>CM066044.1:14940566-14971830 GCA_033557465.1 Ichthyophis bannanicus | reverse complement strand
ATCTCTCATGAAGGGACTTTGTTGAAGACTTTATGGATCAAATAGCTCACCTTTATCTTCATGTTTGTTCACATCTTTATTTTTTTTTATTTATAAGTTTTCATCAATAAACAACGTAATATGAAAAGAAAAAAACTCAATACAAAGATTAACAAACAAGAAATCAATACTAAAGAAAAAAGCACAAGCCCACATCATGGGAGAGCATACCCAGCATACAATATAAAATAAACATAATTAAAGAATACCAAAGGGGAAGGAGATTTGGATGTACTAGGTTCAGTGGAGTCCTTGAATATTTCTCAGTTTATAGAATCCTCATTGGATGAAATTTCAGTGAGAGCAACCTTATTGGTCTCTTTTCATTCTGAAAGTGTTCGGAATGAGATTTTGAAATGTTTCTTTATTAAAAAGAATGAATTATTTTGTGGGCAAAAAGTTAATATATTTCCTGATGTATCTAAACAAACTCAGACTCGGAGGAAAAGCTTTTTGGCTCTTAAGTCCAGAGTCCTTGCAAGTGGTGCTACATTCTTTTTAAAATTCCCTTGCAAGTGTTTGATTACCTCAGGGAAATCTTCCTACGTGTTTTATGAGCCACTTCAGTTAGAGGAGTTTTTGAAGTCCTGTAGTGGGGATTGATATTTAGGTTCTACTTGGCTGGTTAGATTTAAAAGGGATTAAGAGATTGGGTAATGTCTCGCTTCTTTTTCCTCTTTGGTGTTCACATCTTTAAAAAAAAAAAAAGGTAGCATATTGAGCCAAGACTTCCCTTGGCTAAATCCATGTTGGCTTTGTCCCATTAAACCATGGCTATCGATGGGTTCAGTAATTTTGCTCTCTATAATGGTTTCTTCCAATAGGAAAGCCGTTGGGAGCATCCCGTTGTGCCTGCATTGCTTGCCCTTCCCACCTTTGAGACTCTGCCTTCTCAGTTCTTCATTTTCCACGGAGTCAGCAGGAAGCAAATCTGTCACCGCAGAAAATGTCTTCTTTCTTATTTTTTTGTGGTCGCGTCTGTCTTCCCGTCGACACCGGAACCAAATTATCATCTTTACTACTTCTTTCTAAAACAAAAAGAAAAAAAAGAAAACTTAATTCTTTAGGCGCTCAACGCCAGGCCTTAGGCCTTCCATCCAGTCTACTGATACGATGGAAAAACCAACTAGTGGTTTCAAAGAATGTTCCAAGTATGGTAGTACTATTTCTGCCACTGATACCCATGACTGTTGCCTCAAATGCCTCAGCCCAGATCACCAGCAGTCTGAGTATACCTTATGCAAAAAGATGACAAAGAGAGGCCTATAGCAAGCGAGCTGTGAAACTCTGCTCCCTGTTTTGCCTCAAATGCAGTCTCGCTTGCTTCAACGGTCATTGAGAACATCATCTTCACATGGATCTCAGGTATCGAAAAACAAGTCGTCTTCCAAGACAGGCTGTCCTCCTAAGGGTAAATCTTTATCTAAAAATAGAGATGCCTTGTGCGTTGCCCTAGAGATAGATCGACCAGCCAAACTACCCTGGCAGGAGGACCTTTCCTCCAAAGCCTTACAAGGGGTCCAGGATGCTCCCAAGGCCCTCCGCCTCTGGAGAGCTCCTGATGCCATGCTCTTGAACGGTAGCCCAAGCTTCTGGTACCAGTACCCAGGCATCGGCAAGCTCAATGGACCAGTGCAGTCTTGCAGCTCTATTAGCAGCATCAGTACCGGTAAAGACATTACCGCCAGTGATCACGGCACTGATACAGTAGACAATGCCGATACAATCTGCATCAGGTTTCATGCCCCTCATCACGCTCCCACCCATGCCGGCACTGAAGTCCATTCCCGGTTCCAAGGTACCGACATGGCAGGTCTCTCATGCCAATACCGATCCTGATCGGTACTGGTCCTTACAAGAATAGGAGTATCGCTGTCACTGATACTTCAAATCTACTGATTCAGATTCTTCTGACGATGAATCAATCAGTACCAAAGAGATGAAGAGTCTCCCCGAGGAACCCTCTCCATCTCCACAGCGGCACTGTCCCCTCCTGAGGACATGTCTTTTCAGGAGTTTATCAAGGATATGGTGAGAGGCCGATCCATTACTCCAGAGAAGAGTAGTTGGAAATTATCCAATATCCTACAGCTTCTAAAGAAGCGACTACTCTCCCAATACACCTTATACTCCAGGACCTTATGTTCTGGATGTGGGAGATGCCCCTCACCATTTCTCCCCATACCCAGTGACTCGCTATGTATCGGATACCGGAGAGCCCTGGGTTCCAGAAGATGCATCTTCCACACCACTCAATGGTAGTGGAGTCAGCTATGCATCAAATTAAGAGTTCTAAGACGCAGTCCTCCAATACCCTGGGCAGGGAGTCGAAAACCCTCAATGCTTTTGACCACCGGTGCTTTCAGGTCTCCATGCTTTCCGCCCACAAAAGTTCATACATACTCTACATGAGTATCTTCCTTAGGGAGGTGACTAGGGATCTGGAATCAATGGCTCCTCTTCTCCCGGATGACAAGAGTGCAGACTACCTTACATTAGTCAAACATGCCCAAAATGTTTCCAAGTTGATCAATAGGGAAACCTTTGACTGTTTTGAATGCAATGGCAGAACAACTTCTATCTGCATAGATGCCCATAGGATTGCCTGGCTTCAGGCATCAGACCTTGAACAGTGGTTCAAGATAAGCTGGGAAATATTCCCTGTACAGGAGAGAACCTGTTTGAGAAAGATTGGCAAGATAAGGCTTCTCAGTTGGAATCTAAGAACACCACCCTAAATAGGCTTTCAAAGGCTACTGCCTACCCTGCCAAGAAAAAAGCATCTGCAAAGAAGCCATTTTATGGTAAGAAAAATAAATTCTACTCTTCTTACCCCTCAACTTCTCAATAACAGCCCCAAGCTACCCAGAGGAAGCAACAGCCTCCTAAACTGCAACCAGCAGTGCAGATTCAATCTACTCCTGTTTTTTTTACTTCTTTAAGAGAACATTGCCTCCCTGCCTCTGGAGAATCCTCACCCCCTCCACATAACAGGCAGGCTCTGCCATTATGCCCACATGTGTCATCTCATAACCTCAGAACAGTAGATACTAACCATAGTGCGAGAGGGGTACAAGCTTCACCTACAAAAGTATACCTCCCATCACAGTAGTGGGGGAATATCATTCGCAACCCCCACTCACTGCTCTCCTCCTGCAAGTGATCACCTCTGTTCTGTCAGAGTGTGCCATAGAAGAGGTTCCAACATCCCAAAGGGGAATGGGGTTCTATTCTCCATACTTTCTCATTCCAAAAAAGAATGGAGGATACAGACCCTTCTTAGATCTCAGAAACCTCAACAAGTTTCTAGTTTGAGAGAAATTCAAGATGATTTCACTAGGAACCTTTATTCCTTATCTCCAGAGTCCAAGACTGGCTCTGTTCTCTAGATCTCAAAGAAGCATATACCCATATCCTCATTTCATCCAGAGCACAGGAGGTATCTATGCTTCATCTTTCTAGGAAAATCACTACCAATACAGAGTCCTTCCATTCGAGCTCGCCTTTGCCCCAAGAGTCTTCACAAAGCGTATGGCTGTTGTAGCCACATATCTAAGGACTCTCGGAATATTCATCTTCCCTTACTTAGACGATTGGCTAATAAGGGCAGCCACTTCTCAGGAAGTTCACCTATCCCTCCTTCATACAATTCAAGTACTACAGGATCTAGGATTTGTGATAAATCTTCCAAAATCACATCTAGTTCCTACTCAAACACTAGAATTCATAGGCGCTGTAATGGATACTCGAAGGCCAAGGGCATTTCTACCCCAGGACCATTGTACCCACCTAGTACAGATAGCATCTCAAGTAAGGTTCAGAAACAATCTCTCGGCCAGAGAGATGCTACAACTCTTAGGCCATATGGCCTCTAGAGTTCATGTAGTGCCATATGTTCGTCTGCACATGCGGACAACTCAATGGACTCTTGCCTCCCAGTGGAAACAGGTCTCTGGGACCCTCTCAGACAAGATCAAAATCACAGACATTCTCATGAACTCCTTGCTGTGGTGGTCTACCCAACAAAATCTCCTCATAGGGTCACCTTTTCAGATGCCTCCACATCAATGCATCTTGACAGCAGATGCCTCCAAATTGGGTTGGGGAGCCCACTTGGACTCTCTCTCCACTTTGGACAGAGCAGGAGTCACAGCTCCAGATAAATTTGCTAGATCTTCGTGTGATCTTCAATGCCCTCAAAGTGTTCCAACAACAACTTCAGGGCCACAGAGTTCTGATCCAGATGGACAGCCAGGTAGCTATGTTCTATGTGAACAAGCAGGATGGAACGGATTCTTAGGCCCTCTGCAAGGAGGCCCTTCATCTTTGGTCCTTTGCAATTGCTCACCAGATGCATTTCCAAGCAAGTATATGTGCCAGGACACCAAAACGTCTTAGCAAACAGATTGAGTCAAATCCTCCTGCCTCACAAGGGGTCTCTCCATCAGCAACCAATCTCCTATGTCTTTCAGACCTGAGGAATTCCGGAGATAGACCTTTTTGTGACTCCGCAGAATGCCAAGCTACCTCGCTTTTGCACCAGAACCCCGATGCCCAGTTGTCAGCAGGTTGATGCTTTCCACCCTCACTGGGGTCAGGATTTCCTGTATGCCTTTCCTCCCGTGCCCCTGATTCCCAAAACACTTTTAAAACTTCAAGTGGATAGGGGCCACATGATCCTCATAGACCCACGTTGTCCACATCAACTGTAGTTTCCTCTCCTGCTACATCTGTCACACACTTGCCCTCTCAGTCTCTAATCAGTTCCCGACCTTCTCTCATAGGTGGAGGTGACGTTGCTGCATCCCAACCCGCAGTCTCTCCATCTCATGGTTTGGCTGCTGAAAGCGTAGTCTTGCAAGGTCTTGACCTTCCTTAGGAAGTTAAGGACATCCTGCTAGCCTCCAGGAAACTGTCTAAAAGACGTTCCTATGACTTGAAGTAGCGTTGGTACTCCACTTGGTGTACCCAAAGGGATCTGAACCCCTTCTCAGCTCCAGTAGAGAGGCTCTTCTTCAGTATCTCCTACATCTTTCGTCCTCTGGTCTCAAGATGACCTCGGTGAGAATTCACCTCAGTGCAATTGCTGCTTCTCACCATCCCTTGGATGAGCAGCCTATCTCCTCACAACTGCTTGTGATGCGTTTCATGAGAGGGCTATTATTAGCCAAGCCCCCCATCAGGCAACCACCAGTGGCATGGGATTTTAATATCGTGTTAGGTCAGCTCCTTAAGCCGCCCTTTGAAACTTTAGCCACAGCCTCGGTAAAGTTTCTCTCTTGGAAGGTCATCTTCCTTGTTGCACTCACTTCAGATAGACGTATAGTGAGCTCCAGGCCTTGGTGGCTGACCTGCCTTATATACGCTTCCACCTTGATAAGGTGGTCCTTAGGACTCATCCTCACTTCATGCCCAAAGTCGGGTCTCCTTTCCATTTGAATCAGTCTACCTGCCTGTCTTCTTCCCAAAGACCTTATTCCTCTAGGGCAGAGGCAACCCTCCATACTCTTGACTGCGAGCGTGCCTTGGCATTCTATTTCCAAAGGTCAGCCGAGCACCGTAAGAGCTCTCAATTATTCATCTCCTTTGATCCCAGTCACTTGGGGTTGCCAGTATCCAAACGTACTCTGTATAAGATTGCATCTCATTTGCTTATGCCAAAGCAGGACTATCCCTTGAAGGTCATGTCACTGCCCATAATGTTCGTGCCATGGCTGTCTCTACGGCAAACCTACGTTCTGTAGCCATTGCCAAAATCTGCAAAGCAGCCACCTGGTCTTCGGTGCATACCTTTGCTGCACATTACTGTCTGGACAAGGGCTCCCGCCAGGATGCCATGTTTGATCAGGCTGTACTCCAACACCTCTTTCAGACTCAGGTTAAGTCCTACCTTCCGTCCTGGAATTTTCGATGCCAGATGTCCATTAAATATCCATGTGCATTTGAGGCCTGCTCTGAAGCAAATCTACCGATTCTGGGGACCTTCCTCTGGCATCTGGGAGCTATATTGTGAAGACTACATTCCTGCTTGTTCCTGGAGATAGCGTAGTTACTCACCTGTAATAGGTGATTTCTGGGAACAGCAGGAATTTAGTCTTCACAACCCACCCTCCTCCCCTAGGAGTTGTACAGTCTCTCTCTCTCTCTCTCTCTCTCTCTCTCTCTCCTCTCCTTTTACTTCAGTTACAAACTCAACTGCGGGAAGGTAGCAACACAGGCACAGTGGGATGCTCACAAAGGTTTTCCTATTGGACGCTGGGGAGCATTCCCATGCGGGCTCCATCGGTACTGATGTCACCCATATGTGAAGACTAAATTCCTGCAGTTCCCGGAGATCACCTGTTACAGGTGAGTAACTACGCTGTGTGTACTAGGTGCATGGATCTGTTTGCTCTCCAGGAACGCGTCTGATCTCTGGAGGCTAGAGTTGCAGATTTGAAGGACATAAGGAAGACAGAGAGGTACATAGATGAGACCTACAGGGACGTAGTACTTAAGTCCAGCCTTTAATCTGGCAGCCTCTCAGTTGACATGGAGAAAAGAGGTCACATGAAAGAGTATCACCTTGGTGGGGCAGGAAGTGATCCTAGGACCTGTCGTCCAGGAGATGTAAAACCCTCTTGCACTGAGGAGGTTTCTCAAGGACCATGTGCCCATGAGGGAAGGGTTAGGACAGCTGTTATCGTTGACGATTCGATCATTAGACATGTAGATAGTTGGGTGGCTGATGGACATGAGGCCTGCTGGTAACATGCCTGCCTGGTGCTACTACTACTATTGAACATTTGTATAACGCTACAAGACATATGCAATGCTACACAGATGTAAAAGACAGTCCCTGATCATCGGAGCTTACCATCTAGTCAAGACAGACAACACAGTAGCTGTAGACATGGGATAGAGCTAGGGGGAATGGTAAGGAAACACATAGGAGATCAGGTGAGCCAAGATCCGAAAGCAGCAGTGAAGAGGTGAGTTTTCAGCCTGGATTTGAAAAGGGTCAGAGAAGGCTCCTGTTGTACAGACTCAGGTAGTTTGTTCCAGGCATAAGGAGCAGCAAGGTGAAAGGAGCAAAGTCTGGAGTTAGCAATAGAAGAGAAGGGCACAGATAGAAGTGATTTGCCAGAAGAGCAGAGTTCCTGAAGAGGAGTGTAGGGAGAGATACGAGAGGAAAGGTAGTGAGGAGCTGCAGAGTGAATGCACTTATAAGTGCAAAGGTAGCAGACCTCATGCACCATCTAGACAAGGTTTTAGATAGTGCTGAGAAGGAGTCTGCTGTCTTGGTACATGTTGGCACCAATGACACGTGGGAGAGAGGTTCTGGAGGCCAAATTTAGGCTTTTAGATAGGAAGTTGAAATCCAGAATTTCCAGGGTAGCATTCTCTGAAATGCTTCCTGTTCCATGTGTAGGACCCAAAAGGTAGGCAGTGCACCAGAGAGTCTCAATGTGTGGATGAGACAATGATGCAAAGAAGAGGGTTTTGGATTTGTTAGGAACTGGGCAACATTCTGGGGAAGGGAGAGGCTCTGCCAACAGGATGGGCTCCACCTTAAACCGGGATAGAATCAGGCTGCTGGCCTTAACCTTTAAAAAGGAGACAGAGCAGCTTTTAAACTAGGCAGTAGGGGAAAGCCAACAATCGCCCAGGAGCACATGGTTCGGAACGATGTATCCTTAAAGAATACTAGCAAAACAAGGAAGTTAGGGCATTTCGACAGAGGTTACAATGAAGATAAAAATAACCCAGATGTCCCTCAGTACAGAGCCCGAAAGATTCCAAATTACACCTATCAACTGATAACCAGATTGATATGAATAAAATACAACCTCTAAAATTCCTGTATGCAAATGCTAGAAATCTAAAAATATAAGATGAGCGAGCTGGAATAAAAATCACTCAAAGGTTAGATATGATTGGCATCTCAGAGACCTGGTGGCAGGAGGACAACCAAAGGGACACTGTGATACCCTGTTAAAGAGGGCATTGAGTCACATAGGATTAAAGTTTTGCAGGAATCAAAATACACTGTAGAGTCTCTATGGATAGAAGTTCCATGTAAAAAGTGGAAGGCGACAGCAGTGGGAGTATACTACCCCGGTATCGACTGGGTCAATGTGGGTCAATGTTACAGCAGGACATGCTAGAGAGAGAAAGTTTCTAGATGAAATAAACGACTGCTTCTTGGAGCAGCTGGTTCATGAACCGACAAGAGGTGAAGCTATTCTGGATTAAGTCCTTAGTGGAACACAAGATCTGGTGCAAGAGATGAGGGTTGCTCACGATGGATGCAAGTCTCTCCAGTTGGGGAGCGCATTGTGTGTGCGAAGTTACACAGGGGTTTTGTACACCAGAGGAGGCCACGTAGTCCATCAACCACCTGGAGATGCGGCCGGTGTTCTTGGGCCTCAAGGCTTTCCAAATCCACCTGCAGAATTGTGTGGTGCGAGTTTCTTCAAACAATGCGACCATGATGGCCTACATCAACCAGCAGGGAGCACGGGCAGTGCGCTCCTTGCAGTGGAAGTCTGACCACTACTGGCTTTGGCAGAAGCGAACCTGGTGGTGCTCTTGGTAGCCACGTGGCTAGCAAGAACAATCTCCAGGCAGATTTTCTCAGCCAGCACTGGTTTTTATCCGGGCAAGTGGTCTCTGAATGTGGAAGTGTTCCACGAGGTCACCTTGTGCTGGGACACTCCTGTCATGGATTTGATGACAATGCTCCACAATGTCAAGGTGAGCAGATTTTTCAGCTGACGCAGGGAGCATATTGCTGAGGGGTTGGATGCCCTGGTGCAACAGTGGCCGAATTAGGGTTTGCTTTACATATTTCCCCCCTGGGCGCTTATCAGTTGCCTTCTTCAGCAGTTAGAGGCGCACTGGGGGTCCAGTGATCCTCATTGTGCTGGATTAGCCATGCAGGCCCTGGTATGCCGACCTGGTGAGGCATCTGATAGCTCCTCTATGGCGTCTCCCAGGCAGAATTGACCTGTTGTTCCAGTGGCCTGTTTTCATGCCTCAGATGGTTCTCGCTTTTGGCTTGGCGCTTGAGCGAGCGAGGTTGAGCCGCAGGGGTACTCACCAGCGGTGGGGGCAGCTCTGCTGAAGGCGCGGTGGCCATCAACTTCTTTGGCTTACATCTGGGTCTGGAGAATTTTTGATGCCTGACTTGAAGATGAGGGCTTGCAGGCCCTGACGGCTTCTGTGGCAGACATTTTATTGTTTTTGCAGGACGATCTGGATAAGTGTATGGTCTTGAATTCCCTCAGGGTCCAAGTGGTTGCCTTGTCCTGCTACAGGGGCTGCATCCATGGGGGCAGTCTGGTGGTTCATCTGGACATGTCTAGATTTCTTGAAAGCAGTGGGTGGTGGTGCTGCCCTGGGACCTGAAATTGGTCTTATCAGCCCTGGCATGGCCCCCTTTGGGAGAGACTATGCTGAAGATCGTCTTTTTGGTGGCCATCTGCTCAATGAGTTGGATTTTGGAGCGCCAAGCTTTATCGTGTAGGGCGCCCTTTCTTGTGTTCTTTAAGGAGAAGGTCTTCTTGCAAAAGTTGCAACTCTTTTTGCCTAAGGTGGCATCGACCTTCCATTAGAATCAGATGGTCTCACTGCCCATTTTTTCTTGGATGCAGGCAGCAGAGCAGGAAGGCTGGTTGCACTTGCTTGGGTGTTCACTGCGTGCTGCGACACTACCTGCACTGTACAGAGTCTTGTAGGAAGTCAGACTGTTCACCTTGTTTGAGGGTGCACGAAAAGGTGAAAGAACCACCAAGGCCTCGATGGACTGCAGGATGAAGGAGGCGATTGCCTCCGCCTACTTGCTTAGAGGCAAGACCATCCCGGTAGGTCTTCAGGTGTATTCAACAGGTCCAAAGCATCATCTTGAACAGAGAACATAAAATATGCCATACTGAGTCAGACTGAAATCCATCAAGCCCAATATCCTGTCTCCAGCAGTGGCCAATCTAGGTCACAAGTACCTAGCAGTTTTCCCAGAAGATACAGGTTCCACTATGCTTGTATTGGGACAAGCAGTAGATTTCCCGGGTCCCCTTTAATAATTGTTTATGGATCTATCCTCCAGGAACTTTTCTAAACTTTTTTTAAACCCAGCTACACTAACAACTTTTATGGTATATGGGTTACACTATAGCTTCATTGCATGTCCCCTAGTCTTTCTACATTTTGATGGCGTAAACAACTGATCTATGTTTACCCGTTCCACTCCATTCATTAAATTATAGACCTCTATCATATCTCCCCTCAGCTGTCTCTTTTCCAGATTTAAGAGCCTCTAACTTTTTTAGCCTCTCCTTATAAGGGGTATCCTTCCATCCTCTTTATCATTTTGGTGGTGGTTCTCTGTACCTTTTTCTAATAATACTATATGCTTTTTAAAATACGGTGACCAGAATTGCACACAATATTCTAGATACGATTGCACCATGGAACGATACAGAGGCATTATAATATCTTTTGTTTTATTCTCCATTCCTTTCCTTATGATTCCTAGTATTCCATTTGCTTTCTTGGCCGCCACTGCAAACTGGGCAGAGGGTCTCAATGTGTTATCCACCATGACGCCTAAATCTTTTTCCTGGATGGTGGTTCCTAATGTGGAACCTTGCATCGTGTAACCATAGTTTGGGTGGTTGTTCCCAGGTGCATAACTTTGCACTTGTCCATATTAAATTTCATCTGCCATTTGAATGTCCAGTCTTCCAATTTATTAAGGTCCTCTTGCAATTTTTCACAATCTTCTTGTGTTTTAACAACTTTGAATAATTTTGTGTCATCTGCAAATTTGATTACCTCACTCGTTATTCCTGTTTCCAGGTTGTTTACGAATATGTTAAAAAACAGCAGACCCAGCACAGATCCCTGGGGTCCTCCACTATTCACCTTTCTCCATTGGGAAAATTCCTGCATGTTCCTGGAGATAATTCTTCAATATCAAGCAGCTTTATTCTACAAGTAAAGAGGGTGGATTAGAAGAGTGTTCCATTAAGGAAAAAAACAAAGTTGCCCATCTTTAGCAGGAGTTTTCCATGGATAGCAGGATATGCCCTCATTTATAGTTTTAACACTATAAACCAATGGCTATCAGAACATAATCTTAAGATCAACCTCAAGAAAACAGAGGTATTGTTCCTCACCAAAAATCAATCCTTCCTCCCCTCGAAATCATTAAAGGTGAATAACTCCAGCCCAGAAGTTAAGTCAGAAGTAAGATACCTCAGCGTTACCATAGATCAGCACCTCACATTCCAACCACATATAAAGTGTCTCAATACATTTACAGTAAGTTTTGAACACTCCAACACTTACGGCCCCGTTTTGAACCACATGACTTCTGGACAATTTTCCAGACAATGATACTACCACACTTCAACTTTTGTAATGCCATCCTCCATGGAATTTCAAAGAACTCATTAAATCCACTACAACTTGTGCAGCATGCAGCTGCCTGACTTCTGATGTGCTCATCCAGATACAGCCACGTCACACCTATTCTAAGAGAGCTACATTGGTTACCTCTCTTCAGTAGAATCAAGTACAAAGCCCTAAAACTATGTTCAAAATAATCCACCAGTTATCCTCCTAATACCTGCAATCTATCATAGCAAAGACCGCAGAAAACCGCCAAAGGAGGAATAATACATCAAACCTTCTAATCCTTCCTCCTAAACTGACCAAGTGCAACCAGACAACTTGCGCTAAGGCATTCTCTGTATATGCCACTCTACTCTGGAAGCCCTACCACACTGCATCAGAGACACCCACGACCTAATGGCATGGGACAGACACAGTGGATCCCTTTACAGCAACAAGATAAAATCAAGATAAACATAACAATCTAATTTCTCAACATACAGGGGTGTCCTGCATGAAGCGGTGGGTTCACCCCTAAAACAAAGACATGGGGAGGGGTGGCCTGCACGGAGCGGCAGGTACACCTACTCTTGCCATTTTACTGGGCAGACTAGATGGACCATACTGGTCTTTATCTGCCGTCATTTACTATGTTACTATGACATCTGTCCTTTAATTAGGTGTTACGCCCACCTTTTCTCCTCCTAGATAGCTGAATCAGAATGTTGTGTATTCAGTTCAATAACTGTAGTGCTTTCATTCTGAGAAAAATCATTTGGAACCTAAGAGCTTGTCCTGTATGCCTCAAAGCTAGCTGCTATGCATAAAAAATTGACTCTACTAAGGGAAGAATTACCTGCAATTAAACACCCTTCCTCTAGGGTACAAACTGAACAAAATCCACCATCACTCCCACAAAGAATCAAACAGCCCAGGATCACAGTGGGCTCTGGTAGGTTGCGACCTGTAACACAGAGACACCCTATACATCAAGGGATATCCCTACATAATGCCTTCTCTGCCTTGGATAATGAGGGTGCCCAATCTGTGGAAACTGAAGTGCCCTTAAATGAAAGATTTAATGCCATATCTACTGATAATGTACCAAATAGGAAGAAAAAAATCACAAAACAGAAAACTACTACTACTTGGAGATTCCATCATCATAAGCACCAACTTGGGAACACAGCTCAAAGGAGAGAGGATGGTCAAATGCCTTCCAGGTTCTTCAGCCAGCAGGGAATACAAACCAAATTGTTGGTATAGTTAGTGCAGAAAGTGAGCACTCCAAAACTGATATTGTCATCCACTTGGGTACAAATGACCCGGCTAGAAACAGTGCCTCTGCAGTTCAAAGGGACTTCCAGAGTTCTGGGAGAGAAACTCAAGCCCATTGCTAATACTATAGCATTCTCAGAAGTTCTACCTGTTCATGGTAAGGGGGCAGAAAGGCTGCATCACATAAACAACTTTAATACATGGCTCCAAACCTGGTCCAAACAAGAAGGATTTAGATATATAGGCGATTGGGGAAACAGATGGATCAACAAGAGACAATACTGTGCTGATGGACTACATTTCTCCATCACAGGGAAAAGGATTCTAAGTGGAAAAATTCAGGCTGTATGTGAACGGGCATTTAAACTAGGGAAAGGGGGTGACGGATGGAGAAGGACAAGTTCAGTACGTCACTCCCAGCAAAAAGAAAAACAACTTTGGAAATAGCCACGCTTTTGAATCACACATCAATGGTAAGCGGGAAGAGGTGTGTAGAATAAAATCCATGCAAAACACAGTCAAGCCAGTCAACAAATGCTGGAAAGCAATGAGCATAAATGCTCGAAGCCTAGCCAACAAAGTTCCTGATCTGGAAGCCCTAATGGTGGAAATGGACTTGGACATTATGGCCATTACAGAAACATGGTTCAACGAGTCGCATGAATGGGATATAGCCATAGCTGGCTATAATCTATTTAGAAGAGAGAGAGAGAGTAGAAAAGGAGGAGTAGCCCTATATGTCAAAAGCAATATTAAAGCTACTAAAATGCAGGGGACGTGGGGAAAAGAAGAAGCGCTCTGGATTGTGTTGGAAAGAGGAGATGGCACTGTCATCCATACTGGTGTGGTCTACAGGCCTCCAACTCAAACCAAAGAAATGGATAGAGAATTGATTGCTGATATTGCAAAGATAGCCATGAAGGGGAACGTGATCATATTGGGTGACTACCCGATGTGGATTGTAGTGTTCTGCAAACCTGGAAAGAAGTAAAAAAAACTGTGGATGCCTTCCAAGATGCGTTACTTAAAAAAATGCTGATGGAACCGACCAGGGAGAGCTCCATGCTGGATCTACTGCTCACCAACAGAGATAGCATGTGGAATATCCAGGTGGGTGCCCATGTGAGCAGCAGCAATCATCACATGGTGTGGTATGAGATAAAAGCCAAGGTAGAATCCAATCGCAGCAAACTCAAAGTTCTAGACTTCAAAAACACTCACCAGTAAAATGGCCAAGTTGCTGAAGGAGGAGTTAGTAGAATGGGAAGGGATTGGGGAAGTGGAATTGCAATGGGCTAAACTAAAGGAAGCAATAAAAGATGCAACAGATACAAATGTAAGGAAAGTAAATAAAAACAAGAGGAAAAGGAAACCTATTTGGTTCTCCAAAGAAGTGGCTGCACAAATAAAGGCAAAAAACACAGCTTTCACAAAATTCAGAAGCTCACAAACAGAGGAATACATAAAAGAATACAAGATCAAACTAAAAGAGAAATAAGGATAGCAAAATCAAAGGCAGAAGAAAAAATGGCTAAAGATATGAAGTGTGGCGAAAATACTTTTTTCAGGTATATTCAGGAGAGGAGGAAAATCAAAGGTAGAATTGCAGGACTCAAAAGTGCTGGGTACGGATTCGTGGAAAGTGACATTGAAAAAGCGAAAATGCTAAACAAATATTTCTGCTCTGCTTTTGCTAGAGAAAATCCTGGAAAAAGACTACCTGTGATTGACAAATATACAAATGGGAATGGAGTAGATACACACCATTCACAAAAGATGTATTAGAACAGCTTGTAAAACTGAAAGTGGACAAGGCTATGGGACCAGATAGGATACATCCCAGGATACTGAAAAAGCTCAGTGAAGTTCTTGCAGGGCCGTTAAAGGATGTTTTTAATAGATCCTTTGAGACAAGAGAAGTTCCACAGGACGGGAGAAGGGCTGGTGTGGTACCTCTTCACAAAAGTGGTAGTTGAAAAGAAGTGACAAACTACAGGCCAGTAAGCCTTACCTCGGTGGCGAGAAAAGTAATGGAGGTGCTCCTGAAAGAGCCAATAGTAGACTTCCTCGAAATCAACAGGTTACATGATCAAAGCAACATGGTTTACAAAAGGACGATCTTGCCAAACAAATCTGATTGAGTTCTTTGACTGGATGACCAGAGAACTAAATCAAAGGCATGTGATGGATGTGATCTACCTAGATTTCAGCAAAGCCTTTGATGCTGTTCCTCATAGGAACTTATCAATAAACTCAACAGCTTGGGGATGGGTCAGAAATTGGTTGACTGACAGGACAGCAGAAGGTGACTATAAACAGAACTCACTTGGATGAAAGGAAGGTGATTAGCGGTGTGCCACAGGGTTCGGTCCTGGGACCGGTACTGTTCAATATATTTGTGAGTGATATTGCTGAAGGACTAAATGGAAAAGTCTGTCTTTTTGAAGATGAACCAAAATTTACAATAGAGTGGACTCCCCTGAGGGAGTGGATAACATGAGGAAAGATCTACAAAAGCTGGTCTAATGCTTGGCAGTTAAGATTTAATGTGAAGAAGTGCAGTGTTATGCACTTGGTAAGCAGAAATCCAAGGGAATTATATGCGATAGGGGGTGAGAGATTGGTGTGCACAGACCAGGAGAAGGACCTCGGAGTGATTGTTTCTGAGGATCTCAAGATGGCGAAAGAGTGTGACAAGGCAGTGGCAAAAGCCAGAAGGATACTGGGTTGCATACAGAGAGGAACTGCCAGCAGAAAGGAAGGGGTACTAATGCCACTGTACAAGTCGCTGGTGAGGCCTCACTTGGAATATCATGTTCAGTTTTGGAGACCGTATCTCGCAAAGGATATAAAAAGGCTGGAAGCAGTTCTGAGAGAGGCATCCAAAATGATTTTGAGCCTGCGTCAGAAGACTTATGAGAAGAGACTTCAAGACCTAAATATGTACACTCTGGAGGAGAGGAGGGACAGGGGTGATATGATTCAGACCTTTTAAATACTTAATGAACAAGCAAACCTCTTCCAAAGACTGGGAGCTGTAAAACTAAAGGGAATAACATGAAACTGCAAGGGGATAAACTGAAAGGCAATGTCAGGAAATACTTTTTCACTGAAAGGGTGGTGGATGCTTGGAATGCCCTCCCGATGGAAGTGGAGGGGGCAAATACAATGACAGAATTCAAAATGGCATTGACAAACACAGTGGATCCCTTTTATAGCAACAGGATAAAATCAAAATGAACATAACTATCTCTTATATCTGAACAAATAAGGGTTGCCTACACGGAGGATGGAGGTCTGATGGTAATTCTGGAGACCTCTCCTCCAAGAAATATTTAGAATCATAGTCTGTTTCCCCAAGAGCGCTTGGTCTCTATCTCAGATTCAAAGAGGTACTGCATGGCTGTTTGAGTTTCTGAGTTTCTGGTCGACTTCCATCTCATCTTGAAGTCATATCTCTTCTGGAAGTATCGATGCACCGATGGACTCTGATGTGTTGGGGATCATTCCAGTCCCGATGCACTGGATACCGATATCGGCCGGACACAGGTCCATGTTGACGCTCTTTGAAATCTGAATGTCAACCATCCTCTACAAACAGGTGCAGAGTTTCTAGTTTCAGCTCAATGCTGCTACTTCAAAACTATCAGAGCTGCCAGCTCTCAAAGAGAAATCATCATATTATGAGCTTCTCTAATCTCTTTACCAAGCATTCTGCTGAAATGAATGAAAGCATTGGGGCCTCAGCAGTTTCAGCCAACAACTGCAGACTTGGGTATTGGCAGGGTGGTCATGGTGGCCCTTCTGATGACCTGGAGGATGAGCTATCCTCATTTCAGGGCTGCTTCAGGGGTTTGGTATCGCTTGATTCCTCAGTACTCCTAGCATCGTACTCTTATGAACTCAAATGACGCTGCAGTGAAGCCTCCACCCACTGTTCAATATCAGAAGTTCTCAATGCTTTGGAAGTCTGGGATGAATCCTTCCTCTTCTTCAGGTGAAATCAGTATATGACCGATACCGGGGCTCCTCACTGGTGTTCAGCTCTTACTGAGCTCAAGGACCTCTCAATGCCAATGCACTGTCAGTGGTAGGTACAGTTCCAGGGTCCATAGTGACAGATGCTACCGATGCCAATGGGTTGGTCTTTTCAGTGCCTAAAAATAGATTGCACTTTTCCTCTGCACCCTGCAACCCTTGTTTTGTCATTTGTAAACACAAATCACAAAGGGGATTATGGTCGGGCCCCAGACACTGCAAGCACCGTTTATGAGTGACATGATCCTGCAGCAACATGCACACTTCTTAAACTCTTTGGCAAGTTTCTGAGTCATGCCAGGTGTAAAAATAGTCACAGCAAAATCAAACAACTCCATTTTGATGGAAAAAAAATATGAATCCTACTGGGTGTGCTTCAGATATAAAAAATGTGGTCTACACACTGCTGAAGTAAAATAAAAAACCTAGAAAACAGATGAAAATTCTGACTAAAGAATACTAATAGGAAAATTTAAAAATGTGGTGGAAGGCCAAGAACAACAGTGAATGAAATACTTACAAAACAAGAAAATGGAGAAAATACATCAAAAGAACAATAGTGATGTGTGTGGTGTTAGAAATAGTGTGGGCAGCTCTAACAAAAAAGACAGATGAAAGAATTTGGGCACAGCCGTGACAGGCGGGAAAGGCAGGTATGTGTGAAGAGCTTTCTAAAAGCTTCTAGAAGAAGCTGAAAAAGTTCCAACATGGGGCTCCATCGTTAACATGAGGACTTCTCCTACTTAACCACAAAGAGAGCGTAGTTACTCACCTGTAACAGGTTTTCTCCGGAGACAGCAGGAATCAGTCCTCACAGTCCTGGTGCTGCCAGGAGATATTTGCAGGGCAGCTACCTGGTTGACTCTACATTTGTTTACACGCCATTATTGCCTGGATGTGCAAGCGAGGCTGGATGCTGGTATTGAAGCCTCGGTGCTTCAGGCTAGACTCGCTGGCCCCTCCCGCATGTAAGTACTGTTTTGTTACAACCCACTGTTTGTGGACTGGACTGGAGGTTTGAAGAGGAAGGTGAAATTAGATCTTACCTGCTAATTGTCTTTCCTTGAGTACCTCCAGCCCAATTCAGGTCCCACCCTGTTGGTGAATTCATTCTGTTCCCCAGTTGCATCCTGGCTTGGTAGAAATGGACCTGTCCGGTTGGTTGGAGGACAGAGTCCAGATTTATGGAGGGGTCATAGTTGCGGTAAGTCCTACCACAGTTCTGAGGATGCAGAGGTGCCAGTGAGTCTGTCTTTATTGATATGCCACCCGCTGTACATAGATTGTGGTTTACAGGCTATAGGATGTGTTTTCCTGTCCTTTGCATGATGCTGTGTCAGTGAGACTAATAGGTTAATATGCTCTGGGCTAGTCTGCTTTGTCACTAGAATACTGGACTTCTGGATCTGAAGGGGTGGCTCTTATCCTGTGAGGTCAGAAGTCTGACATGCTCAGTTCCAAGCTGCTGGAGGGCGGTGATTACCCACTGGTGGTGGACTGGACTGGAGGTACTCAAGGAAAGTCAATTATCAAGTAAGATTTAATTTCACCTTTTTGTTGTATTGACAACCTGCTGATCAGTTGACAGAGATAGTTTGAATCTTTCAACCCTGTCTCCTTTTAATTAAAGGCAGGTGCACTACCTTTATTTTTATTGCAACCTTTCTATTGGACTCCCTAATCTCCCTGCATTGGTACTATCCTTCAAAGATACATTATTCCTAATCATTGGCTCATGGCCGATTGTCGACTTTCCCCAAAAATCTATATATGGTTTAAAAGCTGCTCTACTTTAAAGTTCGGTGCCAGCAGCCTGGTTCTATCCTGGTTAAGGGTGGTGGCCATCCTTCTGGAAAAGGCCCCCTCTTTCCTAGAATGTTGCCCAGTTTCTAATGAATCTAAAGCCGCCTTCTCTGCACCATCTCATCTATATATTGAGACTCCAGAGCTCTGCTTGCCTCTTGGGCCCTGCATATGGGGACAGGAAGCATATCTGAGAATACTATCCTGTAGGTCCTGGATTTCAGCTTTTTACCTAAAAAGCTTTCAAAACCTCACCCTACACTTTCCTGGGTCATTGGTATCTACATGTACCAAAACAACTCGCGGTTCCTCAACACTATTGCAGAATCGGTGACCACAAGGAAACGAAGGGTAGTGGTGGTTGGAGACTCTCTTCTGAGGGGTACTGAGGCGTCCATCTGCCGACCAGACTTGATGTCCAGAGAGGTATGCTGTCTGCCTGGTGCCAAAATCCAAGATGTTATGGAGAGTTTGCCGAGACTCATCAAGCCCACTGACTATTACCCAATGTTGCTAATCCATGTTGGAACAAATGATACTGCCAGGTATACCTCGGAATGTATCAAAATTGACTTCATGGCTCTGGGACAGAGGGTGAAGCAGTTAGGTGCACAGGTGGTGTTCTCTTCAATCCTCCCTGTTGAGGGTAAAGGCCAAGGCAGAGAGGCTCGCATCCTGGAGATGAATGCATGGCTGCGTGGATGGTGTCATCGAGAGCGTTTTGGTTTCCTAGACCATGGGATGCTGTTCCAAGGGTTGCAGAGCAGAGATGGCATCCATCTGTCCAAGAAAGGTCAACGCGTCTTCAGTAGTAGACTGGCTAATCTACTGAAGAGGGCTTTAAACTAGATTCGTTGGGGATGGGTGAAGAAAGCCCCCAGGTAAGTAAAAGCCCCCAGGTAGGTGATACATTAAATAACTTTATGGAAATGGGTAACAGGGGTAACATATGGAAAGCAGTGTGTATAAATGCCCGTAGCATGGGAAATAAGATCCCTAATGTTGAAGCTTTGGTGGGAGTGGCTGACTTGGATTTAGTGGCAGTTTCATAAACATGGTTCACAGAAAACCATGATTGGGATGTAACTATACCTGGCTATACTTTATTCAGAAAGGACAGGGTAGGAAGTAGGGGAGGAGGAGTGGCACTATATGTAAAAACTACTATTAAAGCTTTGGAATTACAGAGCTTAAAAGGGAGAGGGGAGGCATTGTGGGTTAAACTAGAAAGAGGGAAAGAGAAATCTATTTGTATTGGTGTGATATACAGACCTCCCTCACAAGAGGAAGAGGTGGACAGAGAGTTAATTGAAGACATGCGCAGCATTGCTAGGAAAGGGGAAGTGCTACTGATAGGAGATTTCAGATGTTGATTGGCACATTCCTGCTGCAGTATCATCTAGAAGTAAGGAGATCCTGAATTCTCTACAGGGAGAACTATTCAGGCAATTGATAACAGACCCCACACGTGAAGGGGCCATACTGGACTTGGTGCTTACCAATGGTGAAAGTGTTTCTGATGTTGTAGTGGGAGATCATTTTGCATCCAGTGATCACCAGATGGTGTGGTTCAGTATTAGGACTAGGGCTGTTAGAATCCAGTCAAAGGCTAGGATGTTAGACTTTAGGAAGACTAACTTTGCGAAGATGGGCCAATACCTCAGGGAGTCGTTAGTTAGATGGGAACAGCTGAGGGATGTAGAAAAACAGTGGGAAAAACTGAAAGGGGATATTTTAAGGGCAACCAACCTTTTTGTTAAAATGGTAAATAAAGGTAAAAGGAAAAGGAGACCGCTATGGTTTTCGAAAGAAGTAGCTGAAAAAGTGAAGAAAAAGAGGGAGGCCTTCATGAAATACAAGAGATCACAGAGAGAGGAAGACAGGCATCTGTATTTGGAAAAGCTTAGAGAAGCTAGCAAAGTAGTCAAGAAGGCAAAGATTCAAAAGGAGGAGGAAATAGCCAATGCAATAAAATGGGGGGATAAGACATTTTTCAGATATATTAGTGAGAAGAGGAAGGGCAAGAGTGGTGTTGTCAGACTCAAGGGTGCAGAGGAGGAATATGTAGAAGCTGATAAGGATAAAGCGGAATTGCTTAACAAATATTTTTGTTCTGTGTTCACAGATGAAGAACCAGGAGCAGGACCTCAGAAAACACCCACAAATAGGAACAGAAGCAAAGGACATCTTGAACAATTTTCAAAAGACTGTGTTCGTGAGAAACTATCTCAACTTAAAGTAGACAAAGCGATGGGACCGGATGGGATACACCCGAGAATACTGAGGGAACTTGGGGACGTTCTAGCAGCTCCACTGACTGACCTTTTCAATGCCTCGTTGGAGTCGGGAGTGGTGCCAAGGGACTGGAGAGAGGCTCATGTGGTGCCTTTACACAAAAGCGGAAGTAAGGATGTGGTTGAAAACTACAGGCCGGTTAGTTTAACTTCGGTGGTGAGTAAATTATTGGAAACGCTGCTGAAAGAGAAAATAGTAAGGTTTCTGGAGTCCAGCGGATTACAGGATCCGAGGCAGCATGGATTCACCAGAGGCAGGTCTTGTCAGACAAATCTGATTGATTTCTTTGACTGGGTGACCAGGGAGTTGGACCGAGGGAGAGCCCTAGATGTGGTGTATTTAGATTTCAATAAAGCCTTTGACACTGTTCCTCACAGGCGACTTATAAACAAACTGAGCACCCTAGGGATGGACCCTAAAGTTACTGCTTGGGTTAGAAATTGGTTGGGTGGGAGGCGACAAAGAGTACAAGTAAATGGAGCTCACTATGAGGAGAAGGATGTTATCAGTGGTGTGCCCCAGGGATCTGTCCTTGGTCTGATTCTTTTTAACATCTTTGTTAGTGATATAGAGGAAGGACTTTCAGGTAAGGTTTGCCTCTTTGCTGATGATACCAAAATCTGCAATAGAGTAGACACCCAGGAAGGGGTAGATAACATGAGGAGGGATCTAGCTAAGCTTGAAGAATGGTCTAGAATTTGGCAGCTGGGATTTAATGTTAAAAAATGTAAGGTCATGCATTTGGACTGCAGCAATCCAAGGGAGCAATATAGTATAGGGGGTGAAGTACTTTTGTCCACTAAAGAAGAGCGGGACCTAGGCGTATGATCTTAAAGTAGCTAAACAGGTAGAAAAGGCGATGGCAAAAGCTAGAAGGATGCTTGGGTGCATACGGAGAGGAATGGCTAGCAGAAAAAAGGAGGTGATAATGCCTCTGTATAAGTTTTTGGTGTGACCTCATTTGGAGTATAGTGTGCAATTCTGGAGACCGCACCTTCAAAAGGATGTGAACAGGATGGAGTCGGTGCAGAGGGTGGCTACTAAAATAATTAGTGGTCTTCATTATAAAGCATATGAGGACAGACTGAAGGATCTTAATATGTTCACTTTAGAGGAAAGGCGGGATAGAGGTGATATGATAGAGATGTTTAAATACCTCAGTGGCATAAATGTTCAGGGAGAGAGCCTCTTTCGATTGAAAGCAAGTTCTGCTACGAGGGGACATGGGATGAGGGTGAAGGGAGATAGATTCAGGAGTGATATGTGGAAATATTTCTTTACGGAAAGAGTAGTGGATCCGTGGAATAGTCTCCCAGTGGAGGTGGTAGAGATGAGGACAGTAACTGAATTCAAAAAAGCATGGGACAAACACAGAGGATCTCTAAAGGTAAAAAGGGGACTGTTGTAGTTGTTATGGAAGGACAGACTAGATAGGCCATGTGGTCTTTTTCTGTCGTCATATTTCTATGTTTCTTTGTTTCTATTTAGAATCCTTTCTAGATGACACATGAGTTCCGCCACCTTCACTTTCAAGAAAACAAGTGACCAAAGCTCTGTTGGGAAGTTGTAAATTTTAATGTTGCCAGAGAGAGATGTTAAAATCATTCATATCTGAGACTCATAAACATTGGGTATCTTTAGCTCTGTAATTCATCAGAATTATCACAAAAACACTGTTACCTTTACTTGTTTTAATAAGCATACTTGTTTTACATATAAGCATATTGGTAGTTCTGATTTTTTTTTCCAAGTAAACATTGTACACATATTTTTGGCAAATGCTGTTTAATGGGTTTATAATGCACACTGTAAAGAGTATAGTATGTAATAATTGGGAAGGTCAGAATTGTGGTGTTCATCCTGACAATTTGCATGCTTTATGTACTGTAACTATGTACTTTTGTGTTGAACAAATATAGCTAGTTACTATAGCCACTTTTGTGTCACAGGTATGGTCTAGATCCAAAAAATGTCGTTATTTTATTGAAGGAAGTCACATGAGCTTTATAGTACTTTAAAGAAATATTACAGTTCTTTTTTTAAACAGAAGTCATAATTTTACCAGAGCTTTTGTTTAGGGGTGAGGGTGTTTATTTATTTTTTAAACGCCATCATTCTCTTCTCACTCCCAGCATCCTCACCATCCCTTCCCTTCCCTCCTCCACCACACCCTATTCCTTCTCTAACTGCATTCCTGACATTTCCCCTTTTCTATCCACCCTCACCCCCACCTCTCGCTCAACACGTCTTGATTTCCCTACCATCTTCCCTCCTGCCTTCTGGATGGCCTTTAGCCAGCAAGAGGAATCAGGCACGCAGCACTTCTTACCTGCTGCTGCTGCTGCTGCTGCTACTTCCACCATAAAGACCACTAGATGAAAAATCTGTTTTTCCAATGAGATGACATTTGGTGGTGTCATAGTTCTAGAGGTTGTTTGTTTTTTGGTGTTTTTTTTTGTTGCTGTTGTTTTTATTTACAAGTATTTTAGCTTTTAAAGGTTAAACTACCTCATAAAAAGGCATAATATACAAAACTGGCTTATGAAATTCTTGTGCCGATCATAGAAATTTGTTGATGGATACAATAGCGAGAGCCAGCTCAGCTATCTGAAAAATGATTTGAAATCCTTTTTTGATATACCTTATTTCAGCTGTTTGAGTTCAATCAACATTGAAGGACTTGTTACTGTAGTGCCACAGAATATCCGTGGATGCCGCTGCTGCATGGTTAGCATTGAGGTGTTCTGGGAGCAACACCCAGCCATAACTGAGCTGTAGTGATATTGAGCCACTGCCTGATTATGGCTGCACAGTGAAAGTAAGGCACAGAGAAAGCTGGCCTTACTTTCTCCACAGAAGCTCACCGAACAGTGACTGAATATCGTTACTGCCCAGTTAGCTTCTGGGTTCTGCAGCCAACCCAGATATTCAATGCTGGTGGCCAGATTTGGCCCCGGCATGGAGTATCTGGGTCGGTAAGGTTCAGTGCTGCAGCTAGCCACTATAGGAGCACTAGCCACTAGCACTCAATATCAGGCCCCTAATTCCTGAAAAGAAATTTGAGGTAGCGTTCTTAATCTGCAGATAGCCATATGTAGACCATATAATTTTTAAATTTGCTACCACATTATATCTTAATTCATGGACGGGGTGGTTTTAATTTAAAGCAAATGGATTTATACCATAATTTAAATGCTTATTCAGGAAGACTTCAGGCTGATAAAGTGAAGCTTTCTTGTAATTGCATTAGAAAATAGGGGAATGTTTTTATTGAAGATTAACCTGCATTAACAAAAGTTAATATACTTTAAGTGTCACTGCACCCATTTATTTCATCAGTGACATTTGGCCCTTCATATTGCCTAAAGTGTCGATCTTGATTCAAAAGAGAAAGCATTATTGGGAAAATGTTTAATTCCTTATCATCCTTTCAATCCAGTCCAGTCCAGACGCCTGGGTTTATGCACTCCTACCAGCAGATGGAGACTGAGAACCTCTGGTTTTCTGCTGTCACTGTATAAGTGTCCTGTGCAGCCCTCCTCTTTCCAGTGTTTCTCAGTCTCCAGCAGATGGAAGGTGTCTTATCTGAGCTGGATTAAAGGTGACAAAGAGCTTGGGGCATAAGTCGCCCATTGCCAGCAGTGGAGCACGTGGTGCAGAATCTGATGGTACCAGGTCCCTCCCCACCCATCCTACCCTTCCTCAGATTGGAGGAGCAGGCTGGAAGTACCTTAAGATGGGGTACTGTTTGTGGTACAGCTAGCAGTGGTGTGCTGGCTTGGAGTTTCTCAAATTCCAATGGCAGCCAGAAGAATTTGGGTTGCAGAACACGGGGTTACTGGGTTCCTCCACCCCTGCCCCAGTGACCGTGACAGACCCATAGGATAGTGAGGGGCAGTGGTGGCCCCTCCTTTTGCTTCTTCCCAAACTGGGGAAGAGGACCAGGAGAGGAATTTGGCCAATGGCAGATTGGGTTTTGAAAAAAAAAAACCCAAAACTGTACAGAGTACGCTCTTGCCTCCTACCTTAGATTGGCCGGCTTGGCGAGGACTGACCTTCCAGGCAAGCTCGGGCCATCGTTGTCCAGCAGTCCTCCATTTCTGAGGGGCATGGGGGGCTCCTGGCAGGAGCACGCCCAAATTTTATGCAGAGATGTAGGTCTTCAAGTACAGATCTTAAAAGAATTCTCAAAAGGAATGGCCTTCTGAGGTTTACTTTGAAAGTTTGGGGGCCAGTGGCACCACATCTCTGCCAGTCCTGTCCCTCTCCCAATTAGACACACGTAGAACCAACACAGATATAATACGCACACATGTATACTAACATGCCCAGGCATGTACATACAAACACCTGTACATACAAACATGCACAAACATACCAGCCTACAAAAATATATATCCACACAAACTATATATATATATATATATATATGTGTGTGTGTGTGTGTGTGTATATATACACACACACACACACACGCATTGCACATGCACACATGGGTAAAAAGAATTCCATGAGCCATGCTCTGCATGCTTTTCCCCTAATTACAATTTATAACTAACACATGAGCCGATTATGTATAGTGCACATGGACAGTTATGTGCTAGAAACATACACACATCCCTATTCTCAAGGACTTGCATGCATGAATAGATACATATGCATTTGCTTTGGGCGGTCACCATTCTATATGTCCCATTGTGTGTACTTTCCATAGGGGTGTGTATGAGGGCAGAGCATAGGTGGGGTCCAAGGTATAACCAATGCACATTTCTTTGCCAGTCTAATCGTGAGCAGGTGTAACTGCCCCAACTAGGTTCAGACGTACCAGTATGCCCCTATTTTATAAAGTACACACAGATTTCACTTCATAAAATAGGCTCCAAATGCACACACACTAATGCGTTATCTCCGTGGTAGTTTGACACATTATGAGGGTAATTTTATGAGGTGTTCTCTAAGGTGCTATGAATATGCATAAATGTTAATATTAATAATTTATGCACATATATGGGCATATACACATGTAAATGTCCTCAAATACTAACAAATGTAAAACTGTACACAAGGTTTTGATGGCATGTATTTTCACTGTGGGTATTGTGATACAGCGGACCCTCTTCTGGAGAGAAAAATAGTTTTGAAGTCTGAAAGAAAAAGAAATTGCCTGCAATTTCCAGAGGATTCACCTAGAGGGAGCAGGAGAGTTAGGACAGAGACCACAGAACCACGCCCTAGTGGGCAGGACTCATGTTCCAAAAGCTCACATTTAAGAGGAAGCAAGCAAGAGTCAGGAGGAAGCTTATCTGCTAGGAGCTTACCTGCAAGAAGCTCAGCTGCTAAAAACCTCGTCTGCTTGGAGAGCTACTACTCAGGGAGCTGTGGAAAGATCACCCTCACCAGTTGGGAGAGACCAAGCGAATGCGTGTTCCAGAGAAGGACCAAAGAGATGCTATGAAGGTACTAACCCGAGAGTAGGATCTAGGCCGCAAGCAAGCCTGAGTAAAAGGACAGGCTGGGAAAGGAGAACCAGTCCTGTAAGAGAGAGGACAGGCCGAGAAGGCCGAAGCCAAGCCAGACCGGGCCCTGAAGCCCACAAGAGAACAGGCCTCAAAGGCCAGAGGAGGAAAGACTGGGAGAGCAGGAGGAATATACCTGAGAGCACTGATACTGAAGGCAGCAGCCAAGGTAGGCCTCCAGCCTCACCCCAGAGAACCAAACGGAAACCTAAAGGTAAAGCTTTTAACCTTTGTTATTGTGTGCCTGAAGGCAAGCTAAGAGAAGAATCCTGGGAAGGTGGTTCTCCTTATCTAAAACCAGAGCCAAAGAAAAAGTTAAAAGATAGTTTGAGCAAGAAAAGAACTTTTAGAGGAAAACATTATAGAGAGAATGTTTTTAAACCCCTAGAGCAAGAACTGCCATTTTGGTATTCCACCACGCTGAACCGTGGGCCCAAACAAACTGCCAAGCCTTGGGAAGCAGTGAGTCGAACTCACATGAAGGACACTTACCTTGATCCCTCAGAGCAGTCAGAGGAGGCCATGCAGGTGGAATCTGTACAGGAGGACATTGATAGTCCCATGGAATGTATATACTGTGCTGGAAGTGATATAGAAGCGTTCCAGAGCTCATTGAGTGAATGAAGTAATTTGCTATTGGATGTTTTTGACACTGTGAAGTTGACAGTTTTAGGTTATTCCATCTCTTACTTTCAAAATCTCCTGTAAAGTATTGCTTAGCCACGTACCGGTGTGTTTATCCTATGTTATGAACCATTAGTGCTAAAAGGGGAAATAAAGCCTTTTTCTTTTCCCTCCACTTTTGTGCAAGACTGTAGTCTCTTTGGGAGTTGGCAATGAGGCTGGCACAAGGCTCTGGCCCTTGACCCTCGCACCTGGCCAACCCTAATCACAAACATCTTGGTGACCCCCGGTCCCGGCCCTTCGGTGGAACCACTACGCCGCCACCAGGGGGTGCTGTGCGACCGGGGCGCGTCACAGTATGCACAGGGGCAGAGTTTGGGTGGAGCATGAGTAGAGTCTGCTTTGGCTATTTTGCAGGCTATAAATACTTTTAAATAAATAAATGTGTGAATTATTAAATTATGCACTACCATTTATATACCAGCTGCACATATGCATGTTTTTTCGCGCTTATGCTAGTATGCTATAAAAGTACATTAAGTGCATACTTGACTTTATAAAATAGGTATATGAAAACCAGGCACAACTGTATAAAATTACTCTCTAAAATGCATAGAATTAGTGCTTTGTGCTTCCTAGAAGGCTACCTAATGGTAAAATGAGAGATTACAATCTATCCATCCTCCTATAATTTTAGGTAGTAATTAAGGTCAAATTTAAAATGTTTCTATTCTCTTCCCCTTCCCCCCCCCCCCAACAAAAAAAGAAAAAGTCATAGAATCCTTGAGATTTTCTTGGCTTATTTCGAAAAAATAACCATTTCTTCAGAATTCAAAAAATGTTTCTATCACTTTTTTAAAAATATCAGTTATGATTTTGCCATGGTATAATATATTGCTGCCTCTTAGTATTGCTTTATTTTAGTTTTAATTAAATTGTATTATTCATGTTGCATGTGTGTGGTGTTTTTTTTTTGTCTACAGGTCAAGTTCTTATAGAGATTTTCAAATGCACACAAAAGACTTAATGAAAGTCTAGATGAAAGTGTATGTATACATTTTATTTTACATTATATTGAATCATAATAAAACACTATTTACTCCACAAAGAATGCATCATCTTAATGTATAATTACTGCTTTCTTTTAAAGTTCAAAACATTACATAAGGAGATTATATCTGAACTTGAGAAAAAGACGAACAGGATGTGAAATACATGAATGTGAGTACAGTATATAGCTTTAATTTATAAGAAAGAGGTCATTTGTTTCTTATTTAGACAAGATCAACTATTATTTTGATACTATAGTAGTGAAGTGTAGTCTCAGATCACACAGGAAGTTAAACAAGGCTCAGAATGTTTTAGGTGTTGGGAATACATTTGTTCACATGAAACCTTTTGTGTTTAAAATTTGAATACTTTCAATACTTGGTTTATGAGCTGTGATGTATGGTTTGTTCAAGCATCATAAAGTGCCGCTATAGTCTGTATTTTCTGAAATTGATCATTTGGATTACAGGCAACGCTAAAGAGATACCAGACAGAACATAGAAGTAAAGTAGATTCTTTGGAAAGGTCACAGAGTGACCTTAAGAAACTCAGAAGGAAAAGCCAAGGTGGAAGGAATGCAACCAAGTATGAACATAAGGAAACAGAGGTTAGTATTATGTAATCTTGAAGATTACATCTAAGATGTTAAATCCACTTCCTTATCACTGTGCATGCAGTTCCTTACTCCTTTCTCCAGTCATTCTGATTGCTACTAAGGTCTGAGTTTAGCACCAGCGGTATAAAATTTTTAGAAAGTTGCTGGAAAACAACAAACCCAATGGATAATTTTCAAAGCTGAAGTCTTATGTTTCTGTAATGAGAATTTCTGGCAAAGGCAATCACACTTAGTATTTCTGCTTTAATTTTCGTAAACAATTATATCAACGTGCAGCTGTGCCCTTCTTTATAGGTGACAGATTTTGACTGGAAAGTTACTGTTTACTTTGAAAATACAATTTTATAAACATAAGTATAAACAGTAATTGCAAAGTATCAAAGTTGTGCTTTAATTAGTAAGAGAATGTGCTGCTACATTCCTTGACTTGGTTCAGGCAGAAATCTCTGACCATGTAGGTGCCTAATGCATAAATTAATCCTGAATGAGATAATCCAGATAATAAAGATAGGTATTTATAAAACACCCAGTGCTTCCAAAGAGTTCTCTCTTGATCAAGACTGTAGTTATACATCAGTTTGATATAGTATTGACATTACAATTTGTATTTAATCCTAAGTATGGTAATAACTCTGAGGTAACATTATGCTTATTGTTTATAGATGACCTGAAGCCCTACAGTTCCAATGACTAATCTGTAGTTTCTCTTCTCCATCTAGTCTATGGCTCCATTACACTTTCTCCTCTTGATAACGTTTCTTGACCTTTTTTCCCTTCACTCAAACGACTTCAAACCTCAAGCCCATATCACTCATTCCCTGCTTTCTTCACTTTCTCCCAGCCAGGTGTCTTCTAATTTTGTCATTTGCTCTTGAACTTCAACATTTTCATTTCTCTCATTCATCCTTTTCTATTCTCTCTGGAGAGCATTTCGTCCTGTGTCGACATCATGCCTAATCGTCCCTTCCCCCTTACTCTCCTGCTGCTTCTCTTTATCTCAGTTGGAAACTATTAGTCGCAGTCCGGCTACCCAAGGCAATCTCTCACCCCACCTGTGTGAATCGAAATTGAAACGCCTCCAATCTTATTCACATCCCATGCCGTTCTTCCCTCTTTCCTTTTCTTATGTGCCCTATGAATGACCACTTTTTTTCTACAGCAAAACTTGCCTATATTCACAACCTCTTTATTTCTCACACCTAGAAAACAGTCGTGACCGGGTGTTTCTTTTCTTCTGTTACTTTAGGTTTATTTACTTTGTGTGCTTTACTTATCTTGTAACCCTCTGCTTCCGTTAACATGGCCTGTAGCTTCTCATTCTTTTCCTTTTGTATTTATTATTTTAACTATCACTTCTTTTACCAGTCTTATGCTTCCTTCTTTGCTCCCCTTTCATTTCTTCCCTAACATTCTTCCCTCATTCCACAAACCCTTCACCCCATCCTCTCTCTTACCCTTTCCATACTTTCCCTTTTTTTTTCCCTGCATCTTATCCTCCCAACTCTCCTTATCTCTTTAGCTTCACCTTCCCCCTTTCTCTTATTCATCCTTCTCTTCTGCACTTAAGGACAACCTCATCCACCATTTACGCTGTGCTGCCTCCCCGCTCTCTCTCGCAACTATTATTCTTCTCCTTTTATCATCTGGACGATATTATTATCCCAATCCTGGTCCTCCCCCTCATTTCCTTTTCTCCCCAACTCTGCACTGTTATCTATATCTCTCTCCGATACTCCCTGGCCTCTCCCCCCTTTATCATGTGCCTTGTGGAACGTTTCATTTCTATCTATATAAAAAATTGATATACCCTACGATCTCTTTATCTCTTCTGCTTGTCAATATTTTGCTTCTTATAGAAACCTGCGCACCTCTTAACCGACTGAACAATGTTTAGGTTTACTGCACTCAACTTGGTGGACGTGCACTGCTCACACACCCCCTCGACATTATGGTCTGGGTGGAAGGTGTTGTGCTTTTTTCTTTCTCCTTCTTGCAAATTTCAACCTCTCCTCTCCAGTCCATTTCTTCTACCTCCTTTTGAAGGTCCCCTCCGTCTGTCTTTTTGCTATACCCTTCCTATTTGGATGGCCTGTAATATACCGACCCCCTCCTGATATGCACCCTTCTGCGCTTCTCTCTCTGGATTTTGAATCATGGCTCTTATGATTCTTAGAGTCTTTTTCCCACTTCTGTCATTTCTGAGTGACTGTCAATTTTTCATATGATGATAATACTCTGACCCCTATGCCTTCTAAGCTTCTTTTCCTTACCACCGTCCTACAACCTCCATCTCTGCTTCTCTCTCTCCACACACCATCAACTTCGTCATGGCCCTTAATCTTGTCTTCTACTCTGGTTACCCTCTAATTTCCACTTCTCTCCTCTTCAATTATCAGGATACACCTCTTTAAATTCACGGTCCATCAATTACCATCAAGTCTCGCCCTTACTCATTCAGTTATTTTTAGTGCGATATTCATGATATTGGACCCTTGGAATCTTTTCATTAATCTGTCTCTGTTCTCTTTCTTCATTCCAATTTGGATCGTCACTGTCGATGAGGCAATCCGCTGCTATAACTATGCTCTGGATACCCATGCTCGCGCCCCATAGCTCATCAAGTGAGGCA
>CM066044.1:14876400-14940066 GCA_033557465.1 Ichthyophis bannanicus | reverse complement strand
ATGGATTGAAGACCCGTTAAAAGTGTGCTGAAGCAATATTCTAGCTTACAACATATTTTTCATGTTGAACGATCGAAAAGCAATATTAAAGCTACTAAAATGCAGGGGACGTGGGGAAAAGAAGAAGCGCTCTGGATTGTGTTGGAAAGAGGAGATGGCACTGTCATCCATACTGGTGTGGTCTACAGGCCTCCAACTCAAACCAAAGAAATGGATAGAGAATTGATTGCTGATATTGCAAATAGCCATGAAGGTGAACGTGATCATATTGGGTGACTACCCGATGTGGATTGTAGTGTTCTGCAAACCTGGAAAGAAGTAAAAAAAACGTGGATGCCTTCCACGATGCGTTACTTAAGAAATGCTGATGGAAACCGACCAAGGAGAGCTCCATGCTGGATCTACTGCTCACCAACAGAGATAGCATGTCGAATATCCGGTGGGTGCCCATGTGAGCAGCAGCAATCATCACATGGTGTGGTATGAGATAAAAGCCAAGGTAGAATCCAATCACAGCGAACTCAAACGTCTAGACTTCAAAACACTGACCAGTAAAATGGCCAAGTACCTGAAGAGGAGTTAGTAGAATGGGAAGGATTGGGGAAGTGGAATTGCAATGGGCTAAACTAAAGGAATCAATAAAAGATGCAACAGATACAATGTAAGGCAAGTAAATAAAAACAAGAGGAAAAGGAAACCTATTTGGTTCTCCAAAGAATGGCTGCACAAATAAAGGCAAAAAACACAGCTTTCACAAAATTCAGAAGCTCACAAACAGAGGAATACATAAAGAATACAAGATCAAACTAAAAGAGAAATAAGGATAGCAAAATCAAGGCAGAAGAAAAATGGCTAAAGATATGAAGTGTGGCGAAAATACTTTTTTCAGGTATATTCAGGAGAGGAGGAAAATCAAAGGTAGAATTGCAGGACTCAAAAGTGCTGGGTACGGATTCGTGGAAAGTGACATTGAAAAAGCGAAAATGCTAAACAAATATGTCTGCTCTGTTTTTGCTAGAGAAAATCCTGGAAAAGGACTACCTGTGATTGACAAATATACAAATGGGAATGGAGTAGATACACACCATTCACAAAAGATGTATTAGAACAGCTTGTAAAACTGAAAGTGAACAAGGCTATGGGACCAGATAGGATACATCCCAGGATACTGAAAAAGCTCAGTGAGGTTCTTGCAGGGCCGTTAAAGGATGTTTTTAATAGATCCTTTGAGACAAGAGAAGTTCCACAGGACGGGAGAAGGGCTGGTGTGGTACCTCTTCACAAAAGTGGTAGTTGAAAAGAAGTGACAAACTACAGGCCAGTAAGCCTTACCTCGTGGCGAGAAAAGTAATGGAGGTGCTCCTGAAAGAGCCAATAGTAGACTTCCTCGAAATCAACAGGTTACATGATCAAAGCAACATGGGTTTACCAAAGGAAGATCTTTCCAAACAAATCTGATTGAGTTCTTTGACTGGGTGACCAGCGAACTAATCACAGGCATGTGATGGATGTGATCTACCTAGATTTCAGCAAAGCCTTTGATGCTGTTCCTCATAGGAACTTATCAATAAACTCAACAGCTTGGGGATGGGTCAGAATTGGTTGACTGACAGGACAGCAGAAGGTGACTGTAAACAGAACTCACTTGGATGAAAGGAAGGTGATTAGCGGTGTGCCACAGGGTTCGGTCCTGGGACCGGTACTGTTCAATATATTTGTGAGTGATATTGCTGAAGGACTAAATGGGAAAAGTCTGTCTTTTTGAAGATGAACCAAAATTTACAATAGAGTGGACTCCCCTGAGGGAGTGGATAACATGAGGAAAGATCTACAAAAGCTGGTCTAATGCTTGGCAGTTAAGATTTAATGTGAAGAAGTGCAGTGTTATGCACTTGGTAAGCAGAAATCCAAGGGAATTATATGCGATAGGGGGTGAGAGATTGGTGTGCACAGACCAGGAGAAGGACCTCGGAGTGATTGTTTCTGAGGATCTCAAGATGGCGAAAGAGTGTGACAAGGCAGTGGCAAAAGCCAGAAGGATACTGGGTTGCATACAGAGAGGAACTGCCAGCAGAAAGGAAGGGGTACTAATGCCACTGTACAAGTCACTGGTGAGGCCTCACTTGGAATATCATGTTCAGTTTTGGAGACCGTATCTCGCAAAGGATATAAAAAGGCTGGAAGCAGTTCTGAGAAAGGCATCCAAAATGATTTTGAGCCTGCGTCAGAAGACTTATGAGAAGAGACTTCAAGACCTAAATATGTACACTCTGGAGGACAGGAGGGACAGGGGTGATATGATTCAGACCTTTTAAATACTTAATGAACAAGCAAACCTCTTCCAAAGACTGGGAGCTGTAAACTAAAGGGAATAACATGAAACTGCAAGGGGATAAACTGAAAGGCAATGTCAGGAAATACTTTTTTCACTGAAAGGGTGGTGGATGCTTGGAATGCCCTCCCGATGGAAGTGGAGGGGGCAAATACAATGACAGAATTCAAAATGGCATTGACAAACACAGTGGATCCCTTTTATAGCAACAGGATAAAATCAAAATGAACATAACTATCTCTTATATCTGAACAAATAGGGGTTGCCTACACGGAGGATGGAGGTCTGATGGTAATTCTGGAGACCTCTCCTCCAAGAAATATTTAGAATCATAGTCTGTTTCCCCAAGAGCGCTTGGTCTCTATCTCAGACTCAGAGAGGTACTGCATGGCTGTTTGAGTTTCTGCTTTGGTCGACTTCCATCTCATCTTGAAGTCATATCGCTTCTGGAAGTATCGATGCACCGATGGACTCTGATGTGTTGGGGATCATTCCAGTCCCGATGCACTGGATACCGATATCGGCCGGACACAGGTCCATGTTGACGCTCTTTGAAATCTGAATGTCAACCATCCTCTACAAACAGGTGCAGAGTTTCTAGTTTCAGCTCAATGCTGCTACTTCAAAACTATCAGAGCTGCCAGCTCTCAAAGAGAAATCATCATATTATGAGCTTCTCTAATCTCTTTACCAAGCATTCTGCTGAAATGAATGAAAGCATTGGGGCCTCAGCAGTTTCAGCCAACAACTGCAGACTTGGGTATTGGCAGGGTGGTCATGGTGGCCCATCTGATGACCTGGAGGATGAGCTATCCTCATTTCAGGGCTGCTTCAGGGGTTTGGTATCGCTTGATTCCTCAGTACTCCTAGCATCGTACTCTTATGAACTCAAATGACGCTGCAGTGAAGCCTCCGCCCACTGTTCAATATCAGAAGTTCTCAATGCTTTGGAAGTCTGGGATGAATCCTTCCTCTTCTTCAGGTGAAATCAGTATATGACCGATACCGGGGCTCCTCACTGGTGTTCAGCTCTGACTGAGCTCAAGGACCTCTCAATGCCAATGCACTGTCAGTGGTAGGTACAGTTCCAGGGTCCATAGTGACAGATGCTAACCGATGCCAATGGGTTGGTCTTTTCAGTGCCTAAAAATAGATTGCACTTTTCCTCTGCACCCTGCAACCCTTGTTTTGTCATTTGTAAACACAAATCACAAAGGGGATTATGGTCGGGCCCCAGACACTGCAAGCACCGTTTATGAGTGACATGATCCTGCAGCACCATGCACACTTCTTAAACTCTTTGGCAAGTTTCTGAGTCATGCCAGGTGTAAAAATAGTCACAGCAAAATCAAACAACTCCATTTTGATGGAAAAAAAATATGAATCCTACTGGGTGTGCTTCAGATATAAAAAATGTGGTCTACACACTGCTGAAGTAAAATCAAAACCCTAGAAAACAGATGAAAAATCTGACTAAAGAATAATAATAGGAAAAATTTAAAAATGTGGTGGAAGGCCAAGAACAACAGTGAATGAACTACTTACAAAACAAGAAAATGGAGAAAATACATCAAAAGAACAATAGTGATGTGTGTGGTGTTAGAAATAGTGTGGGCAGCTCTAACAAAAAAGACAGATGAAAGAATTTGGGCACAGCCGTGACAGGCGGGAAAGGCAGGTATGTGTGAAGAGCTTTCTAAAAGCTTCTAGAAGAAGCTGAAAGTTCCAACATGGGGCTCCATCGTTAACATGAGGACTTCTCCTACTTATCCACAAAGAAAGCGTAGTTACTCACCTGTAACAGGTTTTCTCCGGAGACAGCAGGAATCAGTCCTCACAGTCCTGGTGCTGCCAGGAGATATTTGCAGGGCAGCTACCTGGTTGACTCTACATTTGTTTACACGCCATTATTGCCTGGATGTGCAAGCGAGGCTGGATGCTGGTATTGAAGCCTCGGTGCTTCAGGCTAGACTCGCTGGCCCCTCCCGCATGTAAGTACTGTTTTGTTACAACCCACTGTTTGTGAACTGGACTGGACTGGACTGGAGGTTTGAAGAGGAAGGTGAAATTAGATCTTACCTGCTAATTGTCTTTCCTTGAGTACCTCCAGCCCAATTCAGGTCCCACCCTGTTGGTGAATTCATTCTGTTCCCCAGTTGCATCCTGGCTTGGTAGAAATGGACCTGTCCGGTTGGTTGGAGGACAGAGTCCAGATTTATGGAGGGGTCATAGTTGCGGTAAGTCCTACCACAGTTCTGAGGATGCAGAGGTGCCGGTGAGTCTGTCTTTATTGATATGCCACCCGCTGTACATAGATTGTGGTTTACAGGCTATAGGATGTGTTTTCCTGTCCTTTGCATGATGCTGTGTCAGTGAGACTAATAGGTTAATATGCTCTGGGCTAGTCTGCTTTGTCACTAGAATACTGGACTTCTGGATCTGAAGGGGTGGCTCTTATCCTGTGAGGTCAGAAGTCTGACATGCTCAGTTCCAAGCTGCTGGAGGGCGGTGATTACCCACTGGTGGTGGACTGGACTGGAGGTACTCAAGGAAAGACAATTAGCAAGTAAGATTTAATTTCACCTTTTTGTTGTATTGACAACCTGCTGATCAGTTGACAGAGATAGTTTGAATCTTTCAACCCTGTCTCCTTTTAATTAAAGGCAGGTGCACTACCTTTATTTTTATTGCAACCTTTCTATTGGACTCCCTAATCTCCCTGCATTGGTACTATCCTTCAAAGATACATTATTCCTAATCATTGTTCTCATGGCCGATTGTCGACTTTCCCCAAAAATCTATATATGGTTTAAAAGCTGCTCTACTTTAAAGTTCGGTGCCAGCAGCCTGGTTCTATCCTGGTTAAGGGTGGTGGCCATCCTTCTGGAAAAGGCCCCCTCTTTCCTAGAATGTTGCCCAGTTTTCTAATGAATCTAAAGCCGCCTTCTCTGCACCATCTCATCTATATATTGAGACTCCAGAGCTCTGCTTGCCTCTTGGGTCCTGCATATGGGGACAGGAAGCATATCTGAGAATACTATCCTGTAGGTCCTGGATTTCAGCTTTTTACCTAAAAAGCTTTCAAAACCTCACCCTACACTTTCCTGGGTCATTGGTATCTACATGTACCAAAACAACTCGCGGCTCCTCAACACTATTGCAGAATCGGTGACCACAAGGAAACGAAGGGTAGTGGTGGTTGGAGACTCTCTTCTGAGGGGTACTGAGGCGTCCATCTGCCGACCAGACTTGATGTCCAGAGAGGTATGCTGTCTGCCTGGTGCCAAAATCCAAGATGTTATGGAGAGTTTGCCGAGACTCATCAAGCCCACTGACTATTACCCAATGTTGCTAATCCATGTTGGAACAAATGATACTGCCAGGTATACCTCGGAATGTATCAAAATTGACTTCATGGCTCTGGGACAGAGGGTGAAGCAGTTAGGTGCACAGGTGGTGTTCTCTTCAATCCTCCCTGTTGAGGGTAAAGGCCAAGGCAGAGAGGCTCGCATCCTGGAGATGAATGCATGGCTGCGTGGATGGTGTCATCGAGAGCGTTTTGGTTTCCTAGACCATGGGATGCTGTTCCAAGGGTTGCAGAGCAGAGATGGCATCCATCTGTCCCAAGAAAGGTCAACGCGTCTTCAGTAGTAGACTGGCTAATCTACTGAAGAGGGCTTTAAACTAGATTCGTTGGGGATGGGTGAAGAAAGCCCCCAGGTAGGTGATACATTAAATACTTTATGGAAATGGGTAACAGGGGTAACATATGGAAAGCAGTGTGTATAAATGCCCGTAGCATTGGAAATAAGATCCCTAATGTTGAAGCTTTGGTGGGAGTGGCTGACTTGGATTTAGTGGCAGTTACAGAAACATGGTTCACAGAAAACCATGATTGGGATGTAACTATACCTGGCTATACTTTATTCAGAAAGGACAGGGTAGGAAGTAGGGGAGGAGGAGTGGCACTATATGTAAAAACTACTATTAAAGCTTTGGAATTACAGAGCTTAAAAGGGAGAGGGGAGGCATTGTGGGTGGGTTAAACTAGAAAGAGGGAAAGAGAAATCTATTTGTATTGGTGTGATATACAGACCTCCCTCACAAGAGGAAGAGGTGGACAGAGAGTTAATTGAAGACATGCGCAGCATTGCTAGGAAAGGGGAAGTGCTACTGATAGGAGATTTCAATATGCCAGATGTTGATTGGCACATTCCTGCTGCAGTATCATCTAGAAGTAAGGAGATCCTGGATTCTCTACAGGGAGAACTATTCAGGCAATTGATAACAGACCCCACACGTGAAGGGGCCATACTGGACTTGGTGCTTACCAATGGTGAAAGTGTTTCTGATGTTGTAGTGGGAGATCATTTTGCATCCAGTGATCACCAGATGGTGTGGTTCAGTATTAGGACTAGGGCTGTTAGAATCCAGTCAAAGGCTAGGATGTTTAGACTTTAGGAAGACTAACTTTGCGAAGATGGGCCAATACCTCAGGGAGTCGTTAGTTAGATGGGAACAGCTGAGGGATGTAGAAAAACAGTGGGAAAAACTGAAAGGGGATATTTTAAGGGCAACCAACCTTTTTGTTAAAATGGTAAATAAAGGTAAAAGGAAAAAGGAGACCGCTATGGTTTTCGAAAGAAGTAGCTGAAAAAGTGAAGAAAAAGAGGGAGGCCTTCATGAAATACAAGAGATCACAGAGAGAGGAAGACAGGCATCTGTATTTGGAAAAGCTTAGAGAAGCTAGCAAAGTAGTCAAGAAGGCAAAGATTCAAAAGGAGGAGGAAATAGCCAATGCAATAAATGGGGGATAAGACATTTTTCAGATATATTAGTGAGAAGAGGAAGGGCAAGAGTGGTGTTGTCAGACTCAAGGGTGCAGGGGAGGAATATGTAGAAGCTGATAAGGATAAAGCGGAATTGCTTAACAAATATTTTTGTTCTGTGTTCACAGATGAAGAACCAGGAGCAGGACCTCAGAAAACACCCACAAATAGGAACAGAAGCAAAGGACATCTTGAACAATTTTCAAAAGACTGTGTTCATGAGAAACTATCTCAACTTAAAGTAGACAAAGCGATGGGACCGGATGGGATACACCCGAGAATACTGAGGGAACTTGGGGACGTTCTAGCAGCTCCACTGACTGACCTTTTCAATGCCTCGTTGGAGTCGGGAGTGGTGCCAAGGGACTGGAGAGAGGCTCATGTGGTGCCTTTACACAAAAGCGGAAGTAAGGATGTGGTTGAAAACTACAGGCCGGTTAGTTTAACTTTGGTGGTGAGTAAATTATTGGAAACGCTGCTGAAAGAGAAAATAGTGAGGTTTCTGGAGTCCAGCGGATTACAGGATCTGAGGCAGCATGGATTCACCAGAGGCAGGTCTTGTCAGACAAATCTGATTGATTTCTTTGACTGGGTGACCAGGGAGTTGGACCAAGGGAGAGCCCTAGATGTGTATATAGATTTCAATAAAGCCTTTGACACTGTTCCTCACAGGCGACTTATAAACAAACTGAGCACCCTAGGGATGGACCCTGAAGTTACTGCTTGGGTTAGAAATTGGTTGGGTGGGAGGCGACAAAGAGTACAAGTAAATGGAGCTCACTATGAGGAGAAGGATGTTATCAGTGGTGTGCCCCAGGGATCTGTCCTTGGTCTGATTCTTTTTAACATCTTTGTTAGTGATATAGAGGAAGGGCTTTCAGGTAAGGTTTGCCTCTTTGCTGATGATACCAAAATCTGCAATAGAGTAGACACCCAGAAGGTGTAGATAACATGAGGAGGGATCTAGCTAAGCTTGAAGAATGGTCTAGAATTTGGCAGCTGGGATTTAATGTTAAAAAATGTAAGGTCATGCATTTGGGCTGCAGCAATCCAAGGGAGCACTATAGTATAGGGGGTGAAGTACTTTTGTCCACTAAAGAAGAGCGGGACCTAGGCGTATGATCTTAAAGTAGCTAAAAAGGTAGAAAAGGCGATGGCAAAAGCTAGAAGGATGCTTGGGTGCATACGGAGAGGAATGGCTAGCAGAAAAAAGGAGGTGATAATGCCTCTGTATAAGTTTTTGGTGTGACCTCATTTGGAGTATAGTGTGCAATTCTGGAGACCGCACCTTCAAAAGGATGTGAACAGGATGGGGTCGGTGCAGAGGGTGGCTACTAAAATAATTAGTGGTCTTCATTATAAAGCATATGAGGACAGACTGAAGGATCTTAATATGTACACTTTAGAGGAAAGGCGGGATAGAGGTGATATGATAGAGATGTTTAAATACCTCAGTGGCATAAATGTTCAGGGAGAGAGCCTCTTTTGATTGAAAGCAAGTTCTGCTACGAGGGGACATGGGATGAGGGTGAAGGGAGATAGATTCAGGAGTGATATGCGGAAATATTTCTTTACGGAAAGAGTAGTGGATCCGTGGAATAGTCTCCCAGTGGAGGTGGTAGAGATGACAGTAACTGAATTCAAAAAAGCATGGGACAAACACAGAGGATCTCTAAAGGTAAAAAGGGGACTGTTGTAGTTGTTATGGAAGGACAGATTAGATAGGCTATGTGGTCTTTTTCTGTCGTCATATTTCTATGTTTCTATTTAGAATCCTTTCTAGATGACACATGAGTTCCGCCACCTTCACTTTCAAGAAAACAAGTGACCAAAGCTCTGTTGGGAAGTTGTAAATTTTAATGTTGCCAGAGAGAGATGTTAAAATCATTCATATCTGAGACTCATAAACATTGGGTATCTTTAGCTCTGTAATTCAACAGAATTATCACAAAAACACTGTTACCTTTACTTGTTTTAATAAGCATACTTGTTTTACATATAAGTATATTGGTAGTTCTGATTTTTTTTTCCAAGTAAACATTGTACACATTTTTTTGGCAAATGCTGTTTAATGGGTTTATAATGCACACTGTAAAGAGTATAGTATGTAATAATTGGGAAGGTCAGAATTGTGGTGTTCATCCTGACAATTTGCATGCTTTATGTACTGTAACTATGTACTTTTGTGTTGAACAAATATAGCTAGTTACTATAGCCACTTTTGTATCACAGGTATGGTCTAGATCCAAAAAATGTCGTTATTTTATTGAAGGAAGTCACATGAGCTTTATAGTACTTTAAAGAAATATTACAGTTCTTTTTTTTAAACAGAAGTCATAATTTTACCAGAGCTTTTGTTTAGGGGTGAGGGTGTTTATTTTTTTTTTAAACGCCATCATTCTCTTCTCACTCCCAGCATCCTCACCATCCCTTCCCTTCCCTCCTCCACCACACCCTATTCCTTCTCTAACTGCATTCCATGGCATCACTGACATTTCCCCTTTTCTATCCACCCTCACCCCCCACCTCTCGCTCAACACGTCTTGATTTCCCTACCATCTTCCCTCCTGCCTTCTGGATGGCCTTTAGCCAGCAAGAGGAATCAGGCACGCAGCACTTCTTACATGCTGCTGCTGCTGCTGCTGCTACTTCCACCATAAAGACCACTAGATGAAAAATCTGTTTTCCAATGAGATGACATTTGTTGGTGTCATAGTTCTAGAGGTTGTTTGTTTTTTGGGGGTTTTTTGTTGCTGTTGTTTTTATTTACAAGTATTTTAGCTTTTAAAGGTTAAACTACCTCATGAAAAGGCATAATATACAAAACTGGCTTATGAAATTCTTGTGCCGATCATAGAAATTTGTTGATGGATACAATAGCGAGAGCCAGCTCAGCTATCTGAAAAATGATTTGAAATCCTTTTTTGATATACCTTATTTCAGCTGTTTTGAGTTCAGTCAACATTGAAGGACTTGTTACTGTAGTGCCACAGAATATCCGTGGATGCCGCTGCTGCATGGTTAGCATTGAGGTGTTCTGGGAGCAACACCCAGCCATAACTGAGCTGTAGTGATATTGAGCCACTGCCTGATTATGGCTGCACAGTGAAAGTAAGGCACAGAGAAAGCTGGCCTTACTTTCTCCACAGAAGCTCACCGAACAGTGACTGAATATCGTTACTGCCCAGTTAGCTTCTGGGTTCTGCAGCCAACCCAGATATTCAATGCTGGTGGCCAGATTTGGCCCCGGCATGGAGTATCTGGGTCGGTAAGGTTCAGTGCTGCAGCTAGCCACTATAGGAGCACTAGCCACTAGCGCTCAATATCAGGCCCCTAATTCCTGAAAAGAAATTTGAGGTAGCGTTCTTAATCTGCAGATAGCCATATGTAGACCATATAATTTTTAAATTTGCTACCACATTAATCTTAATTCATGGACGGGGTGGTTTTAATTTAAAGCAAATGGATTTATACCATAATTTAAATGCTTATTCAGGAAGACTTCATGCTGATAAAGTGAAGCTTTCTTGTAATTGCATTAGAAATATAGGGGAATGTTTTTATTGAAGATTAACCCGCATTAACAAAAGTTAATACACTTTAAGTGTCACTGCACCCATTTATTTCATCAGTGACATTTGGCCCTTCATATTGCCTAAAGTGGCGATCTTGATTCAAAAGAGAAAGCATTATTGGGAAAATGTTTAATTCCTTATCATCCTTTCAATCCAGTCCAGTCCAGACGCCTGGGTTTATATGCACTCCTACCAGCAGATGGAGACTGAGAACCTCTGGTTTTCTGCTGTCACTGTATAAGTGTCCTGTGCAGCCCTCCTCTTTCCAGTGTTTCTCAGTCTCCAGCAGATGGAAGGTGTCTTATCTGAGCTGGATTGAAGGTGACAAAGAGCTTGGGCCATAAGTCGCCCATTGCCAGCAGTGGAGCACGTGGTGCAGAATCTGATGGTACCAGGTCCCTCCCCACCCATCCTACCCTTCCTCAGATTGGAGGAGCAGGCTGGAAGTACCTTAATGGTGGGGTACTGTTTGTGGTACAGCTAGCAGTGGTGTGCTGGCTTGGAGTTTCTCAAATTCCAATGGCAGCCAGAAGAATTTGGGTTGCAGAACACGGGGTTACTGGGTTCCTCCACCCCTGCCCCAGTGACCGTGACAGACCCATAGGATAGTGAGGGGCAGTGGTGGCCCCTCCTTTTGCTTCTTCCCAAACTGGGGAAGAGGACCAGGAGAGGAATTTGGCCAATGGCAGATTGGGTTTTGAAAAAAAAAACCCAAAACTGTACAGAGTACGCTCTTGCCTCCTACCTTAGATTGGCCGGCTTGGCGAGGACTGACCTTCCAGGCAAGCTCGGGCCATCGTTGTCCAGCAGTCCTCCATTTCTGAGGGGCATGGGGGGCTCCTGGCAGGAGCACGCCCAAATTTTATGCAGAGATGTAGGTCTTCAAGTACAGATCTTAAAAGAATTTCTCAAAAGGAATGGCCTTCTGAGGTTTACTTTTGAAAGTTTGGGGGCCAGTGGCACCACATCTCTGCCAGTCCTGTCCCTCTCCCAATTAGACACACGTAGAACCAACACAGATATAAATACGCACACATGTATACTAACATGCACAGGCATGTACATACAAACACCTGTACATACAAACATGCACAAACATACCAGCCTACAAAAATATATATCCACACAAACTATATATATATATATATCTATATATATATATCTATATATATATATATCTATATATATATATATGTGTGTGTGTGTGTGTGTGTGTGTGTGTATATACACACACACACACACGCATTGCACATGCACACATGGGTAAAAAGAATTCCATGAGCCATGCTCTGCATGCTTTTCCCCTAATTACAATTTATAACTAACACATGAGCCGATTCTGTATAGTGCACATGGACAGTTATGTGCTAGAAACATACACACATCCCTATTCTCAAGGACTTGCATGCATGAATAGGTACATATGCATTTGCTTTGGGCGGTCACCATTCTATATGTCCCATTGTGTGTACTTTCCATAGGGGTGTGTATGAGGGCAGAGCATAGGTGGGGTCCAAGGTATAACCAATGCACATTTCTTTGCCAGTCTAATCGTCAGCAGGTGTAACTGCCCCAACTAGGTTCAGACGTACCAGTATGCCCCTATTTTATAAAGTACACACAGATTTCACTTCATAAAATAGGCTCCAAATGCACACACACTAATGCGTTATCTCCGTGGTAGTTTGACACATTATGAGGGTAATTTTATGAGGTGTTCTCTAAGGTGCTATGAATATGCATAAATGTTAATATTAATCATTTATGCACATATATGGGCATATACACATGTAAATGTCCTCAAATACTAACAAACGTAAAACTGTACACAAGGTTTTGATGGCATGTATTTTCACTGTGGGTATGCACAGGGGCAGAGTTTGGGTGGAGCATGAGTAGAGTCCGCTTTGGCTATTTTGCAGGCTATAAATACTTTTAAATAAATAAATGTGTGAATTATCAAATTATGCACTACCATTTATACCAGCTGCACATATGCATGTTTTTTCGCGCTTATGCTAGTATGCTATAAAAGTACATTAAGTGCATACTTGACTTTATAAAATAGGTATATGAAAACCAGGCACAACTGTATAAAATTACTCTCTAAAATGCATAGAATTAGTGCTTTGTGCTTCCTAGAAGGCTACCTAATGGTAAAATGAGAGATTACAATCTATCCATCCTCCTATAATTTTAGGTAGTAATTAAGGTCAAAATTTAAAATGTTCTATCTCTTCCTTTCCTCGGGCTGGGAGTGGTCTGCTGCTGGGGCCCCGCCCACTGTTGGGGTATTATCTGGAGGAAAAAGGCCCTATTGTAGGAATCCGGTTGTAGGATTTTTCTTGGTGTGTGTTGTCTGGTTCTTGTGGGTGCTTATGGAGAGAAATAATCCATTCGTTTGGCGCGGTTGAGTTGTTCGGGATGTGAAGAATGGTTGTTGCGGTATCACTTTGTTAACAGATAATCTCCGTTATGGATGTGTAGGCGTTGTTTGTTGTTTGTTTATTTAAAATTGCCTGGTGCCTCTTAGGGAGTGTGGGGCGGTTTATTTGATGGTTTGAATTTAATGTTTGTGTGTGGCTGAAGGTTAGTGGGGGGTGGGCTAGTTAGTTGCAGTGGGGGGGTGTGGTGAGTGTGTGGGGTGGTGGTTGAGGCACGAGCGGAGGGGTTGCCAGAGGTTTTGTGGGGGGGGTTCTCCGTTAGAGGTGGGAGTCTAGCAATGCTGCTACGAAAAGGTACGGAAGAAGTGGGCGAAGGTTTGAGAGGAGGTGTTGTGGGGTGTAGGTGGGTGGCATGGGGGTGGATGGGGTACTTATGGGGATGGGGTTAGCCGGGGGTGGTAGAGAAATCGGGGTCGGGTGGTGTGGGGTACTGGTGTTGGGGGGGGGTAGGCCTACAACGAAGTGCACAGGCTGAAGGGTCTCAGCGGGTGCGGTGGTCACGGTGGGTGCGGGTGCTGGGGAGAGGGAAGTAAATAATGTTCGCAGTTAGAGGTGGGTGGGGGTTCTTGGGTGGGGTGGGAGAGGGTGAGCGGAACTGAGGGAATAGGAGACGAAGGCAGGGTACTGGTGAATACTGGTACGTGGGAAGGTATGGTGTGTAGGAGGCGGGTAATGGAGAGACGAGGTTATGGTCAGTGGGTGGTGCGGAGGGACAATGGATCTCGTGTTGTGGTGGCGTTTTGTCCCTCCATTGTGTTGGTGGGGGGGGGGTGGGTGATGGTGCTGGTGGTAGGGGGGTGGTGAGATGTGTGTGGGGGTGGTGGGCTGTGTGGGCTGGGGGGGGGGGGAGGTTTCGACTCCGGGGCTAGGAAGGGAAAGTGTCGGTGGCGCCAGAAGGGGTGGGGGGGAGGGGGGGGGAAGGACTAGGGGGGGCACAGAACCGTGGGGGGGGTGGGTTGTGGGGGGGGTGGGGTTTGGGCTAGATGGTGGTTGGAGTGGGCGGGGGGGTGGGAGGGTGGGTGGTTCGGGGGGGTGCGGTAAGGGGGGGTGGGGGGGTTCTGTCAGGGGGGGGGGCACGGGGATGAAGGAGGGGCCTGGGGGGGGCGGAGTATGGAAGGGGGGGGGGTGGGGGGGTTGTGTGCGGAGTTTGTGGGCGGTTTGGGAAAGGTGATGCATGGTGGTGGAGGGAGGTCGAGTCAGACAGGAGATGAGTGGGGAGACCACGAGGCGCAACAGAGGAAGGGAAAGAGTGGGTCCGGGGGGTGGGAAACCAGGTGCACAGTCTCGGGGGGGACCGGAAGAAACGCTCAGAAAAGCCAAGGGTGGATGTAGGGAGAGGGCAACCTTGGAGAACGGTGGTAAGAAACAGTGAGGGATAGTAGGGGGAATGCGGGAAGGGAGTGACCTCCGATAATTTTAAAGCCCCGGTCCGGTAATCACGGGGCAGAGTGGTGGGGCAGTTCGCGGACGTGCCGTTCGTGCGCCGGCATGCTGAGTGCTCCTAAGTGGCGATGGAGGCACCAGCGGGATAAAAAGGGGGAGAAATGGCTGGAAAATCATAACCCTAGGCTGATATGGGGGGCAAAGGTCGGAAGGTTCGGATGTGTGTGCTGTGTGGGGAATGGTCTGCAAAGGCGAGGCGTTGCATCGTATATGGGGGCGGGGCGGGGGGAAGGGGGGCGTGCTGGGACCGTATAGCAAACGGGCGCTGGTGCCCTGTCTTTGATAGGTGACTGTGAGTATTCATTGACTTGGGAATTGTTACTCGTTTTTTACTTTGTGCAAATACTATAGTGATTTTCTGACCTAAGTATAAACATTGTAATGTTGACAATGTCGGGGGGTCGAAAGTTGTGCTGTAAGGTGTGGGGGGGGTGTATGGGGGGCGGGGCTGTGCTGCTACATGGGTCCGGTTTGGATTCGGGTTTGTTGGTGCCAGGGGGGGGTGCAAACGGTGTTTTAGTTGGGGAAGCTGAAGAGCGATGTGGGGTTGAATGGAGAAGTTGGCGCTTTTCGGTTGGTCAGTAAGAATGCGCTGATGAGTAGTACTCTCAGATAAGGCGTAGAGATCGGTATGTATGTAGCAAACCACCCTGAATGAGTGGGGCTTGGTGTGCACAAATAGGTTTCGTCTTTCGGTGGTTTGTATCAAGACGGTGTAGTTGGTTGGTATGGTGTCAGTTTGGGAGATAGTTTATGGGGGGACATTACAATTTGGTATGTTAATCCGTGAAGCTATGGGAATGATCTTTGTCGAGGGGTTGTTAAGGACATTCGGCGGGCGGGGGGATAGAGACGTAGGTGCTTTCGGGGTGGAGGTCGAACGCGTGCTTAACTGGTCCATATGAACAATCTGGAGGGTGACTTCTTGCTTCGCTGTCAGCGTATAACTGGTCGGGGATGGGCGCACAGTACAGATTCGAGGTGCCTTGTGCCGCAATGGTCGTTGGGGAGGTCTGTGCGCCGGGGGGGCGGGTGCGTGGACCGTGGGTGGTCCCGGTGCGGGCGGGGGGGGCAACGGGGGGGGGAGCTGTCAAGAGTGTGGGGACAGGGGGTGGCTCAGGGGAGCACCAGGCCCGGCGTTGGGCGTCACGGGGCCAGGCCAGGTGTGGGTTTTCCTGCTAGGTGTTTGGGCATTGCGCGAGTGAACGGCAACTATATGTCAGGGCGCGCGTGCAGCCGGGCGATGGGCTCGCTGAGGGGAGCAGTTGGCCTTTGGTCGTGCCAGCGTGTGCCTAGATCGTTACCCTTCCCCTTACTCTCCTGCTGCTTCTCTTTCTCTCAGTTGGAAATATTAGTCGCAGTCCTGCCCTCCAAGGCATCTCTCACCCCACCTGTTTGAATCGAATGAAACGCCTCCAATCTTATTCACATCCCTGCCGTTCTTCCCTCTTTCCTTTTCTTATGTGCCCTATGAATGACCACTTTTTCTCCAGCAAACTTGCCTATATTCACAACCTCTTTATTTCTCACACCTAGAAACAGTGTGACTGGGTGTTCTTTTCTTCTTTTACTTTTGGTTTATTTACTTTGCTTTACTTTATCTTGTTACCTCTTGCTTCCTTTAACATGGCCTGCATCTTCTCATTCTTTTCCTTTTGTATATTATTTACTATCCCTTCTTTTACCATTCTTATGCTTCCTTCTTTGCTCCCCTTTCTTCTCTTCCCTAACCTTCTTCCCTCATTCCACAAACCCTTCACCCCCTCCTCTCTCTTACCCTTTCTATACTTTCCTTTTTTTTCCCTGCATCTTATCCTCCCAACTCTCCTTATCTCTTGAGCTTCACCTTCTCCTTTCTCTTATTCATCCTTCTCCTTCTGCACTTAAAACAACCTCATCCCCATTTCCGCTGTGCTGCCTCCTCTCTCTCTCGCACTATTATTCTTCTCCTTTTATCATCTGGCGATATATATCCCAATCCTGGTCCCCCCCCCCTCCCCTCTTCCTTTTCTCCCCAACTCTGCACTGTTATCTATATCTCTCTCCGTACTCCCTCCTCTCCCCCTTTCTCATGTGCCTTGTGGAACGTTCATTCTATCTCTAAACTTTCATTTACCCTACGATCTCTTTATCTCTTCTGCTTTTAATCTTTTGGCTCTTATAGAAACCTGGCACCTACCCGATGACACTGTTTCGGTTACTGCACTCTCACTTGGTGACTTCCACTTCTCACACACCCCTCGCCCTTATGGTCGTGGTGGAGGTGTTGGGCTTTTTCTTTCTCCTTCTTGCAAATTTCAACCTCTCCTTCTTCAGTCACTTTCTTCTACCTCCTTTGAAGTCCACTCCGTCTGTCTTTTTCTATCCCCTTCCTCTTTGGATTGCTGTAATCTACCGAACCCCTGATATGCCCATTTCTGCTTTCCTCTCTGATTTTGACTCCTGGCTCTTATTATTCTTAGAGTCTTTTCCCACTTCTGTCATTCTGAGTGACTTGAATTTTCATATGGATAATCCCTCTGACCCCTATGCTTCTAAGCTTCTTTTCCTTACCACCTCCTACAACCTCCATCTCTGCTTCTCTTCCCCCACCCATCAACTTCGTCATTGCCTTAATCTTGTCTTCTACTCTGTTTACCCTCTAATTTCCACTCCTCTCCTCTTCAATTATCAGACTACCACCTCTTAACTTCACTTTCCATCACTTCCCATCTCATTCTCGCCCTACCTCTTCATTTATTTTTAGAGATCTTCATGCTATTGACCCTCTGACTCTTTCATTATCTGTCTCTTTTCTCTTCTTCATTCCACTTTGGCTTCTATCTCTGTCGATGAGGCCATCCGCTGCTATAACTCTGCTCGGATACCCATGCTCCGCCCATAGCTCATCAAGTGAGGCATTCTCCCCAGCCCTGGCTTTCTTTTACTACCCGCTACCTTCGTTCCTGTGCCCGCTCTGCTGAACGCTCCTGGCTTAAGTCACGCTCTTTCAGATTTCCTTCACTTTAAATTCATGCTTCTCTCCTTCAAGTAGGCCCTTGCTCTTGCTAAGCAAAACTATTTTATTCATCTGAATGGCTCTCTTGCCTCCAACCCTCATTGTCTCTTTTCTACTCTCGATTCTCTTCTTAAGGCACCACCGCCTCCTATCCATCTTTCTTTCTCTGCCCATACACTTGCTAATGTTTTCCATGACAAAGTCCATAAAATTACTCTTCTATTCCCTTCTAATTCATCTTTGCCTTCCCCTCCCCAATTTCAGATTCTCCCTTCATCTTCCCGTACCCTTTCATCCTTTTTCCTAATCTCTGATGATGAATCTTCTCTTCTTTTTTCATCCTCTAAATCCACTACCTGCCTTCAGGTCCTGTCTCCTCACCTCCATCTCTTCCTCTGTTACTCCATCCATCTGTCATATTCTCAACCTTTCACTCTCCACTGCAACCTTTCCTACAGCCTTCAAGCATTCTTCTCTTACTAAATTTTCTAGTAACTTACTCCTGGCAAAGTCCAAAGGCCTCTACTCTTTCTTATACTTCTTGACCTTTCTCCAGGACCAAGCAGGAAGTCAGTCCTCACATATGGGTGACGTCGGCGCCGACGGAGCCCTCGCGGAGCAATTTTCCCCAGCTTTCAAAGAAAGCCTTTGGGAATTGCAGCGCGCATGCGCGGTCCTCTTCCCGCCCAAGGGTGCCATCTTGCTCAGTCTTCTTTTTTCCGCGGGAGCCCTACGACTTTGTTTGTGATTCCCGCAGAAAAGTTGATTTATTTGTCTTTTTTCTCGTTCGACGCCGGTTCTTTTCCCGCCCGGACCCGCGATGCCGGTTGCGAGTCCGTTCTTTATTTTTCGGTTTTTTTTGTCCTTCGTGACAGATTTCGCGCCTTTTTTACTTTTTCACTGGCAGCCCGGTCTTTTGACCTCGCAGGGGCCCTTTTTCCCCCGATGGCTGCCAGCGGGTTTAAGAAGTGTGATCTGTGTAAGAAGCTCATGTCTCTTACCGACACACACGACTGCTGCCTCCGCTGCCTCGGACCCGATCATGACCCGATGATCTGTGGGGCAAAATGTCCTCAAAAGCGTTGAGGAGTCGGCAGCATCAGCGGGAACGTATCTTCTCTGACTCCGGCCGGGCTCGGACCTCGTCAGAGGCTTCGACGTCTCGGGACTCTGGTCCTGAGCATCGTCGAAGTTCCTCTGAACGGGGGTCTCCTACCCAGGAACATCATCGGAAGAAGAAACCCGCGAGGGCGGGGTCGGTGGACGCTCCTGGTTCCTCGAGGGCCAGGTCGCATAGCCCCGATTCCCGTCCCGTGTCCTCGGAGATGGAGAGGCCTTCCAAACATCCTCGTCTCAAGATGGACTTGCCCGCTCACGTGAGTACTGTTGTCCTCGTGGACTCGCCTCCGAAGGAGCCGACGTCGGGCCCGACGACGTCGGGGCCCGAGTCGGGGGCTGCTAGGTCTCCTGAGCTCGGACTCAGGTTGACGGCCTTGGAGAGCAGTCTGACTGCCTTCATGGACCAGCAGCGGGCATTGATCGCTGCCCTCTCGCCGGTGCTTCTGCCCTGACCGCCGGGACGTCGACCTCCAAGTCGACCCCGGAGACCGAGCCGATCCTCGAGTCCATGAGGGCTCGAGTCGATCCTCGGTCGCGGTCTCCTTCGGCCTCCCGTTCGGGACCGAGGTCGTCGACGCCGACTCCCTCGGCGTCGGGGCGAGTGGCATCGATGCCCGCCCGACCGGAGCCGCTCGACTCCTCCGAGGAGTCAGCCTGGGAATCCGAGGAAGAAGAGTCACCTGGTTCTTTTCGGACTCGGTGTGTCCCGTCGGACTCCCCCGAGTCCGAACCTCGGAGACGGTCCCCCCCGGAGGATACCCGGTTCTCGGACTTCGTGCGGGATATGGCCAAAGCCTTGTCCTTCCCCGCGGATCCCGAGGAGGAGCCTCGAGTTGAAGAGCTCGATGCCTTCCAATATGACTCTCCCCCGAAGGAGGCCTTTATTGTACCGGTTCCTCCGATGCTGGAACGACTTCTCTTCCGCATGTGGGAGAGCCCGGCGTCGTCGCCAGTGTTAAGCAAGCGGGTCGATTCCATTTATCGAGTCCGCAAGAGCCACGGGTTCCAAAAGGCACAACTACCGCACCATTCCATGGTGGTGGAATCGGCCATGCATAGACTTAAGAGTCAAAAAATGCACTCCTCGGTGCCTCCCGGTCGGGAGGCTCGAAGCCTGGATGCCCTCGGTAGGAAGTGTTTCCAGGGCTCTATGCTTGCTTGTCGAGTCCAGACCTACCAGCTCTATATGGGCATGTATCTACGAGACCTGGCTAAAGAAATAGCCGGGTTCTCTGCTGGTCTCTCCGAGGAACCTTTGCAGAGGTTCCAAGCCTTGTCAACTGGTATTCGGGAGTGCTCGAAGTTTATCTCTCGAGCAGCCTACGATGGCTTTGAGGCATCAGCTCGAGTAGCCGCAGCCGGCATCGGTGGCCGCCGACAGGCTTGGCTTCAGTCATCCGACCTCGAGCCATGGCTGCAGGACAAGTTGGTCGATGTCCCCTGCAGAGGTGATAACCTCTTTGGCAAACCCATGGATGAGAAGGCTGCACAGATCGAGACCGAGACTCTCACCAGGACTCGTCTCTCAAGGAAGACCTCTGCCCCTTCTCAGAAGAAGGGCTCGGGGAAAAAGCCCTTTTACCCGAGGAAGGCGGCTGCTTATCACCACTACCCTCATTATCAGGCCTCGGCAGCTCCCCAGCAGGGTAAGCAAGCCAAGGGACGGGGTAATGGATCACGTAGGCAGCAAGCCCCCAAGCCTGCACCACCGGCCCCTGCTCAGCAGGGTGGGGGTTTTTTGACTTCATCAGCATAGCCTCTCCCCCTCAGCTGGTTTCTTTCAGCACGGGAGGCCGGCTGGTCCACTTTGCCCACAGGTGGACCAACATCACTACAGATACCTGGGTACTTCACATAGTCCAAGAGGGCTATCTTCTGCACTTCCACCAGGTACCTCCCTCCTACTTTCCGGGGAGCCTCTCAGACCTCCTCTGCACAGGGACTTACTCCTTCAGGAGTTAGCAAGTCTTCTTCAGGAACAGGCTGTGGAACCGGTGCCCCACCACCTGAGAGGTCAAGGTTTTTACTCCAGGTACTTTCTGATACCAAAAAGAACAGGAGGCCTCAGACCCATCCTGGACTTGCGGAACCTCAACAAGTTCCTCGCAAAGGAAAAGTTCAAGATGCTTACCCTTGGAATCCTGCTGCCCTACCTCCAGCAGGGAGACTGGCTATGCTCCTTGGATCTAAAGGATGCCTACACTTACATCCTCATCCACCCCAGCCACAGACAATATCTCGGGTTTGTTGTGGGGGGCAATCATTACCAGTACAGAGTACTACCCTTTGGCCTATCCTCCGCGCTAAGGGTGTTCACCAAATGTCTAGCAGTGGTGGCGGCTTATCTAAGACTTCAAGGCCTCTTTGTATTTCCATACCTGGACGACTGGCTCATCAGAGCACAGTCTTCCCAAGAGGCCACTCACGCCACGCACCGCACTGTAGCTCTGCTCCAGCACTTGGGCTTTGTCATAAACTTTGCAAAGTCCACTTTGCTCTCCTCTCAGGATCTCGAGTTCATCGGCGCAAGATTAGATACGCTTCAAGCGCGTGCCTTTCTGCCTCTCGACAGGGCAAACAGGCTCATGGATCTGGCCAGCCACTTTCACAGCAATTCCCTGGTCTCTGCCAGGCAATTTCTGAGACTGCTCGGCCATATGGCTTCCACAGTCCATGTGACCCCCAATGCCCGCCTGAACATGCGTCCTGCCCAATGGTGCCTTCGCACACAATGGCATCAGGCCACTGGGAGCCTAGCGGACTCTGTACAGATCTCCGACCCGCTGGTCTCTTCTCTTCAATGGTGGCTTCATCTGCCAAACCTGGTGCTCGGAATGGCTTTTCAGTCTCCTCCGCCTTCTCAGGTCCTGACGACCGATGCTTCTCTCCTGGGTTGGGGAGCACATTGCCAAGGGACATGTACTCAAGGCCTCTGGACTCCTTGGGAGTCTGGCCCAGCAGATCAACTTCCTGGAACTCAGAGCTATCCGCCTAGCTCTGAGGGCCTTCTCCCACCTCACTTCTCACCAGTCTGTACTGGTCCAGACGGACAATCAAGTTGCGATGTTCTACGTGAACAAACAAGGGGGCACAGGCTCCTTCCCTCTCTGTCGGGAAGCACAAAAGCTGTGCTCTTGGGCCGTCAGCCGCGGCATCCTCCTCAAAGCTGTTTATCTCCCGGGTCAAGAAAATTGCCTGGCAGACAAACTGAGCAGAATCCTCCAGCCGCACGAGTGGAGATTGGATCCGTTGGTGCTCCAGCGGATCTTTCTCAAATGGGGCCTACCCACAATGGATCTCTTTGCCAGTCCTCTCAACCGGCAACTTCCCCAATTCTGCTCTCGACAACCGCATCCTCAGAGTAGTGGCGGATGCTTTTCTTCTCTCCTGGTCCACAGGCCTTCTGTATGCCTTTCCTCCCATGCCACTGGTGTCTCGGACGCTCTTCAAGGTTCTTCGGGACAAAGCCTCAATGATCCTCGTAGCTCCTCGGTGGCTGAGGCAACCTTGGTTCCCGCTTCTCATGCAGCTGGCGGTGGACACTCCACTTCCTCTGGGGTTTCAGCCCGATGATCTGACCCAGGATCACGGGACTCTCCTACACCCCAACCTCCGGTCCCTTCATCTGATGGCCTGGCTGCTGAAAGGGTAGTCCTAGCTCCCCTCCTGCTGCCTCCAGATGTGGAGGAAGTCGTCTTGGCCTCCAGGCGACCCTCCACCCGGAAGTCCTACGCTCTGAAGTGGCGTCGGTTCTCCGTCTGGTGTGCTCGGCAGTCTCATGATCCCTTCTCCTGTTCGATATCAGTGGTCTTGCAATACTTGCTTTGCCTCTCCGAACTTGGACTTAAGTCCAACTCGGTCAGGGTCCACCTCAGTGCTCTTTCTGCACATCACATGCCGGTGGATGGCAGACCTCTTTCCAGCCACCCTCTAGTGGCTCGTTTCCTCAGAGGCCTCCTTCTCCTTAAACCACCTTTGCGCCCACCAGCTCCTGACTGGGATCTGAATGTGGTTTTACAGCGGATTACCTGTCCGCCTTTTGAACCTATGGCTACCTGTCATCTTCGTTTTCTTTCTTGGAAAACCTTATTCTTGGTAGCCCTCACTTCTGCTAGACGCGTTAGTGAGCTACAGGCCCTAGTCTCTGATCCTCCTTACACTCGGTTCTACAAGAATAGGGTAGTCCTGCGGACTCACCCTAAGTTTCTTCCTAAAGTGGTTTCCCCTTTTCACATCAACCAGGAGGTGGTACTTCCGACCTTCTTTCCCAGGCCACACTCCAGCCGAGCTGAGATGGTCCTGCATACCCTGGACTGTAGAAGGGCGTTAACCTTCTACCTTGACCGTACGCGGGAGCACCGAAAGGCTGTTCAGCTCTTCGTGTCTTATGACCCCAACAAGTTGGGGCTCCCTGTCTCCAAGCGTACTCTGTCCATCTGGATTGCTGCCTGTATCGCTTGGGCTTATGAGGCAGCCGGCCTCTCGTTGGAAAGTCGAGTCACGGCTCATCGTGTTAGGGCGAAGGCTGCGTCAGTGGCTTACCTCCGCTATGTTCCGTTGGCAGACATCTGCCGGGCCGCTACTTGGTCTTCAAGCCAGACTTTTGCAGCCCATTACTGCCTGGAGAGGGAGTCCTGCAGGGACAGTGCTTTCGGACAGGCAGTCCTCCATAATCTCTTTGAGGTATAGGCAACTCCTGCCCTCCGTCCCGGATGTTGGGCTACCGGTTGGGGGCGTACTCAGAGAAGATTCCTTCCTTCTGTGCTGCTGAGCTAGAGGGAGCTCATTTTTCCGCTTGAGGTCTCCGGTAGCCTTAAGCTAGGGAGTCCCATATGTGAGGACTGACTTCCTGCTTGGTCCTGGAGAAAGAGTAGTTACCTGTAACAGGTGTTCTCCAGGAGCAGCAGGAATCAGTCCTCACAACCCTCCCTCCTCCCCTTGGAGTTGCAGTTCTATGATTTCGTTTTTGCTAATTTTTTTGCTGTCTTTTAGCTATGTCATCAGACTGAGCAAGATGGCACCCTTGGGCGGGAAGAGGACCGCGCATGCGCGCTGCAATTCCCAAAGGCTTTCTTTGAAAGCTGGGGAAAATTGCTCCGCGAGGGCTCCGTCGGCGCCGACGTCACCCATATGTGAGGACTGATTCCTGCTGCTCCTGGAGAACACCTGTTACAGGTGAGTAACTACTCTTTCCTTATCTTTCCCCCTAAGCCCTCTTCCCTCTCTTCTCCATTCCCCATCACTGTTGATAATGCTTTTCTTCTACCAATCTCATCTGCCCATAACCTTGGCATCATTTTTTGACTCCTCACTTTTCTTCTCCTTACACATTCAACAGATTGCTAAAACCTGTCATTTTCTTTCTGTATAACATTAGCAAAATTTGCCCCTTCCTCTCAGATAACACTACGAAAACCCTTATTCGCTCCTTAGTCACTTCCTGTTTTGACTATTACAACCTTCTCCTTGCTGGTCTACCTCAGTGTGTTATCTCTTTCTTCTTCATCTGTCCAGAACTCTGCTGCATGGCTTATCTTCTGCCAGTCATATTACACTCACATAATGTAATCATTTTATATATTTTATAGTTTTATTGTAAACCGCCTCGATGTAATGGGGGGCGGTATATCAAGTGATTATAAACAATAAACAATAACCCCTCTTTTCAAATCACTTCACTGGCTCCCTTTCATTTCCACATCCAATTCAAATTATTTATTTATTTATTTACATTCTCTTATATACCGCACTATTCTGCATCAGTGCGGTTTACATTGAACAAACTGAAATTACATTGAACAGGGCATCATAACTTGGAGATAACTATTTTACAGGGAACATGGGCTATGGAGGGTTAAGTGACTTGCCCAAGACCACAAGGAGCACCTGTGGGACTAGAAACCCCAGTCCTTCCGGCCCAAGGTTGCTGTCCTCTAGTGGGATTTGAACCTCCGACCTTCCGGCCTGAAGTACCTTGCCCCAACCACTAGGCCACTCCTCCACTCCAAATTATATCTCCTAACTTATAAATGCTTTCACTCCATTGCCTCCATTATCTTTTTCTCTCTGCTCTCTCCTTACACCCCTCCTTGTGATCTCCACTCTTCCTCTGGTTTTCTTCTCTCTATGCCTTTCTCTTCTAATTCTAACTCTAGATTTCGATCCTTTCACCTTGCTGCCCCTTATGCCTGGAATATGCTTCCTTTGTCCCTATGTCAAGTCCCCTTTCTCACCTCTTTTAAATCACTGCTTAAGGTCTACATCTTCGAGACCACTTCTGATTCCTAATCTTTGTTCCCTTGTGTTTCCTCTCTCTCTTTGACTTTATGCGTCCTTCTGCTGTACTGTCTCTCTGTTTCTATGAGCAGGAACTGTCTTATATGTCTATACAGTGCTGTGTACGCTCTGTAGTGCTTAATACATGATTAATAATAATGATGATAATTTTTTAACTTTCACTATTAACCACACACCTCCCCTGTCTCCTCCAGTCTCCACCAACACATTAGGAATCTTTTAAACGTTAAGTTCCTATTCGCTTCTCCGGGCCAGTCCAGGGACAGGTAGGGTTGTCAATCTTCTATAGCTACTGAGGACTGATCTGACGTTTTGAGAGGTGAAGCCACTCCCCCAGAGGGTTACCCAGCAGTCTATCAGTCCTCAGCAGCTACAGAGGATCGATTCTCTGCTTCTCCCTCAGTTTGCTAATTGCTGTTTGTTCTTTTATTGTTTTCTTACTTTATATTGGCTCTAGCAGGGCTGATATATTTCTAAAGTCCTTGGGTGTAAATTGGTAGCGCTGTGCCTTTAACAGCGCGGGAGACGTCGAGTGAGTTTTCATACCGGTGAGAGGCAGAGCCTGTCTCACTTCACCGGCTCCGTCTCCGTCGGCAGAGGAAAGATTTCTGGGAGCCCCAGTTAGTGCCTCTGCCGAAGAATATTCAGTAAGTCTGCCCTTTCCCGCTGGCTGCGGGTCTGCCGGCTTCCTGTCTCATTTACCTCAGTGCGGTGAGTTGTTCCTTCATTTCGGCGCTTCTGTCGGCTCTGTCTTCCGGTGCCTCGGGGTTTCTTTGCGCTGTCCTTCCTTCTCGTCGGGAGTCTTTCTTTTTTTTTTCAGTGCTCTCCGCGTGTGTTTCAATGGCTGACAAGATGGAGCAGGTTTTAGAAAGCTCTTCGTTGCCAGCGGAAAAGGCGGGAAAATCGGCCATTTTGCCGGTGCCTGTCAGCTCGCAGTCAGAGCAGTCCCGACCGCACAAAAGAAAGACAAAGTCCTCTAAAGAGCCTCTGCCAGTTTCTCTGCCTGCAGATGTCTCTGTAAGGGCTCCAGAGGATGTTTCTTCGTTTTTTTCGCCGGAGTTCATTCTGGCTTTGCATAAAGCATTCCTGCTTAGGTCGGCTCAGCCAGACCATGAGACAAGGGGTTCCCCTCCTGCGATGGTTCCCAATAAGATACAGGGTGCAGAGGATCCTGGGGAAGGCCCCTCTAAGCCGAAAGAGGGTCTGGCAGATCCTTTGGGCTCTTTTATAACACAGGAATCTCTGCTGACAGGTCAATCTGTCTCAGATGAGGGTGTAGATCTCTCTTTAGATCAAGATCCTGAGGAGTTGGAGGAGGGCGAAATAGCTCCGGGGGAAGATCCAAATCTATTTAGGGTTTTCCGTAAGGAGGAGCTCGCTGCGCTTATTGCACAATCTTTAGCGGCACTGCATCTAATTCCTCCTTCCTCCTCTCAGGAACCGTTAGAGGATCCTTTATTGCAAGGTTTTAAGTCTCAGCAGCGCTGTTTTCCCTTGCATCGCGTCATTCGGCAGATGATTGACTCCGAATGGGAGTGTCCTGAAGCTACTCTAAGAGGGGGGCGCGCTCTGTCGCGTTTGTACCCCCTTCCGCAAGCAGACCGGGACTTATTCCGTATGCCTAAAGTGGATGCTTTAGTGTCGGCAGTCACTAAAAAGACTACCATCCCTGTGGAGGGCGCAGCAGCGCTTAAAGATCTGCAGGATAGGAAATTGGAGGTGCTTCTCAAGCAAGCCTTTGAGGCTAGTGCATTGGCTTTGCAGGCAGCGGTTTGTGGGGCCTATGTTTCTAGGGCCTCTATTCGCTGGCTGCAGGGGGACGCAGCGGGAGGAGATCCCGCTTCGGAGGTTCCGGATTCCGCGAAGTTGGAATCGGCGGCAGCTTATGCGGCGGATGCATTTTATGATTTGGTTCGCATTTCGGCCAAGACCATGGCCTCTATGGTGGCGGCTAGGCGTTTCCTGTGGTTACGTAACTGGTCTGCGGAGGTCTCCTCGAAGGTTTCGCCTTAGTAAACTGCCTTTTAGGGGTGGGTTACTTTTTGGCGAGGCCTTAGAGAAGATTGTGAAGGATTTGGGAGACTCCAAGGGCGGGCGTTTGCCGGAGGATCGGCCTAAGCCGCTCCGGGCTGTGGGAGCGGGGCGAGGCTCTTCCCGGGAATCCCGCAGATTTCGTGGTGCCCGCTTTGCGCCTTATTCACGGGGGCGCTCAAGTTTTCGTGGTTCGTCCTTTCGCGGAGCCAGAGGTTTCGGCCGATCTTACGGGACGGCCTCCCAACCGTCCGTTAAGAAATCGCAATGAAGGTCAGCAGGTCCAGCCGTTAGTTCCTGTAGGCGGCCGCTTACAGGGGTTTCTGGCGGCTTGGACCGCAATTACTTCGGACAAGTGGGTCCTCGAAGTCATTCAGAGAGGTTATGCTTTGGACTTCGCTTGCCCGTTGCAACCCGCATTCATACTCTCTCCTTGTGCGCTCGGAAAGAAGATGCACGCCATTTCCGACACGCTCGGGCGTCTGTTACAGCTGCAGGCGATTGTTCCAGTGCCGTTGGACCAGTGCGGCTGCGGTCGATACTCGATCTATTTTGTGGTTCCAAAGAACGAAGATTCTTTTCGTCCCGTACTAGATCTCAAAGGTGTAAACCGTACTTTGCGGGTGCCACACTTTCACATGGAAACCCTGCGTACAGTGCTTCGGGCGGTGCAACCGGGAGAATTTCTTTCTTCCATAGATCTCACAGAGGCGTATCTTCATATTCCCATCAGACGGTCTCATCAGCGCTATTTACGTTTCGCGCTTCCCATGGGACATTTCCAATTTCGCGCCTTGCCGTTTGGGCTAGCGACGGCTCCGCGGGTCTTCACAAAGCTGATGGTGGTCGTAGCAGCGGCGCTTCGGAAGGAAGGTATTCGAGTACATCCATATCTCGACGATTGGTTGATCCGAGCGGATTCTCGGGAAGCGTCTCTGAGGGCGACGGCGCGAGTAGTCCAGCTTCTCGAGCAGCTCGGGTGGGTGATCAATCACGCCAAGAGCCAATTGATCCCACAACAGCAGTTGACTTATCTCGGAGCCTGCTTCGACACGGAGCGGGGGCACGTTTCGTTGCCCAGTGTGCGGGTGCAAAAGCTTTTGCGACAAATTCAGACCTTCCTGCCTCTTCAAGATCCGTCAGCGTGGACCTATTTACAGGTCTTGGGTTCCATGGCAGCTGCTCTAGATCTGGTGCCCTGGGCCAGAGCACACATGCGCCCATTGCAGCAGGCGCTCCTTTCTCGGTGGTCGCCGCAGCTTCACCCGCTGGGGCAGCGCCTTCCCTGTCCAGATCCCGTCCGGCGCAGTCTTCAGTGGTGGTTGCTTCCCGAACATCTTACGGCAGGGGTTCCATTGGAGGAACCCTCCTGGATCCTGGTTACCACCGATGCCAGTCTGTCCGGCTGGGGAGCACACTGTCTAGATCAGGTCGCTCAGGGGGCATGGTCTCCAGAGGAGAGTTCATGGTCGATCAACCGTCTCGAGCTACGGGCGGCTCGCCTAGCCTTGCTTCGCTTCGAACCATGGCTCAGGGGCAAGGCGGTAAAAATTTTCTCAGACAATGCGGTGACTGTCGCTTACATCAATCGGCAAGGGGTACCAAGTCTCCCGCCCTTCTGACCGAATGTCTGGAGCTGATGGAGTGGGCAGAGTCCCATCTCGCAACGATCTCGGCGGCGCATGTGGCTGGCAAGGACAATGTCCAGGCCGATTATCTCAGCCGAAATGTGCTAGATCCCGGGGAATGGGAACTGAACGCGGCCGTTTATCACGATCTGACGCTCCGGTGGGGTGCTCCAGTGATGGACTTGATGGCGACGTTTGCGAATGCCAAAGTGGGCAGATTTTTCAGCAGACGCCGAGAACGCATGTCGGAAGGTCTCGATGCTCTCGTGCAACCATGGCCGCCAGACTCCCTCTTGTATGTTTTTCCTCCCTGGCCAATGTTGAGTCGAGTCATTAAGCGGATAGCACGTCACCCCGGGGGCGGGTGATTCTTATAGCGCCGGATTGGCCTCGTCGTCCCTGGTATGCCGATCTCGTTCGGCTACTCATAGCTCCGCCTTGGGCCCTTCCGGCTCGGATCAATTTGTTGCATCAAGGGCCGATTCTCATGCCAAAAGTGGATCGCTTCTTGCTTACAGCTTGGCTCTTGAGAGGTCTCGGTTGAAGCGGCGAGGTTATGCTGATTCAGTTATTGCCACGTTGCTGCACTCAAAAGGCAAGCAACTTCTCTGGCCTATGTTCGGGTGTGGCGTCTGTTTGAGATGTGGTGCGCTCAACGTCATATTTTTCCAATGTCGTCTACCTTGCCTCAGCTTCTACTTTTTCTGCAAGATGGCTTCGACAAGGGTCTGGCTCTCAGTACCCTTAAGGTGCAGGTGGCGGCTCTTGCCTGTTTTCGAGGGTACGTTTGCTGTCGGCGTCTTTCGGCGCTTCCGGATGTCCAACGGTTTCTGCGGGCAACGCGGCTTCTCCGTCCGCCACTGCGTCCCTTAGTTCCACCTTGGGATTTGAATGTGGTGTTGGAGGGCCTTTTCGCATTCTTCTCTGGCATCTCAAAGTTTTCGTGAGATCCGCGAGTGTTCTTGGAAAACGGCTTTTCTGGTCGCTTTGTGTTCCGCTCGCCGGATTTCCGATCTACAGGCCTTGTCGTGCAGGGAACCTTATCTTCAGTTTTTGCCAGAACGGGTGCTTCTACGGACAGTGCCGTCCTATTTGCCTAAGATTGTCTCTGTTTTCCATGTTAATCAAACGGTGGTTTTACCCGTCTTTACGGAGTCGTCCGGTTCGCCCATGGATCGGGCGCTCAAGCGATTAGATCTTGCGAGAGTTTTGCGGACGTATCTTCGGGTTTCAGAGACTTTTCGGAAGACGGATCGGCTATTTGTGCAGTACGCCGGGTCTCGGAAGGGTCAACCAGCCTCCAAATCCACCATAGCGCGGTGGGTTCGCAGTGCTATTGTTGCGGCGTACAAGGCTAAAGGAATTTCTCCGCCGCTGGGCTTACGGGCTCACTCGACTCGGGCTCTCGCCACTTCCTGGGCGGAGTTTGCATTGGTTCCGCCTGTTGATATCTGCCGAGCGGCTACGTGGTCGTCCTTGCATTCTTTTACGAAGCATTACCGCTTAGATCTTCAAGCCCGTGACGATGCGAAAGTGGGGTCTGCGGCTATTGTCGCAGGTCTTGCGGGTCCCTCCCATCATTAGGTACTGCTTTGGTACTGCCCTACCTGTCCCTGGACTGGCCCGGAGAAGCGAATAGGAATAAGAAATTAGTTCTTACCTGCTAATTATCTTTCCTGGAGCTTTCTCCGGGCCAGTCCAGGGCCCCACCTCTATTGGCTTAAGAGATATTTTTCGGTCAGAGGTATTCCTTGGGGCTTTCCGATTTCGCAGGGAAAGAGTGGGAGATTCTATTCTCCTGTAATTTATGTAATTATTAAAAAAAAAAAAAAAAACAAAAAAACAAAAACAAATTTGTAGACGTTATTGCTGGTTCCATTTTGGACGCCTTCTTTCATGGCTTCTACTTTGTTTAAGGACTATAGAAAGTTATCAGTATTTTTCAAGGGTTATCTATTTCTTTCAGTTCTTCTTTTTTGTAGTGCTTTGTCACGTGTAGACTGCTGGGTAACCCTCTGGGGGAGTGGCTTCACCTCTCAAAACGTCAGATCAGTCCTCAGTAGCTATAGAAGATTGACAACCCTACCTGTCCCTGGACTGGCCCGGAGAAAGCTCCAGGAAAGATAATTAGCAGGTAAGAACTAATTTCTTAATTATCATCACATTACATCCATAAAATGATAAGATAAGGAAAAATCATCATCCCCCCAAATTAAAGGAGCAAGATACAGGAAAAATTAGCCCCCAACAGCAATAGTATTCAGTTAGGACAACAAGACAAGTTATGCATCACCACCAGCAATATCAGACAGGTCTGACGTCTCCCTATTTAACAGAAATTCTAATAGCGCTTGGGTTCAAAGAAAACAAATCTCTGCCTCACAAGAAACAATACATGGAGAAGGAAACTTTAACATAAATGCAGCTCCTAATGCAAGGCCCCTCAGCTTTAAAGCCAGGAATTCCTTGTGTCGTAGCTGTGTGTCATGAGAAAAGTCAGGAAAAAGTTGAACTTTTGACCCCAAAAACAGCACATCATATTCTTGAAATCAAGATGTAGAACCATGTTCCTGTCCAGTTCAAGAGAAAAAGTCACAAGCAAGATGGTTCTTTCTGTTATAACTTCCAGCAAACCTTTCTGGGTTTCTCTACCAGGTCACGTTTCAAAGAAAACCGGTCAGGTCCAAAGAGTCCTACACACTAGTAGATTCCAAGGACTGCCAAGAAATAGGCTTTAAAGACAAGTATTGGTCCAATGCCACAGGGGGAATAGTCTCCAAAGAAATCTTCAAAACCTCTATCATATACTGTATTTATGCAGAATCTCAGCAGGTGCCAGGATAGGAAACCTTGGGAAATTCAAAAAACGCAAATTACTGCACCTACTTTGGTTCTCCAGCCTCTCCAGTTTCCATGCATACAACAACTTATCCTTATCCACCACAGCATTAAAGGCTACTTGGCCAGCACAATGGACTTCTAAGAGTCCAAGTTTTGTCCCTTGTTGGTTCTGCTCACGCGCTAGACCCACCACAGTCCCAGAAAGAGTAGACAAATCCTCCTTTATTTTGCAAACATAAATTGAGAGAAGAATTCAAACCCACAATGGCATCCTATAATACTTCCATAGTTACCACTGCAGGTCTCTCCAGCAAGCAGAGAACCGATGCACCAATGGCCAAGTCTCCCGCAGGAACCTCCTTCACCTCCCGGGCTCCAAGATGCTCTCCCACTCAAGCTCGATCACCTACTGGTGATGAGGCAGCAATGGGGGCCACCTCAGTGCGAGACTCCAGGAATCTCCCAGAACTGTTCACTGCCCCCGCTGAAAGTGCATTCTGGTCTTGGCAGCACAGTACATACATCGGAGCTCAAGGAGAGCCCTTTTATGCTCTGGTCTGGTGAAACCAACTTAGCCGAGCCAGCTGAAGTGGTGCACTCGTCCAAGCCCTGTGCCACAAAATCCTCAAGGGTCCTCTAACTAGGCTGCAGGGATGCCAGAGAAGCCGTGGCAAGTTTCTTTGCCTTCTGCTTCCTTGACGGCATCTCCCCGAAGAGAGCAGTCCTCTGTTCCAGAAAGTTTCCACCCAAGGGTAAGAACAGTGGCGGCAGTGTCCTAACACGACGCCATCTTGCTCCCATTCTGAATTCAACATTTAGGAATCTTGAGGCTACTCCAGGGCTGTGCTAGCAGTTTGGCCTCACAGGGCACAAGTACAGAAATGGTGCTAATGTCATCATTGGGGCTTCCAGAAAGCGCAATAAAAGTGAGTTCCTGTGTGCAGTTCAGTGGGGGGGGAGGTTGCCAGCTTCACAATTTGTACAGGGTGCATGTCTAGCTTGCTAGTGCCATGACTGTTTCATTTCCTCTCTCATCTACTAAGTTAAGAGTGTTTCGATGAGTTTGGTTTCTTCCTATAACACTATACTGTACTCTGGTTTGGATGTTCTTGCTCCTCTCACTGCATGTCCTGTAAGGCATATCATACCTCAGCTTTGGCTCACCTCCAAAATTTGCTGTCTGTTCTTGTGCCTGCTCTGCTGAGCACCTTTTGGTTAAAATCACATGCCCATGCTGACTTCATACATTTCAAATTCTTTTTCAAAGACAGGGAAGCTGTAATACTAGAGGGCATAACATATAGCTGCAAGGGGGTAAACTTGAAAGGCAACGTCATGAAATACTTTTTCACTGAAAAGGTGGTGGATGCTTGGAATGTCCTCTTGATGGAAATGGGGCAAATACAGTGACGGAATTCAAAATGGAATTTGACAGACACAGTGAATTCCTTTATAGAAACAAGATAAAATCAAAATAAACTTAACTCTCTGATATCTTAACAAGTCGAGGTGACCTGCACGTAACAGTGGGTACACCCCTAAACAAAGTCATGGGGAGAGGTGACCTGCACGGAGCAGCGGGCACACCTACTCTTGCCACCTTGCTGGGCATGCTGGTCTTTATCTGCTGTCATATACTATGATCTCCAGGAACAAGCAGGAATGTAGTCTTCACATATGGGTATCGTCGGTACCGACAGAGCCTACGTGGGAACACTCCCCAGCGTCCAATAGGAAAGCTATTGGGAGGATCCCACAGCGCCTGTGTGCCGCCTTCCCGCCTTTCCCAACTGTCCCTCTCCAGTTCTTCATTTTCCGCGGAGCCGACAGGTCGCACATCCTGTCACCGCAGTAAATTCCCTTCTTATACTTCTTTTTTGTGGTTGCGTCTGCCTTCCCTCGACGCTGTACCAGTACCGCCGGTGGTTCTTTTCTTTTTTCTAAAAAAAAAACAAAAAACTTTGTTTCTGGAGTCTCTCTCCAGTAATTTTCTTCTCGGGTGCCATGTGCCATTTTGGGCACTAGGCCCAACTTTTCCCCTCAAAATGGAAAAACCCGCTTCAGGTTTTAAAAAGTGTTCTAAGTGTGGCGGTACCATCTCCGTCACCGACACCCATGAGTGGTATCTCAAATGTTTAGGTCCTGACCACTCTATTTCAGAGTGTGTTGCCTGTGGAATGATGTCAAAAAGGGGCAGGCAAAACCGAGCTGCTAAGCTCAGCACCCTTTTTCCCTCCGATGCAGCCTCTCTGGCATCAACGTCCTCCAGGGCTTCATCGTCCTCCCATGGATCTCAGGTAACTAAACATAAATCTAGCCAGTCCTCAAAAGGTAGATTTCCTTCTAAACATCAAAATGCCTCTGGCGTTGCCCTTGAGGGACTTTCACTGGCAAAATTGCCCCGGCGGGCGGCTTCGGCTTCCAAAGCACTAACGGGGCTCCAGGATGTTCTCGAGGCTTCAACCTCGGTAGACCTAATGGTGCCATGCTCTGGGGTTCTGGCCGCTTTAACCGGCACCGATACCCAAGCATCAGCAGCGTCGATAGACCAGAGATTCTTGGCTATTGAATGCAGTCTGGTGGCTCCTCTCATGGCCTCGATGCCCCTGAAACCGCTTCAGAAAATTCAACCGGTACTGGCACCGACTGCATTGACATCAGCAGGTATTCTACTGGGACCGAGTCATGCGTCTCTATCCGGCATCGACAACTCGGTACCGGACCACGCCAATGCCAACTTCGATCGGTACCGGTACCGTGCCTTGCACGATCACCCGGATCAGAGATACTTCGAATCCTCGGATGAGTCTGAAGACTCCGAAGGCTCTGCCGATACCAGAGTACTTCTTCCCAAGGATTCCTCTTCTCAGGATGTCTCCACCAGAGGATATGTCCTTTCAGAATTTTATCCGAGATGTGGCCTGAGGTCTTTCCATCACAGTGGCTCCTGAAAAAGAGCCTAGGGCAAAGGAATTAGAAATCCTACAATACCCTAAATCTCCCAAGGAGGAAGCTACCTTACCTATTCATGAGATCTTGCATGATCTTATGTCAAGGATGTGGGAAATACCTCTAACCACATCTCCTCATTCTCGAAGACTCGACACCATGTATCGCGTTCCTCCTTGTCCTGGGTTTCAGAAGACTCAATTACCACACCATTCCATGGTGGTGGAATCAGCCATGAGACGGATAAAGAGTGCAAAAAGGCATGCACCTAATCCTCCAGGATGTGAGTGTAGGACTCTTGACGTCTTTGGATGTCGATCCTTCCAGGCTTCCATGCTTTCTGCTAGGATCAGTTCCTATATCTTGTATATGGGAATGTTCCTTAAGGAAGTCACAGGAGACTTAGAGCATATGAGCCCTCCTCTTCCTGATGATAAAAGGCAAGATTATTTTACTCTTGTTAAACATGCTCAAGATGTTTCCAAGTTTGTGAATCGTGCAACCTTTGACTGCTTTGAATGCATAAGCAGAACCCCTGCTATTGCCATAGGTGCACATAGAATTGCCTGGCTCCAGGCATCTGACTTAGAAATCTGGGTACAGGACAAACTGGGGAATATACCTTGCACAGGAGAGAATCTCTTTGGCAAGAATTGGCAGGAAAACGCTAATGAGATAGATGCTGACAATATCACTTTGGATAGATTGTCCAATTCTACAGCTGATCCTGTGAGGAAAAGATCCTCTAATAAACCATTCTTCAGTAAGAAGAAGAAGTTTTATCCCTCCTATACCCAGCAGGGACATCGTTCAGGTCAGTCTGCCCAAAAGGGACAGCAGCAACAACCTAGGCAACAAAGGAAGCCAAAAGCAGCTAAGCTTCAACCGGCTCAGCAGACTCGGCCTCCACAGGGGCTTTGACTCCTATCTAGAGACGTTTGCCTTCCTGGGCCTGAACGGCCCAGAATCCTCCGCCATCCCAGGAAGGTTATGTCATTTTGCCCCCAGATGGTGTCAGATAACAGCAGAAAATTGGACTCTGTCTATTGTAGAAGAGGGGGGGTACAAGCTTCATTTCCTCAGCATGCCCCCTCCTACAATAGTAAGAAAGTTCAATTCTCAGACCTCTCCCAACGATCGGTTAAGTCAAGAAGTCACAATGCTCCTTGCTCAAGGAGCAATAGAAGAGGTGCCCATTCCCCAACAGGGTACAGGGTTTTACTCCCCCTATTTCCTTATCCCAAAGAAAACAGGAGGGCACAGACCCATTCTACACCTCAGAGAATTGAATAAATTCCTGTTCAGAGAGAAGTTCAAAATGATTTCTCTAGGAACTCTGCTGCCATACCTTCGGAGTCAGGATTGGCTTTGTTCTCTAGATCTCAAGGATGCATACACTCATGTTTTCATCCATCCAACTCACCGAAAGCTCCTTCGATTCCTGTTTCAAGGGAAGCACTACCAATACAGGGTTCTTCCTTTTGGCCTGGCTTCTGCACCAAGGGTGTTCACAAAATGCATGGCTGTGGTAGCAGCATTTCTCCGCACCCTGGGAATATACGTCTTCCCTTACTTAGACGACTGGCTCGAGCCCCTTCAGAGCCAGAAGCCAGGGTTGCTCTGTCTCGCACAATGTGCATCCTTCAGTATTTGGGACTTGTCATAAACTTCCCAAAGTCCAACCTTGCTCCCACTCAATCCCTAGAGTTTATAGGATCTCTTCTGGATACCAGACAGACAAGGGCCTTCCTTCCACAGCCCCGTTGCCTTTGCATTGTGCAGTTAGCTTCCCAAGCAGCGTTAAAACCTCACCTCACTGCTCGGGAAATGTTAGTTGCTAGGCCACATGGCATCCACCGTGCATGTGGTTCCTTATGCTCGCCTCCATATGAGGGCAGCCCAGTGGACCTTATCCACTCAGTGGACTCAGGCATCAGGTTGCCTGTCAGACAAAATAGCAAACTCAGATCGCCTTATTTTGTCCCTCCAATGGTGGCAGTCACCCAAAAACCTTCTGGTCAGGTCTCCTTTTCAACAACCCCCACCCCAAGCCACTCTAACAACAGATGCTTCACAGGTGGGTTGGGGAGCCCACCTGCACGGCCTCTCTACCCAGGGTACCTGGACTCCACAGTAGGCCATATCAGCTTCCTGGAGCTCAGAGCAATCTTCCTTGCTCTTCGAGTATTTCACAACCAGCTCAGCTGCAAGACAATCCTAGTTCAAACGGACAATCAGGTAGCCATGTTCTATGTGAACAAGCAGGGCAGAACAGGCTCTCTGTCACTGGGCAATGAAGCTTTGCGACTATGGGCCCTCGCCAGAGAGCATCACATTCATCTCCTTGCCGTGTATCTTCCAGGCATTCAAAACTCTTGGGCAGACAGACTCAGTCGAGTTCTGCTTCCACACGAATGGTCTCTCCATGCAGACCAGGTGGCCAACATTTTTCAAATTTGGGGAACCCCGGACATAGACCTCTTTGCAAGTCTGCTGAATGCCAAACTTCCCCGGTTCTGTTCCAGAATTCCCGCTCGAGGTTGTCAGGCCAGGGATACTTTCCTCCTTCATTGCGGTCAGGACCACATGCCTTTCCACCCATTCCCCTAATTCCCAAAACCCCGTTCAAGCTTCAGAGAGATGGAGGTCATATGATCCTCATAGCTCCACGTTGGCCACGGCAAATGTGGTAGCCTCTGCTCCTACATCTCTCTCAAGCTCTGCCTCTGGAGTTAGGATCTGCTCCAGATCTTTATCTCAAGAGGATGGGATGCTGTGACATCCCATTCCCCAGTCTCTGCATCTCAGGGTCTGGTTGCTGAAAGCCTAGAACTACACGGTCTTAACCTTTCCCAGCAGGTAAACGATATCCTTCATGCTTCCAGGAAACCTTTCACAAGACGCTCTTATGCATTTAAGTGGAAAAGGTTTACCATATGGTGCTCGCAGAAGGGTCTTAACCCTCTTGCGATACCTCTGGAATCATTACTGGAGTACCTCCTTCATTTATCAAATGCAGGGCTTAAGACCAATTCAGTGAGAGTCCATTTGAGTGCTATTGCAGCTTCTTTCAAGCCTCTAAATGGACAACCTATTTCCTCTCATCCTCTCATAGCGAGATTTATGAGAGGCCTTCTTTTAACGAAGCCTCCCATTAAGCCACCACCGGTGGCATGGGACTTGAATCTGGTACTTGGGAAGCTCATGAAACCGCCCTTTGAACCATTAGCCACTACCTCTTTGAAATTCCTTTCTTGGAAGGTTATCTTTCTCATTGCAATCACATCAGCATGTCGCATCAGTGAATTGCAAGCGTTGGTGGCTGATCCTCCTTATACAAAGTTCCATGATGATAAGGTAGTCCTTAGGACTCATCCACACTTTATGCCAAAGGTGGTTTCGCCCTTTCATTTAAACCAAGCGGTTTACCTTCCTGTATTCTTTCCAAGGCTTCACGCCTCAAATGCAGAAAGAAACCTTCATACCTTGGACTGTAAAAGAGCTTTGGCCTTTTACTTGCAAAGGACACAGCAACATAGAAAATCCTCTCAACTCTTTGTTGCTTTTGATCCTAGTCATTTGGGACTTCCAGTCTCCAAAAGGACACTGTCCAGCTGGATTGCACAGTGTAGATCTTTTGCCTATGAGAGTAAGAACCTTCCTCTTGAAGGCCATGTCACAGCTCACAATGTGAGAGCCATGGCAGCCTCAATGGCTTAGCTTCACTCTGTGTCTATCGATGACATCTGTCGAGCAGCTACTTAGGCTTCGGTACATACCTTCACAGCCCATTACTGCTTAGACAAGGACTCCCGCTGGGATGCCTTGTTTGGTCAGGCTGTTCTTCGACACCTGTTCCAGACTTAATCAACTCCTACCCACCATCCCTGGTAGGATTCCAGAGATCCATGGGGGGAAGTGGAGCCCTTTCACAAGGGCACACAACTTTCTGGGGCCATCTCCCTGGCATCTGCAGCTAGGGAGTCCCCATATGTGAATACTACATTCCTGCTTGTTCCTGGAGATAGCATAGTTACTCACCTGTAACAGGTGATCTCCGGGAACAGCAGGAATTTAGTCTTCACAACCCACCCACCTCTCCTAAGAGTTGTATCTTTCTATCTCCTTCTCTCTTTCCCTCTCTCTTTTGTCTCAGCTTTAAACTCAACTGGAGAGGGACAGTTGGGAAAGGCGGGAAGGCAGCACGCAGGTGCTGTGGGATGCTCCCAAATGCTTTCCTATTGGACGCTGGGGAGCGTTCCCACACAGGCTCCATCGGTACCGATGATACCCATATCTGAAGACTAAATTCCTGCTGTTCCCAGACATCACCTGTTACAGGTGAGTAACTGTACTTTACTGTGTTGCTCCTTTGTCTGCAATTGCATTTGCCATGCAAGAGTACCAGGAGTGGAGGAGTGGCCTAGTGGTTGGGGCAAGGTACTTCAGGCCGGAAGGTCAGTGGTTCAAATCCCACTAGAGGACAGCAACCTTGGGCCGGAAGGACTGGGGTTTCTAGTCCCATAGGTGCTCCTTGTGGTTTTGGGCAAGCCACTTAACCCTCCATAGCCCATGTTCCCTGTAAAATAGTTATCTCCAAGTTATAATGCCCTGTTCAATGTAATTTCAGTTTGTTCAATGTAAACCGCACTGATGCAGAATAGCATGGTATATAAGAGAATGTAAATAAATAAATAAAATAAATAAATAAATACCATGTCCAACTGACACTCTCTTGCCTCTAACACTTGCCGTCTCTTTGACACACTCCATTCTTTCCTCAGTGTTTCAACCTCTGATCTCTCCCCCTTTGCTTTCTACCTATACTGTGGCTGACTGATGTCCATGGCAAGATTTACAAGATATAGTCTGGGGTTCTCTACCAGTTCACATCCCCCTCATAGGCATAGTATGGGGGAGCAGTGCCACCCTCAAATGTTGCAGGTACTAATGGTGAACTGGTCCCCCCTGCCCCACTGTTACTATGTCTTCCTTACCCTTTGCCCCTCCCCAAAGTAAGAAGGCAAGCTGCACCAATGGTCATGTCCTCTTCCCCTTTTTCATTCTCAAATGCTTCCTTCAACCCCTGCCCCTTTCTTCCTCTTCTAAAATCACAGAAGAGGAACTTGCACAACTTCTCTCCTCCTCCTCCAAGCCTACTCTGTTCCTCTAATCCTATTCCTACCCAGCTATTCAGCTCTATCTCCCCTACCGTCATCCTTTCCATCTGTCATATTTTTTCCTATCACTTTCCATTGCAACTATTCCTGCTGACTTCAAACGTGCTGTTATACCACTCCTCAAAAATCCCTTCACTGAACCCTACCAGCCTTTCCAATTATCATCTCACCTCCTTCCTCCTTTTCATATCCAACCTACCTGAATGTGCAGTTCACTACCCCTTTATTGACTGACTGACTTCTCAAACCATTCTGCCTGCAGTCCAATCTGGCTTTCATCCTCTAAATTCTACAAAAAGGCTCTTGCCTGTTCTGACCATATCCAAGGGCCTTCACTTCATCCTCATCCTTCTTGACCTATCTGCTGCTTTTGACACTGCTGAGGCTCTCTTCTGTCTTGATTTTCTTCTTATCTCTCCCTTCACCTATGCTCTGGCGGTTCCTCCACTGCTATCCCACTGTTGTTTCAATGTACCTCAGATCTCTCTCTCTCTCTTACTCGCGCTCTCTATTTCTCCTTGTTGCCTTGGTAGCCTTATCTCTTCACATGGGTTTTTTATGCTGATTGACTCTGATAAATATGTATCTACACATCAGAAAATTCTCCAGGAATCCAAGCCTGAATCTCAGCCTGCTTGTCTGATATTGCTGCCCAGATGTCCCTCTTCCATCTGAAACTGAACACGGCCAAGACAGAACTTCTTTTCTTTTCCCCCTAAACCCAGCTTTTCCTGTCGTCCCTTCTCTATTTCTGTGGATAAGACTGTCCTTCTCCTCCTATCTCCTCTTCTCGTAACAGTGGAGGTATCTTTAACTTCTCTATCTTTCTCTACACCTATCCAACAGACAGCTAAAATGTTTGTTTCTCTATAACATCAGCAAAATTCATCCCTTCCTTTTTATTTATTTATTGTTATTTTTATACCGCTCCTTCCCAAGATCAGGGGCGGTTTACAAAGGAACAACACTACTAAAACCCATATCCACTCTCATCACCTCCCGTTTAGACTACTACAACCTGCTCCTCACTGTTCTCCTGCTAAACTATTTCTCTCCCCTTCAGTCTATTCAAACTTTACCTACATGACTAATCTTAAGATCGCTATGCTCACATAATCCAACTCAAGTCACTTCATTGGCTCCCTTTCTGTTTCCACATACAGTTCCAACTTTTCCTGCTGACCTACAAGTGCATTCATTCTGCAGCTTCTCATTACGTTTCTCTCTTCTCTCCTATACCACTCCTCAGGAACCTTACTCATCAGGTAAATCCATGCCATCCTGCTCGACCTTCAACTCCAGACCACATTCCTTCCTCCTTACTGCACCTTATGCCTGGAATAGACTTCCTGAGTCAGTACATTTATTTATTTTATTTATTTATTTAGCTGTATTTATATCCCGCTTTTCACCGGGTCAAAGCGGCGTTACATAAAAAAGGGGGGGGGGGAATTTACGTGTAGGGGTGGGGCCGTCACCGGGGAGGCTACATTGATGATTTCAACATAAGACATAGGACAGACTTTGGACTTGGACAGATTTTGGACATGGTTGGGTTAGTATAGTTTGAGTTGGGTGGTCATGGTGGGTGAGATCAGAGGTTATTTCGCTTTTTGGTGGGAGTCATGTTGAGGTATTCCTGAAACAGGATGGTTTTCAGCTGTTTTCTAAAAGATAGTAAATCGGTGTTATTTCGGAGACAGCTCGGTAGAGAGTTCCATAAGGATGGAGCATACAGTTCAAAGGCTCGATTGCAGGTCCGTTGCGAGCATTTGGTTCTTTGTGAGGGATGGTGAGGGAGTTGCTGGAGGCTTGTCTGGTAGTTCTGCTTTGAGCTGGTCGAGACAGTAGGGTGTGAAGTTGGGAGTTTCGCGTTTGATGTATGGCTTTGTGGGTGAGTAGGATGGCTTTGTATTTAGTCCTTGCTTCAAGGGGGAGTATGTGTAGGTCTTTCAAAATCGGGGTGATGTGGTCGGTCTTCTTTGCTCCCTGAATGATTCTCGCCGTGGTGTTCAATGCTATTCGGAGGGGGTTCGTCTTTGTGGCTGGAAGTCCATGGTATAATATATTACAATAGTCCAGATGTGGGAGCGTCATGGCTTGCATTACAGTTCGGAAGTCTTGATGTTCAAGAAGGGGTCTGAGACGTTGGACTGTCCTTGCTTTGTGGAATATAGTTCCAGAGGTTTTGGTGATTTGTTGCTTTAAGGTGAGTGCTTGGTCGATGATAATGCCCAGGTACCTTATTTGTGGTTGTATTTGAATGTTTGTGGTGCCTATGTTGAGGTGTGTAGGTGGTGTAAAGTCTGGGTCTTTTGTGACTATGAGGGCTTCTGTCTTCTTTATGTTGATGGAGAGGTTGTTTGCTTGTAACCAGTTGGACACCTCTGTGAAGCATGTTGATAGGTGGGTGTTTGTTGGGTTCGTGGTTGTAATGGGGGCATAGAGCATGATATCATCTGCGTAAATGTGAAAGCTGATGTTGTGAGTGTGTATGACTGAGCAGAGTGGTTGGAGGTAAATGTTGAAAAGCATGGCTGATAGTGTGGATCCTTGGGGGACTCCTTGGTGTTGTTGGAACGGGGGGGATGTCGAGTTGCTGGTGCGGATTAGTTGCTTTCTGTTAGTTAGATATGATTGGAAACATTGTAGTACAGGCTCCGACTCTGGTCCTTTTTAAATGCAGGCTAAAAACTTACCTTTCTGAGGCTACTTTTGAGTCCTGACATCATTATTCTCCTGTTAATATATCCATGTGTGTTAATCATGTCCCTTAAATGAAATGCCCTAATCCCTTGTTTGTTCTGTTTGTCTTGAATAGATTGTAAGCTCTCTCAGCACTTAGAAACTTGCAGTAGCTAAAAGTAAAGGCTGTACCTTTTTACAGATAGCCAAGAGACTACATATCTATAGGCCTTCTTAGAAGCATTATTGGAATTTTTTTTTAAGTTGATGCAGAGTTATAGACCCACAGGTACATCCTTCAGGGTATGGTGTATTGGCTCAAACAGTAAGATTGGGCTGAGTGAAAATCCAAATAGTAATGATTGCTCATCCTAGAAAGGGCTTCCCAAAGGGGCCTCCAAAGACAATCCGCTCTTCAGGATATCTGCAGCAAATATTTATTTATTTATTTACATTCTCTTATATACCGCACTATTCGGCATCAGCGCGGTTTACATGGAACAAAATGCTCAGTACAATAACATGTATGAGTTTACAGATAACAGGGAACAAGAAACTTGGATAACAGGGGTAACTATTTACAAAACTTACTACATGTAAAAATCAAAAGTATGCGGAGGATATGTTTGCATTTACCAGGTCTCTAGTATATACAGATTTTTCTCTGTCCTCAAGCAAGACTGTGTATAGGGCCCATAAGTGGGTAATGTGATCTGTTAGTGCCAAGCCAGTATAACTTTCCCAGAGCTTAGAATAAGTGGAAAGTTCTGAGCATACACAGCCCTTCTCACATGCAGCTTTCTCCTTAATCCCCTCTGTTTTGTGTTTTTATGCCTTGCTGAAGGGATGTGAAAACTGAAATTTTGGGAATACTATGTCTGTGCTCTATTTTTTTTTGACTGTTGTAGTTGTTATGGAAGGACAGACTAGATAGGTCATGTGGTCTTTTTCTGTCATCATATTTCTATGTTCTATGTTTCAATGTGCCTTTCAGTTAATGGATCTCCATCACCTCCCAGTGTACATGTGTGTGCATGCTCACAAGCTCTACATTAGCCCCTCACGGCTTCTGTGTGTGTTGGGAAGTGGAGCTTGGAAACATTTATCAGCTTAGGTTGGGGGCTTCCCTGCACTTATTAACAAAGTACTGTAGCGGGCCCCAGGAATGGTCCCTCTGTAGCTTCCTCTGGCCCTTCAAACAGTGAGTTGAGGGGTGCTTGGCTGGAGAGAGATGCAAGGTCCCCACAGCAGGACGAGATGGTGTGAACATATGGAAGATCTGGGCTGAGCAAGTGGAGGATATGGAAAGATTGAAAGTGGAGGCATCAGGGGAAAAGTGAAGGAAAAGCACTTGAATTCATTCTCTTTACTCCCCCCCCCCCCAACAAGAAACCGAGTATTATAATCTATTGTATGCATTTCGGGAACAATAACCTTTCCAGTTGGGATGGATCTTTTTGATTGCCCAAAACAGTATTTTCTGCATGTAAACGGATACATGCATACTGGAGATGCCTATGTGGCCATTTAAAAAGGGCTGATTCAGTCTCATGTAGTGGGTGAGAAATGCTCTCCAGCCTACAAGGTTTAAATCTAGCCTATTCATTAGTTGGATAGTTACAGAGCTAGCACATTCCCATTTTCTTTTTTAGCATTTCAAGGCAGCTAAGAGAGCTATAGTCTGACTTATTTGGGGCACCTATTAAAACTACTTTTTTGTTTAGTATATGGAGACCATCGTTTCTCGACAGAGTGATATTCAGAGATTTATTGCTGAAGGTTGCAAGGAAGCTCTACTTGAAGAGAAAAGAAGATTCTGCTTTTTGGTGGATAAACACTGCAACTTTACTAATCACTTGAATTACTACCATACACAGGTCAGTAAGAAAAAACTTTGGTGAACTGTGTGTTGGATTTCATTAACAATATAACTCATTACCAGCTGCATATAATGGCAGTTATTTACCTTTATATAGACACACACAGACACACATAGTTTGATGGTGATAGATGCCATCTAGTCTGCCCAATTTACTTTTGCAGTGCCATTGACCATAGCTGATATCTGGCTTTCCCATAATCTTTTGTAATTAAGGATCCTTTCTGCTTATCCCATACCTTCTAGAAATCACTCAGGGGTATGTTTACTAAAGCACGGTAGGCTTTTGCAGCTAACACTGCATTGCAAAAACGTCACAATGATGCAAAAGTTGCATGTTATCTGTTGGGGGCATGGTGAAAATGCAGGATCACAGAGACAGCATCGAGGTGCAATTAGTTGCATCTGCAGTGTCGGCAAACTATGTGACTACTATGCGCTGTTAAAGCCCACGGTAGCCACATGGTACAGGCACATCCATTTTCCACCCACACCCCAACCAGTCATACTGTTAACATGCAAAATGCATTTATTGTGGAAAATTGCCTGTGGTATCTGCATTTATCCCGCATTAACTATCGTCATGTAACAATTTTCCTGCATTAGCATCGCAATGACAGCTAACGCCCTTTAGTAGACATACCTCTTAGTTTATGTCCCCACTGTCATCAGTCTTTGAAGCCAGTGTACTAAAGTGCTTTAACATTGGTTTTTACTTTTTATCCTCTTTGAACCTCCTATGACGGCTTGTTCTAGAACTCCCCGTCCACTGAAAAAAGTTTAATTTAATTTGAATACTTCATATAATTCTTTGACAATTTAAAAATTGGCATAATAACGGTTTACATTAAAAAAAATTTCTATCAGTTAAATAACACACACATATATAAATGCTTAATAAATAAAACACAAAGAAGGGACAATGAATAGTACAACAAAATGCCATAAAGTGACATAACTGGGATACATAAGGAGGGGGACTAAGCAATCTGCACTAGGTGCAATTGTGCTCCTTAAAAGAATCATCATGCATCTGGAAATGCCTGGCAAAAAAAATAAAACAGGTCCCGGTTTCCTTCTTAAATTTACAAAAAAAGCTCTTTCCCAGACATTGGAGGGTTGGAGGGCAGAGAATTCCAGAAGGTTGATGCTAAAGAAACTAAATGTAGAGTTGCGCGCATAACCCATTCTCAGTTTTGATGGTGAGAGGATCACTAGAAGGTTGAATTGTGATGAACTCTAAACCCTTTGAGGACAATAAGGAATGACTAATGTAAATATAAAGGCAACCCAATATAAAAAGTTCAGTGAACAAACATCAGTAATTTAAAATTTAATCCTAGCTTTAATTGGGAGCCAATGTTATTCTATTAAGTAGGGTAAAATATGGTCAGAATGTTTTGCATTGTATAAAAATTTAATTGCCATGTTTTGTAACAACTGAATTCTACCTCTGCTGTAATTCTGCATACAATAATTCAAACTTTTGCACTTCTTTATGATTTTATTTCTATATTGCATTTTAAATTAAGTATCACTTCAAAAACAATATGCTTTGTTATTTTGACAAAGCATGCAGAATTCAGACCTTTTGACACAGAATTTTGAATTTGTCTGCAGAATTCCAGCAGGAAGTAAACCAGTGGTTCCCAGCCCAGTCCTCTGGTACTCCCCAGGCCAGTTGGGTTTTCAAGATATCCACAATGAAGATGCATGTGATAGATCTGCATACAATGGAAGCAGTGAATGCAGATCTATCACATGCATCTTCATTGTGGATATCCTGAAAACCTGACTCGCCTGGTGGTACTAGAAGACTGGGATGGGAACCACTGAAGTAAACATTTGCTTAAGACTATAAAGGGGTACACTGGCAAGGAGTGAATTACAGTAGTCTAAATGAATCAAAATCAATAAATGTAAAAGAATCTTAACAGCCTTTAATATCAAGAAAAGGTTTCAGTAATCTCATTCTGAGAATATTAAATGATTTTCTAACCAAAGAAGAAATATAGTGTTCAAAAGATAGCATCCTGGATGGCTCACTATCTAAGGAGCTAATAGATGCTTTTATTGGGATGCAGGTTCCTTCAGTACAAAGCTGCCAATTTTCAAGATGGTGATGCAGAGGCAAGAGCAATTGGGTATTGATTCTGCCTCTCAACTTATTTATTTATTTTATTTTATTTACAGTTCTTATATACCGCGCTATTTGGTATCAGTGCGGTTTACAAATAACAGAAACTTGCATCAGAACAGGATCTTTTGCATACATTGTAACAGGGTCTGTAACATGGAGTGTAACAGGGGGAAACTATATACAATTAAACAATGTGAACTATTTACAGTTTATATATCAACTTAGAGGTGCATGGGAGGGGGATGATACAGGAAGCAGGCCCATGGGCTACTAGAAGTATTTGTGGGGTTGAGAGGGTCCAGGTGCTCACTTTGGCCAACAAAGCAGTGTTTTCGTGGGTCAGGATAGGGAATCCAGGGATTCTCCAGGACTAAGCAGGAAGTCAGTCCTCACATATGGGTGACGTCGGCACCGACAGAGCTCCCGTGCGGAGCATTTCCCCAGCTTTCAAAGAAAGCCTTTGTGAATGCAACGCGCATGCGCGGTCCCCTTCCCGCCCAAGGGTGCCATCTTGCTCAGTCTTTCTTTTCCGCGGAGCTGAACGGACGTGAGTTTGTGTCACCCGGGAAAAGTAGATTTTTTTCGGCTATTTTGGCTTTTTCTGTTACGGTTCGACGCCGGTTCCCTTTCCCGCCTGGGCTCGGTACACCGTTATCGAGTCCGGAGTTTTGATTTTCGGTTTTTGTCCTTCGTGATTAGCGTTCGCGCTCTTTTTGTGTTTTCACTGGCAGCCCGATCTTTTGACCTTGCAGGGGCCGGGGCCCTTTTTTCCCCCGATGGCTGCCAGGGGTTCAAAAAGTGTGATTGGTGCAAGAAACTTATGTCTCTCACCGACACACATGACTGCTGCCTCCGTTGCCTCAGGCCCGACCATGACCTGCTGGCCTGTGGCCCATGCGGCAAAATGTCGTCAAAGGCGCTTTGGAGCCGTCAGCATCAACGTGAGAGAATTTTCTCTGACTCCGCGTCCGGCTGGGCCCAGACTTCGTCAGAGGTCTCGACATCTCGGGAGTCTGACCCCGAGCGCCGTCGGGGTTCCTCTGAGAGGGAGTCTCCCTCTCAAGAGCACAGAAGGAAGAAGAAGCTCGCGATGTTGGTGGAGGCTCCTGGATCCTCGAGGGCCAGGTCGCATAGCCCTGACCGCCGCCCTGGGTTCTCAGAGTCGGAGAGGCCATCCAAGTTACCTCGTGTGGAGCCGGAGTCCCCGAGTCACGTAAGTGCAGTTGTCCTCGTGGACTCTTCTCCGGGGAAGCCGCCGTCGGGGCCCGAGTCGGGGGCTGCTGAGTCTCCTGAGCTTGGACTCAGGTTGACAGCCTTGGAGAGCAGCTTTGCTGCCTTCATGGAGCAGCAGCAGGTGCATCTGCCCTGACCGGTGCATCTGCCCTGACCACCGGGACCTCGACATCCAAGTCGACCCCAGAGACCGAGCCGATCCTCGAGTCAATGAAGTCTCAAGTCAGTCCTCGGTCACAGTCCCCCTCGACCTCCCGTGCGGGGCCGAGGTCGTTGACGTCGATACCCTCGGCATCGGGGCGGGTGGCACTGAGGCCCACACGGCCGGAACCGCTCGATTCCTCCTCGGGCTGAGACAGTTTTGCATACCCTGGACTGTAAGAGGGCGTTGTCTTTTTACATAGAGCGTACTCAGGAGCACCAAAGGGCTACTCAGCTCTTCGTCTCCTTTGACCCTAATAAACTGGGGTCAAGGCTACCGTATGGGGGTGTTCTCAGAGGATATTCTTATCACGGATGCTGAGGCTCTTGAGAGGGAGCCATTTTTTCAGCTTTTGGTTCCCGGTAGCCTAGAGCTGGGGAGTCCCATATGTGAGGACTGACTTCCTGCTTGGTCCTGGAGAAAGAGTTACTCATCTGTAGCAGGTGTTCTCCAGGAGCAGCAGGAATCAGTCCTCAAGACCCTCCCTCCTCCCCTGGCGTTGCAGCCATATACTTCATTTTGTTTTTGCTGTCTTTTAGCTGTGTCATCAGACTGAGCAAGATGGCACCCTTGGGCAGGAAGGGGACCGCGCAGGCGCACTGCATTCCCAAAGGCTTTCTTTGAAAGCTGGGGAAATGCTCTGCACGGGGACTCCGTCGGCGCCGACGTCACTCATATGTGAGGACTGATTCCTGCTGCTCCTGGAGAACACCTGTTACAGGTGAGTAACTACTCTATTGGGGGGATGGGAAGGGTGGAAGTCTAGAAAGGAATGCAAAGTCCGACCTGCCTTTTTTAAATCTTCCCTTCTTGTCAGTCCTCACTCACAGATTCACAGGAAGGGGAATATTTACTCATGAAACAGCAAACGGCTACATATTAGCATGACAGTGCATGCATGTTTTTCTCACAGCATACAATTTTTAATGTAGCAGTAATTTGCATGCCAGTTGTTGACTGTATTGGATGTAAAAATTTTGATTTAGCACATGTGTACCCTACACTAGAGCACAGTGTTCTAACACAGCACTTGCTGCATTAAGGACCTAGTAGTTTTGCTAAAGACTTGAGGCAGTTTATTTCGATAGCTTGTTTTCTGTTCACTTTAGGCTGCAGAATTACTGAATTCCAGATTGCCAAAGTGGCAGGAGACCTGTAGCGATTCTATAAAGATGCCAGACACTGTTAATGAATATGATTCAGGATATGAAGACTCCAGGTACTACTCCAATCTCAGGAACTCCGCAGCCCTCCCCAATGATAGAGAGAAACCACCTGGTATGTATCTGTGCAGGGTTTACAATCTCTGTCTAGGAAAGAAAATTTTAATGAATGCCCAGATATTCATAAATGAAAAAGCACCACCTAGAACTAAACGCAGTCATTTAGGGTCATGTTTACTAAGCTGAGCTATCTGTTAATGTGGTCTAACAGTACAGAAAATTGCTGCACTGGCTGCCACAGCGAGAGTGAGAGAGAGAGAGAAACAGAAAGTGGGGGTGCTGCAGTGCATGGTTACCACAGGCATCAATAGCACACGGTTGCCATCAAAGTTGCAGTCAGTGTGGGTACAGAACTCCACTCCAATGGATGGTGTTTGACAATTGTGGTCAACATTATTGACACCTTTCAAGTCAACCCCTTAATGTCCAATATCTCCTTTAAAAAAGTTGGCCAGTGTGAAATTGCTTTGGACTATATATGCGCACACATTTGACACATAACAGAAGCAAATAAAACAAGACCAAAAAAGGAAATAGTATAGAAACTGGGACATTGCCAGCACATGATTATTGGCACCCTTATAAAGAATTCAAATCAGTTTGAACAGAAGAACCACATTCCCATTGTAGTAAAATTAAATGCACCTGTGATCAATTGTCAGTTCTCCCATGACTTGAAGCAACCAATGAATGATGGCTCTATTGTTTAAAATAGCCACAATGATGAAGACAAGAGAGCTACCTGAGACTGCCAGAAAAGCCATTATCGCTAAACATCAAACTTTGAAGAGGTGCAAAGCCAACTCCAAAGACCTTGGTATTCCTGTGTCTACAATTCACAATGTTATTAAGAAGTAATCTCCAGGAACAAGCAGGAATGTAGTCTTCACATATGGGTATCGTCGGTACCGACGGAGCCTGCGCGGGAACGCTCCCCAGCATCCAATTAGCAAGCTTTTGGGAGCATCCCACAGCACCTGCGTGCTGCCTTCCCGCCTTTCCCAACTGCCTCTCTCCAGTTCTTCATTTTCCGCGGAGCCAGCAGGTCGTCGTTCCTGTCACCGCAGAAATTTATTTCCTTATTCCTTCTTTTTTGTGGTCGCGTCTGCCTTCCTCGATGCTATACCAGTACTGCCGGTTCTCTTTTCTTTTCTTCTTTTGTTTTAAAAAAATATATATATATATATTCTATTTTTTTTTCCAAACTTTTCTTCCCAGGTGCACGTGCCATTTTGGGCCTTAGGCCCAAAATTTCCTCCAGTATGGAAAAACCCGCTTCGGGTTTTAAAAAGTGTACCAAGTGTAGCGGTACCATCTCCGTCACCGACACCCATGAGTGGTGTCTCAATCACTCCATCTACGAGTGTATGGCTTGTGCCATGATGTCCAAGAGAGGTCGACAAAACCGAGCTGCTAAGCTCAGCGCCCTTTTTCCCTCCGATGAAGCTTCTGTGGCATCGACGTCTTCCAGGGCTTCGTCTTCTTCCCATGCATCTCAGGTAACCAAACATAAGTCCAGCCGGTCCTCAAAGGGTAGATCTCTTTCCAAGCATTGAGATGCCTCTGGCGTTGCCCTTGAGGGTTCTGTACCGGCAAAATTGCCCTGGCGGGAGGCTTCTGCTTCCAAAGCATTATCGGGGCTCCAGGATGTTCTTGAGGCCTCGACCTTGACAGAACTACTGGTGCCATGCTCTGGGGTACCGGCTGCTTCCGGTACCGATACCCAGGCATCGGCAGCGTCGATAGACCAGAGATTCCTGGCTATTGAATGCAGTCTGGTGGCTCTCCTTGCTGCATCGACACCCTTGGAAACGCATCAGACAGTTCCACCGGTACCGGTACCGACGCTGGTACCGGTACCAATAGCATCGGCATCGACATCGGTGTCTGCTTTGCCGGCACCTGGTCATGCGATGCCTTCCGGTGCCGATACACCAGTACCGATGCCCCCCGGTACCGACTTTGGTCGGTACGGGTATCGGGCTCTTCAAGAGCATCCAGACAGGGGGTACTTCGAATCCTTGGAGGACTCCGAGGATTCTGACAGCTCTGCCGGTACCGGGATACTTCTCCCGGAGGAGCCTTCCTCCCCTAAACGTAGGATGTCTCCTCCAGAAGATATCTCCTTTCAGGATTTTATCAGGGAGGTGGCTCGAGGTCTTTCCATTACTGTGGCTCCTGAAACAGATCCCAGAGCTAGGGAGTTGGAGATTTTGCAATATCTCAAAGCTCCTAAGGAGGCAGCTACTCTGCCTATCCATGAGATGTTACATGATCTCATATTGAGAATGTGGGAGACACCTCTTACCACCTCTCCTCACTCTCGCAGACTGGATACCATGTATCGAGTCCCTCCTTGTCCTGGTTTCCAGAAAACTCAGCTTCCTCACCACTCTATTGTAGTGGAATCAGCTATGAGAAGGATCAGGAGTGCAAAGAGGCATGCCTCTAATCCTCCAGGACGTGAGTGTAGAACCTTGGATGCCTTTGGACGTCATACTTTCCAGGTATCCATGCTTTCTGCCAGGATCAGTTCCTATATTTTATATATGGGAATGTTCCTTAAAGAAGTCACAGGAGACTTGGAGATTTTAAGCGCTCTCCTTCCTGATGACAAGAGGCAGGATTTTCTCACACTGGTTAAGCATGCCCAGCATGTTTCTAAGTTTGTCAATCGTGCAGCTTTTGACTGTTTTGAGTACATAAGCAGAATCTCTGCCATTGCCATAGGTGCACGTAGAATTGCCTGGCTGCAGGCATCCGATTTGGAGCTCTGGGTGCAGGACAAACTGGGCAATATCCCTTGTACAGGTGAGAATCTATTTGGCAAAAATTGGCAAGAGAAAGCCAATGAGTTGGATGCTGACAACTCCACTTTGGATAGGTTATCCAAAGCCACAGCTGATCCTGCAAGAAAGAAATCTTTCAATAAACCATTCTTCTCAAAAAAGAAGAGGTTTTATCCCTCTTATTCCCAGCAGGGACGTTCTGCAGGTCAGCCTGCCCGAAAGAGTCAGCAACCACCTAAACAAAGGAAAGCAAAGACTGCTAAGCCTCAACCGTCTCAGCCTCCACAAGGCCTTTGACTTTCATCTAGAGAACTTAGCCTTCCTGGCCCTCAATGGACCAGAGGCTTCCACCATTCCAGGAAGGTTGTGTCACTTTGCCCCCAGATGGGGGCAGATAACAGCTGAACATTGGACACTCTCCATTATAAAAGAGGGGTACAAGCTTAATTTTTGTGCATGCCCCCTCCCACAATGGTAAGACAGTTCAATTCTCAGACCTCTCTCATCAACCTGTTAGGTCAAGAGGTCACTATGCTTCTTGCCCAAGGGGCAATAGAGGAAGTACCTATTCATCAACAGGGTACAGGGTTTTACTCCCCCTATTTCCTTATCTCAAAAAAAACAGGGGGACACAGACCTATTTTAGACCTCAGAGAATTGAAAAATTCCTGTTCAAAGAGAAATTCAAAATGGTTCCTCTGGGAACTCTGCTGCCATACCTTCAGAGTCAGGATTGGCTTTGTTCTCTAGATCTCAAGGATGCGTACACTCATGTTCTCATCCATCCAACTCACAGAAAGTTCCTTCGGTTCCTTTTTCAAGGAAAGCACTACCAATACAGGGTGCTTCCTTTCGGCCTGGCCTCAGCACCAAGAGTGTTTACGAAGTGCATGGCTGTGGTAGCAGCATTTCTCCAGGACCAAGCAGGAAGTCAGTCCTCACATATGGGTGACGTCGGTGCCGACGGAGCCCCATGCGGAGCATTTCCCCAGCTTTCAAAGAAAGCCTTTGGGAATTGCAGCGCGCATGCGCGGTCCCCTTCCCGCCCAAGGGTGCCATCTTGCTCAGTCGTCTTTTTTCCGTGGAGCCCGACGGACGTAGATCGTTTTTCGCCGAGGAAAAAGTTGATTTCCCTCTTTTTTGTTCTTTTCCTTCGGTTCGACGCCGGATCCTTTTCCCACCTGGGCCCGATACGCCGGTATCGAGCCCACTCTCTCTTTTTCGGTTTTTGTCCTTTGTGACTAGTGTTCGCGCCATTTTTCGTTTTTCACTGGCAGCCCTGTCTTTTGACCTCGCAGGGGCCCTTTTTCCCCCGATGGCTGCCAGCAGGTTTAAAAAGTGTGATCGGTGTAAGAAACCTATGTCTCTTACTGACACACATGACTGCTGCCTCGGACCCGATCATGACCCGATGATCTGTGGTCCATATGGCAAAATGTCCTCGAAGGCGTTGAGGAGTCGGCAGCACCAGAAGGATAGGATCTTCTCTGACTCCGTGTCCGGACGGGCCCGGACCTTGTCAGAGGCCTCGACGTTTCGGGACTCCGGCCCCGAGCAGCGTCGGGGTTCCTCTGAGCGGGGGTCTCCTTCGCGGGAACAGCGCAGGAAGAAGAAACCCACGAGGGCGGCGTCGGTGGACGCTCCTGGTTCCTCGAGGGCCAGGTCGCATAGCCCCGATAGCCGTCCCGGGTCTTCGGAGTCGGAGAGGCCTGCCAAGCAACCTCGTCTCGAGATGGAGTCTCCTGTACACGTGAGTGCTGTAGTCCTCGTGGACTCTCCTCCACGGGAGCCGAGTCGGGGGCTGCTGGGTCTCCTGAGCTCGGACTCAGGTTGACGGCCTTGGAGAGCAGCCTCGCTGCCTTCATTGAACAGCAGCGGGCATTGATCGCCGGTCTCACTGGTGCATCTGCCCCGACCACCGGGACATCGACATCCAAGTCGACCCCGGCTCGAGTCCATGCGGGCTCGAGTCGATCCTCGGCCACGGTGTCCCTTGGCCTCCCGTTCGGGACTGAGGTCATCGACGCCGGTACCCTCGGCATCGGGGCGGATGGCATCGGTGCCCGCCCGACCGGAGCCGCTCGATTCCTCTTCCGAGGAGTCGGGCTGGGAGACGGAGGACGAAGAGTCACCCGACACCTATCGGACTCGGTGTGTCCCATCGGACTCGCCGGAGTCCGAACATCGGAGACGATCCCCACCGGAGGATACCCGGTTCTCGGACTTCGTGCGGGATATGGCCAAGGCCTTGGCATTCCCCGCAGATCCCGAGGAGGAGCCTTGAGCCGAGGAGCTCGAGGACCTCCAGTATGACTCTCCCCCGAAGGAGGCCTTTACTGTACCGGTTCCTCCGATGCTGGAACGGCTGCTCTTCCGCATGTGGGAGACCCCGGCCTCGACGCCGGTGTTAAGCAAGCAGGTCGATTCCATCTATCGAGTCCGCAAGAGCCCCGGGTTCCAAAAGGCACAATTACCGCACCACTCCATGGTTGTGGAATCGGCCATGCATCGACTGAAAAGTCAGAAGATGCACTCCTTGGTGCCTCCCGGCCGGGAGGCCCGAAACCTGGATGCCCTCGGTAAGAAGTGCTTCCAGGGCTCTATGCTTGCTTGCCCTGTCCAGACATACCAGCTCTACATGGGCATGTATCTCTGAGACCTGGCAAAGGAGATTGCAGAGGTTCCAGGCCTTGTCCATTGGTATCCGAGAGTGCTCGAAGTTTATCTCTCGGGCAGCCTACGATGGCTTCGAGGCTTAGGCCCGAGTAGCCGGGGCCGGCATCGGTGCCCGCCGACAGGCTTGGCTACAGTCATCCGACCTCGAGCCATGGGTACAGGACAAGTTGGTCGATGTCCCCTGCCGGGGTGAAAACCTCTTTGGCAAACCCATGGCTGAAAAGGCTGCAGAACTCGAGACCGAGACTCTGACCCGGACTAGGCTGTCCAGAAAAAACACTGCCCCTTCTCAGAAAAATAAGGGCTCGGGGAAAAAGACCTTATACCTGAGGAAGTCGTCTGCCTGTAAACAATACCCTCATTATCAGGCCTCTGCAGCTCCCCAACAGGGTCAGCAGGCCAAGGGGCAGGGTCATGGGCCCCGTTGGCAGAAGGCCCCCAAGCCACCAACACCGGCCCCTGCTCAGCAGGGTGGGGGTTTTTGACTCAGAAGGCATAGCCTCTTCTCCTCAGCTGGCTCACTTCAGCACAGGAGGCCGGCTGGCCCACTTTGCCCACAGGTGGTCAGCCGTCACATCAGATACCTGGGTACTCCATATAGTCCAAAAGGGCTATCTTCTCCATTTTCACCAGGTACCTCCCTCCTATTTTCCAGGGGAGCCTCCAAGACCCCCTCTGCACAGGGACCTACTCCTTCAGGAGTCAGCAAGTCTGCTAAAGGAACAGGCTGTGGAACCGGTGCCCCACCACCTGAGAGGTCACGGCTTTTATTCCAGGTACTTTCTGGTACCAAAAAGAAGAGGAGGCCTCAGACCCATCCTAGACTTGCGCAACCTCAACAAGTTCCTGGAGAGGGAAAAGTTCAAGATGCTTACCCTTGGAATCCTGCTGCCCTACCTCCAGCAGGGAGATTGGCTATGCTCCTTGGATCTAAAGGATGCTTATACTGACATCCTTATTCATCCCGACCACAGACCATATCTCAGATTTGCTGTGGGAGGAATCTATCAGTACAGAGTACTACCCTTTGGCCTATCCTCCGCCCCCAGAGTGTTCACCAAGTGCCTGGCAGTGGTGGCGGTCTACCTGAGGCTTCAAGGTCTTTTTGTGTTCCCATACCTGGACGACTGGCTCATAAGGGGCCAGTCTTCCCAAGAGGCCAATCAAGCCACCCTTCGCACTGTGGCTCTGCTTCAGCACTTGGGGTTTGTCATAAACTTTGCAAAGTCCACTTTGCTCCCGTCCCAGAACTTAGAATTCATAGGAGCAAGGCTGGACACTCTTCATGCGAAGGCTTTTCTGCCAGTGGACAGAGCCCACAGGTTGATGGATCTAGCCAAGCAGTTTCACAGCAATTCCCTGGTCTCTGCCAGGACATTCCTGAGACTGCTCGGCCATATGGCTTCCACGGTTCATGTAACCCCCAATGCCCGCCTGCACATGCGGCCTGCTCAGTGGAGCCTTTGAACTCAGTGGCATCAAGCCACAGGGAGCCTTGCAGACTCAGTAAGAATATCCACCCTGCTCGTCTCCTCTCTGCAATGGTGGCTTCATCTTCCGAATCTGGTACTCGGAGTGGTTTTTCAATCCCCTCCGCATTTTCAAGTGCTAACGACAGATGCTTCTCTTCTAGGTTGGGGCGCGCATTGCCAAGGGGCATGTACTCAGGGTCTCTGGACCCCTTGGGAGGCTGCTCAGCAGATAAACTTCCTGGAGCTACGGGCGATACGCCTAGCTCTGAGAGCCTTCTCCCACCTCACATCTCACCAGTCTGTACTGGTCCAGATGGACAATCAAGTTGCCATGTTCTACGTGAGCAAACAAGGGGCACAGGCTCCTTCCTTCTCTGTCAGGAGGCACAGCGGCTGTGCTCTTGGGCTGTCGATCACGGAATCCTCCTCAAGGCTATCTACCTCTCAGGTCAAGACAATTACCTGGCGGACAGACTGAGCAGGATCCTGCAACCACACGAATGGAGATTGAATCCATTGGTGGTTCAGCAGATCTTTCTGAGGTGGGGCCTCACCACCATGGATCTTTTCGCCAGTCCTCTGAACTGGCAACTCCCGAGATTCTGTTCCAGACAACCGCATCCTCTCAGAGTAGCAGCAGATGCGTTTCTGATTCTGTGGTCCCAAGGCCTACTGTATGCGTTTCCTCCCACGCCACTAGTGTCCCGCACACTGTTCAAAGTACTCAAGGACGGGGCCTCCAAGATTCTGATAGCCCCCAGGTGGCCGAGGCAACCCTGGTTCCCCCTTCTGCTACAACTGGCGGTGGATACTCCTCTTCCTCTGGGGATTCAACACGATCTCCTGTCTCAGGAACAGGGATCTCTCTTGCACCCCAACCTCCAGTCCCTTCATCTGATGGCCTGGCTGCTGAAAGGGTAGTCCTGGCTCCCCTACTACTGCCTAGAGAGGTGGAAGAGGTAGTCTTAGCCTCTAAACGGCAATCCACCAGGAAATCCTACGCACTTAAGTGGCGTAGATTCTCCAGGACCAAGCAGGAAGTCAGTCCTCACATATGGGTGACGTCGGCGCCGACGGAGCCCTCGCGGAGCAATTTTCCCCAGCTTTCAAAGAAAGCCTTTGGGAATTGCAGCGCGCATGTGCGGTCCCCTTCCCGCCCAAGGGTGCCATCTTAGCCAGTCTTCTTTTTTCCGCGGAGCCCTTCAGACGTGCCCGTCTTGTCCCCGCTGAAAAAGTTGATTTTTTTCGTGTTTAATCTCTTTTTTCTCTATCGGTTCGACGCCGGTCCTTTTCCTGCCCGGACTCGCGACGCCGTTGCGAGTCCTTCTGTTATTTTTCGGTTTTTATGATTTTCTGTCAGTTTCGTTTTCGTTATATCGCTGGAAGAACGGTCATTTGAACTTGCAGGGGCCCTTTTTCCCCCGATGGCTGCCAGTGGTTTCAAGCGGTGTGTTCAGTGTGACAGAAATATGTCACTCACTGACACACATGATAATTGCCTCCACTGCCTTGGCCCGGATCACGAGGAACTGATCTGTGGGGCCTGCAGCAAGATGTCCTCCAAAGCGTTAAGGAGTCGGCGGCATCAGCGGGAACGAATCTTCGCTGACCCCGGCCGTACCCGGACCTCGTCGGAGGCCTCGGCGTCCAGAGGTTCCAGCTCTGACCATCGCCGGAGTTCCTCCGACAGGGGTTCTCCCTCCGGGACCATCGTCGGAAGATGAAACCCGCGAGGGCGGCGTCGGTGGACGCTCCTGGTTCCGCGAGGGCCAGGTCGCATAGCCCCGATAGCCGTCCCGGGTCTTTGGAGAAGGAGCATCTGCCGAAGCGATCTCGTCTGGAGTCGGAGTTGCCTGCTCGGGTAAGTCCTGTAGTCCTCCTGGACTCGCCTCAGAGGGGTCCGACGTCGGGCCCGACACCGTCGGGGCCCGAGTCGGGGGCTGCTGGGTCACCTGAGGTCGGACTCAGGTTGACGGCCTTGGAGAGCAGACTCTCTGCCTTCATGGACCAGCAGCGGGCACTGATCGCTAGCCTCGCTGGCGCCTCTGCCCCGACCGCCGGGACGTCAACGTCTAAGTCGACCCCGGAGACCGAGCCGATCCTCGAGTTCATGCGGGCTCGAGTCGATCCTCGGTCGAGGTCACCCTCGGCCTCCCGTTCGGGACCGAGGTCGTCGACGCCGACTCCCTCGGCGTCGGGGCGACCGACGCCTCCGCCCGCCCGGACCGACCCCACCGATTCCTCCTCGGAGTCGGCCTGGGAGTCTGAAGAGGAAGAGTCACCTGATTCCTTTCGGACTCGGTGTGTCCCCTCGGACTTGCCTGAGTCGAACCTCGGAAACAGTCCCCTCCGGAGGACGCCCGGTTCTCGGATTTCGTCAGGGATATGGCCAAGGCTTTGGCCTTCCCTGCGGATCCCGAGGAGGAGCCCCGAGCCGAAGAGCTCGATGCCCTTCAGTACAACTCTCCCGCCAGGGAGCACTTTACTGTACCGGTTCCTCCCATGCTGGAACGACTACCGCATGTGGGAGAGTCCGGCATCGTCGCCGGTGTTAAGCAAGCGGGTCGATTCCATTTATCGAGTCCGCAAGAGCCCTGGCTTCCAAAAAGCACAGCTACCGCACCATTCCATGGTGGTGGAATCGGCCATGCATAGGCTTAAGAGCCAGAAGATGCACTCCTCGGTGCCTCCTGGCAGGGAGGCCCGCAACCTGGATGGCCTAGGTAAGAAGTGTTTCCAGGGCTCTATGCTTGCTTGTCGAGTCCAGATATACCAGCTCTACATGGGCATGTATCTCAGAGACCTGGCTAAAGAGATAGCCGGATTCTCCGCTGGGCTATCCGAGGAACCTTTGCGGAGGTTCCTAGCCTTGACAACTGGTATTCGGGAATGCTCCAAATTTATGTCTCGAGCAGCCTATGATGGCTTTGAAGCATCGGCACGAGTGGCCGCAGCCGGCATCGGTGCCCGCCGACAGGCTTGGCTTCAGTCGTCTGACCTTGAACCCTGGGTGCAGGACAAGTTGGTCGATGTCCCCTGCCGAGGTGAGAACCTCTTTGGCAAGCCCATGGCTGAAAAGGCTGCCCAAATCGAGACGGAGACTCTCACCAGAACTAGGCTTTCTAGGAAGACCTCCGCCCCTTCCCAGAAGAAGAAGGGCTCGGGAAAGAAGTCCTTTTACCCGAGAAAGGCGGCTGCCTATAAAACACTACCCTCAATATCAGGCCTCCGCGGCTCCCCAACAGGGTCAGCAGGCCAAGGGACGGGGTAACGGGTCCCGTAAGCAGCAAGCCCCCAAGCCTGCACCACCGGCCCCTGCTCAGCAGGGTGGGGGTTTTTGACTTCATCAGCATAGCCTCTCCCCCTCAGCTGGTTCCTCCCAGCACAGGAGGCCGGCTGGTTTCACTTTGCCCACAGGTGGTCCAACGTCACCTCAGATGCCTGGGTGCTTCAAGTGGTGAGAGAAGGCTATCTTCTCCACTTCCACCAGATCCCTCCCTCCTATTTCCCGGGAGAACCTCCACGACTCCCCTCTGCACAGGGACTTACTCCTTCAGGAGTTAGCAAGTCTTCTTCAGGAACAGGCTGTGGAACCGGTGCCCCACCACCTGCGGGGTCAAGGCTTCTATTCCAGGTATTTCCTAATACCAAAAAGAACAGGAGGCCTCAGACCCATCCTGGACTTGCGCAACCTCAACAAGTTCCTCGTCAGGGAGAAGTTCAAGATGCTTACCCTTGGAATCCTTCTGCCCTACCTCCAGCAGGGAGATTGGCTATGCTCCTTGGATCTAAAGGATGCCTACACGCACATCCTCATCCACCCAAGCCACCGCCAATACCTAAGGTTTGTGGTGGCAGGAAATCATTACCAGTACAGAGTACTGCCCTTTGGCCTATCCTCCGCACCACGAGTCTTCACAAAATGTCTCGCGGTGGTGGCGGCTTATCTCCGGCTTCACGGCCTCTATGTCTTTCCGTACCTAGACGACTGGCTCATCAGAGCATCGTCCTCTCCAGAAGTCACAAAAGCCACATGCCGCACTGTGACTCTTCTGCAATACTTGGGCTTTGTCATAAACTTCGCAAAGTCCACTTTGCTCCCCTCACAAGATCTCGAGTTCATCGGCGCAAGATTGCACACTCTTCAGGCACGAGCTTTCCTGCCTCTCGACAGGGCTCAACGGCTCATGGACCTAGCCGGCCGTTTTCGCAGCCAGTCCCTGGTCTCCGCCAGGCGCTTCCTGAGACTACTCGGCCATATGGCTTCCACCATCCACGTGACCCCCAATGCCCGCCTGAAATATGCGGCCTGCTCAGTGGTGCCTTCGCAAGCAGTGGCAACAGGCCTCGGGTGGCCTAGCCGACTTAGTGCGCATCTCCGGCCCGCTGGCCTCTTCTCTACAGTGGTGGCTTCATCGGCCGAACCTGGTGCTTGGAATGCCTTTTCAGTCTCCTCCGCCGGCTCAAGTGCTGACAACCGATGCTTCTCTCCTAGGATGGGGAGCGCATTGCCAAGGGGCATGTACTCAAGGTCTCTGGACCACGTGGGAGTCTGCGCAGCAGATCAACTTCCTGGAGCTCAGAGCAATCCGTCTGGCTCTCAAGGCTTTCTCCCACCTGACTTCTCACCAGTCCGTCCTTGTCCAGACGGACAATCAAGTTGCCATGTTCTACGTGAACAAACAGGGGGAACGGGCTCCTTCCTTCTCTGTCGGGAAGCACAGAAGCTCTGTTCTTGGGCCGTCAGCCACGGCATTCTTCTCAAGGCAGTTTATCTCCCAGGCCAAGAGAATTGCCTGGTGGACAAACTCAGCAGAATCCTCCAGCCGCACGAGTGGCGACTGGATCCTTGGTAGTTCAGAAACTTTTTCTGAAGTGGGGCCTCCCCACGATGGATCTCTTTGCCAGTCCTCTCAACCGGCAACTTCCTCGCTTCTGCTCTCGGCAGCCGCATCCCCTTCGAGTAGCGGCGGATGCTTTTCTGCTCTCATGGTCGAAAAGCCTTCTGTATGCCTTTCCTCCCATACCGCTAGTCTCCCGAACTCTTTTCAAGGTTCTCCGAGACAAAGCTTCCATGATCCTGATAGCTCCTCGCTGGCCCAGACAGCCGTGGTTTTCCACTCCTGCTGCAATTAGCGGTGGAGGATCCGTTCCCTCTGGGGTTTCAACCAGATCTCCTAACACAGGATCAGGGGTCCCTGCTACAAACCCCAACCTCAGATCTCTACATCTGATGGCCTGGCTGCTGAAAGGGTAGTCCTCGCTCCCCTTCTATTGCCGGCAGAGGTGGAAGAGGTCGTCCTAGCTTCCCGGCGACCTTCTACCCGCAAATGCTACGCCCTTAAATGGCGTCGCTTTTCCGCTTGGTGCGCCCAGCAGTCTCAGGATCCCTTCTCCTGCTCGGTGTCGGTGATCTTGCAGTACTTGCTCTACCTCTCTAATCTGGGACTTAAGTCCAACTCCGTCAAGTTCACCTCAGTGCTCTCTCAGCACATCATGTGCCGGTGGACGGCAGACCTCTTTCCAGCGACCCTCTCATGGCGAGGTTTCTCCGAGGTCTCCTTCTACTAAAACCACCTCTGCGCCCGCCAGCTCCTGACTGGGATCTAAATGTGGTTTTGCAGCGGATCACCTGTCCGCCTTTTGAACCTATGGCTACCTGTTCTCTACGTTTTCTATCTTGGAAAACCTTGTTCCTGATAGCCCTCACTTCCGCTAGACGCATAAGTGAATTGCAGGGCCCTCGTGTCTGATCCCCCTTACACTCGGTTCTACAAGAATAGGGTAGTCCTACGGACTCACCCAAAATTTCTTCCAAAAGTGGTCTCCCCTTTTCACATCAATCAGGAGGTGGTACTTCCGACCGTCTTTCCCAGGCCACACTCCAGCCGAGCTGAAATGGTCCTGCATACCCTGGACTGTAGAAGGGCCTTGAACTTCTACCTTGACCGTACGCGGGAGCACCGTAAAGCTGCTCAGCTTTTTGTATCTTTTGACCCCAATAAATTGGGGCTCCCGGTCTCCAAGCGTACTCTGTCCATATGGGTTGCTGACTGTATCGCTTGGGCTTATGGGGCAGCCGGACTCTCCTTAGAAAGTCGAGTCACGGCTCATTGTGTTCGGAGCGAAGGCTACGTCAGTGGCTTACCTCCGCTCTGTTCCGTTGGCAGACATCTGCCGGGCCGCTACTTGGTCTTCGAGCCAGACTTTTGCGGTCCATTACTGCCTCGCGAGGGGAGTCCCGCAGGGACAGTGCTTTCGGACAGGCAGTCCTCCGAAATCTCTTTGAGGTTTGAGCAACTCCTACCCTCCATCCCGGATGTTGGCTACCGGTGGGTAATAATTCAGCGAAGATTCCTTCCTTCTGTACTGCTGAGCTAGAGGGAGCTCATTTTTGTGCTTAGGGTCTCCGGTAGCCTTAAGCTTGGGATTCCCATATGTGAGGACTGACTTCCTGCTTGGTCCTGGAGAAAGCGTAGTTACTCACCTGTAACAGGTGTTCTCCAGGAGCAGCAGGAATCAGTCCTCACAACCCTCCCTCCTCCCCTTGGAGTTGCGATTATCTGCTTTAGTTTTTTTGCAAATTTTTACGCTGTCTTTTAGCTATGTCATCTGACTGGCTAAGATGGCACCCTTGGGCGGGAAGGGACCGCGCATGCGCGCTGCAATTCCCAAAGGCTTTCTTTGAAAGCTGGGGAAAATTGCTCCGCGAGGGCTCCGTCGGCGCCGACGTCACCCATATGTGAGGACTGATTCCTGCTGCTCCTGGAGAACACCTGTTACAGGTGAGTAACTACGCTTTCTCCGCATTGTGTGCTCAGCGCCACGAGAATCCCATCTCGTGCTTGGTAGCGATAGTATTGCAATATTTGCTTTACCTCTCCAATCTAGGCCTTAAGTCCAACTCTGTCAGGGTTCATCTCAGTGCTCTCTCAGCGCACCACTCGCCGGTGGACGGCAGGCCTCTTTCCAACCACCCTTTGGTGGCGCGTTTTCTCAGAGGCCTGATTAAGCCTCCGTTGCGTCCACCAGCCCCTGAGTGGGATCTGAATGTGGTCTTACAGCGGATTACTTGTCCGCCATTTGAACCTATGGCTTACCTGCCCTCTCCGTTTTCTCTCCTGGAAAACCTTGTTTCTGGTAGCTCTTACCTCTGCTAGGCGAGTAAGTGAACTTCAGGCACTAGTGTCTGATCCCCCTTACACTAGGTTTCTACTGGAATAGGGTAGTCTTACGGACTCACCCCAAGTTTCTCCCTAAGGTTGTCTCCCCGTTTCACCTCAATCATGAGGTGGTTCTTCCGACCTTCTTTCCCAGGCCGCATGCCAACCGGGCTGAGATGGTCCTGCATACCCTGGACTGTAGGAGGGCGTTATCCTTCTACCTTGACCGTACGCGGGAGCATCAGAGGGCTGTTCAGCTCTTTGTTTCTTTTGACCCCAATAAGTTGGGGTTACCTGTCTCCAAGCGTACTTTGTCCATTTTGGTCGCTGACTGTATCGCCTGGGCTTATTGGGCAGCTTGGCCTCTCGTTGGAGGGTCGAGTCACGGCTCATCGTGTCAGGGCGAAGGCTGGCGTCAGTGGCTCATCTCCGCTCTGTTCCGTTGGCAGACATCTGCCGGGCCGCTACTTGGTCTTCAAGCCAGACTTTTGCGGCCCATTACTGCCTTGAGAGGGAGTCCCGCAGGGACCGTGCTTTC
>CM066044.1:14044828-14253970 GCA_033557465.1 Ichthyophis bannanicus | reverse complement strand
CTGCAAAGCACTCGCACTGCCCAGCCTTTTCCGGAGCTTTGACCGCCCGCAGTGCTAGAGCTCTTTTAGCCTCTCGATTTGGGAGAACTCCCATTGCCCTTCCCAAACCGATCAAGTCCCTTGCGGAAAGAGATCTCCGCCTGTGCTTCCCAGCCGGTGAGACTCGCGATTGTCACCACTGGGAGCCGCTGCGGCTGCTCCAAGGACCAGCCCGCTTCCCAATGTCCCAGAGCGATTCTCCATTGGAGGGACTTCTCGACCCAAAGAGCATAGGGAGGACGCTGGCCCAGCGACCTGCTCAGGTGAGAACGGCTCAACCGCAGAGATTGCAATAAGTGCATGTGAAATGTGGCCCAAGTAACTACTTCCTGGGTCTTGCCCCGAGCACCAAAAGGAAGCTCCAGGCCGAGAGTGTTGGGAGAATAAGAACTGGCCTACGAGCCATCGATGCCCTCAAGCTCACCGAACCAGCCAAAACAAAAGCCACAGCTCCCCTCCGGGTGTCTAAGGGTATTCCTGATCCTGAGCCGAAACCAACTGACTCTTGATCGTATTGGTCACTCAGCTGAGCCGCAGAAGCAGCTGTAGCACTTAGCCCGTAACCTGCCCCTACTCGGCCTCAGCTGTCATCCGACACCCCTAGTCGCTGAAATAGGGGTGCAGTAAGATGCCTTTTTGCCCACATTGCCGCCATCGGAACCCAGAGAATCTCAGTGACAGTGTGTGGAGATGCTACTAGAGCTAAGGGTGATGCCTGGGATTCGTAGTGCTCCCGCCGAAAGGCGACCCTTGGAAACTTATAACAAACAGCCCTGATGGGAATGTGCAGATAATCCTTTCAATTAATTTACACTAGAAACATTTTCTCTTTTTTTTTTTTTAAATCAAACATATTCTTTGGTGTCAAAATCCAATCATTGAACTCTGAGAGGCCACCAAACTTAAACCGGACGACCAAACCTTACAATGGGGTTCCTCGAAACCTGTCAAAAGGTGAGTTCCTATGGCTGCTGCCAAACCTGTAACCTTCTCCTGCAAGGTGAAACTTGTTATGAATACAAAGCGTAGACATTTTGGAAGCTTTCATACTAAGCCGCAGAACCACCCCTGAAGTGATTCATATGCTCCCTAACCAGACAGCATCGTTCTTTAAATGCTCAATAGACTTCCTCAAAAGAAAATGTGCCCACAGGCACTGCCATGGGGCCCCACGAATATCCCCCCAAAGAAAACTCTGCAGCACCTCCTTACCAACCAAAGACATCCTCTTCGGCAAAACCCATGAGAAGGTCCCTTCGTTTTTTGTTTTTTTTTCCCAATCAGACTTTTCTCCTATCCCATAGACAGACCCTTTAAGGCTTAGAGATGACATAATGGCTGGTCAGGCTATGAATAGGCAACCTAAACCTGCCACAACAGAGGTGCTCTAAGACTAAATGACTAGATAGCAAGAAATCACAAACTGCGTGAATGCTCTACTTGAAATAAAGCTAGAAATGAAAATTTCGAAAAATCATTGGAGACATCCCTAGCAGAAGCAATACCACCTAGTATTTGCAGCCACCTGACCTTAAAGTCTTGCCTGCAGCATAGCCAATGCCTTAGGCCTAGCTCCAATAGTGTTCTAGCCCACCAAAAATCATAGCAAGGTCGAGTGCTAGCAGATCTGTTACCCTGCCGAAATTTTGTTTACACAAAGGATCACAACACTATGCCTGCTGAGATTCCTAGCCCATCAGAGTCACCGCCTTGTGATAGGGGCAAATACTGGATTAAGCCGACCACGGGCTTTGGGGTTTTTTTTGCTTTTTTTTTTCAATGCCTAACCTTCCGATGAGAACAGCGCGATGGTACTGGAGCAGCCTTGTCAGAGATGAGAATCCCCTGACGGCTAGTGGGATACCAAGCTTTATGTTCCCCTATCACAGAGCCCTTGTTCGCTGCTAACCCTCAGAGAATAGAAGCAATGACCAGCTAAAGAGTCCCTGCAATAAAAGAAAGTTGAAACCCAGCAAGGAAACTACCCGGACCGTCTAGGAAAGCCCTCAGGGCAGAATATGACCGGGCCAGACCTAACCAGAAAGACTGTCCGTGTATTCTATAGAAAAACAAAGTTGCCACCGGTCGCTTCAACTAGCAGCCTAAAGGCTTGCCAAGGTCAATTCCTTTTTCACTACTACCTTTGCAAACCGCAAAGGAAAAGAAACAGAAAAATGTGAAACACACCACCAAAATAAGTAAACCATAAACCTGCCTTTGCAACGGCACCAAACCCAGTCCCCAAACCCGGTCCATAGTCGGTAGCCAAAAGACGCGGGAAGGAATTGCTCAAACCCCTTAGTCGGCACCACCGGCTAAAGCGCTGCTTTCGCGGCCTGTGGCCAAAAGGGGTCCAGCATGGCAAACAAGATAACGGGGGTTTCTCCCTGGCCAGAATAGCATAACATCGTCCTACCTTTTGCTGCTCATAGCCCCGGTAGCTGTGCCCGACAGTGAGCTGAGAAAGGGGTGACATCTGCACCGTTAAGACCAGCTGCACCGAAGCCCCGCAGTGCCTTGTAACGCCTGCGGAAATCGGCACTGCCTGCCGAAGCAAGGGCCACCACCACTGAGGCCCCGAACGGCTCCCCTTCGTGCCGTTCAGCAAAGAAGGGAGAGGGCAGCATTTCTTTTTCCTGTGTTTTTTTTTAACCAAATGAACAAACCCTAACGCAAATTGTATCCATGTGCCATGCGCCTGCTCCCCATAAAGACTTAAACACCCCACGACAAGATTTACAAACTGTAAAATCAAAATTAAACTAAAATCACCTCAGGCACTGAAGCTACGTGGCGGACACGCTCCTAAAATGGCCACCGCATGTAACAGGTAGAAAAGAGCGCCAAACGCACTGCGGAAGAAACCGGCGCGGCTGCAGCCCGGTCACCACTCGCCGGCCCAGTAAGCTGCCCCAAATGAAAAATATTTAACTTACTGCTCCTCAATGGGCTCTAGCCCGCGTGGCCCCACTCCATTTAGACACGAGCGGAGAGCCGCAGGGCGAGCTTCCCGTCAGACGAAGGTGTTAGCAGTGGGATCGCGGCCATCCACCATGCCGAGGGAGCTCCGCTTCTGCAGCAGAGCTCTCCTACGTCCCATCCAGGAGAGATCTGATCAATGAATCCAACCTTCCTGTTACTGAAGAAGGCACAGAGACACCAGCTCTAGAAACATTTTTTTTCCCAAGTGACACAAACCAAAACAAAATGAAATTTAAACTTAAAGGAAAACAGAGTTTAAAGGTACCAATTGAAATGTAATCTAATCTAAAGCTACATTATTGCTCCTCACTGTTCCTCAAGTGAACCCAGCACCTAGGCTCACTACATCCTCCTGCTGCATGGAGACTGGACACACTGGGGCTGATGGGAGAGGCCAGCAGGCTACATCGTGATGTCACGATTTTGACATGCCCAGTCTCCAAGCTGCAGGAGGAGACAGACAACCCAGAGGTGGAGGACTAAACTGGAGGAACGATAAGGTAAAGGACTTTGAGCTTTGCTTCTGAATGATGCAGCAGCCTCTGAGGCTCTGGCGATCTTCCTTCTCTCCCACCGAGGTTTCTGTTAATGGTACATGTTGCTGTTATGGAAACCCAAAGCTATTAGGAGCCATAAAAGTGGAGAAGACAATGGTACAATGCGGAGTGGCCTTTGGAGGTAAAGGATACATCGAGGGGAGGGAGGGAGAGGAGGCCGTGACTGCAGGGGGGTGAGACACTTTCCCCACACTGTGGTGGTTCATTGGCTACAGGATTAACTGCTTGGTGTGCTGGTAACTGCCAAGAGGCCACCTTAAGTTGTGGTGGTTGAAGGCAGGCAACCATGTGGCTTTAATGTACTAGGGCTCAGGTCCCCATAGGGAGGCAGGAGACAGAAATTGTGGGAGGGGGTTCTGGATGGGTCACTGTGGTTAAAGTGCTTGGGTGAGGTCAACAACCAAATAAATGGAGACCAAGTTCCATAAACTCCAAATTTACTGTGGCTGTGTTTGGTTTTTTGGTTCTGGAAAGACATTAAGTTTGTCTCTCCAGAGGGGCGTAGGTCCACCACTTAAACCGATGGGGATAGTGGTTTTACGCTAGTCAAATGAGTTGACAAGGACAATAAAAAGGACATCGTGCGAAGAGAATTATCTGATAACCAGGTAAAAGATTAAAAAAATAGCCACATCTAGAGAACGCTAACGTTTTCATAAATGGTTTTTATTTAAACTTCTGAAAGAATAGTCACAGATAATATCCAAATGCCTTATGGAATTTAATGATAATAAAATCATTAGAAGGATATTATGAAGCCGCCTTTCTGCACAACTGTTCACAGCTTGGTGCATGACCTGGGCTTGGAACCTTTTCCTGTCCTTTTTCAGGGCTTGTCAGGCTCTGGGTCTGGGTATGCCCTGCAGAAGTTATGGTATTCTGGCCTAACAGAGAAAAGACTGACCGTATTGTGCTGGCTCTTGCCTTCCCAGAGGGTACACCTTGAACAAGTTGTCCTCTGTCACAGGGTTGTTGTCTAAGTACCATGCATGGTTTTTCTACAGTAAAGGTGGTGGTGGTGGTTGGGTGGAGAGGGATTGAATTTCTGAACAAATTATTAATGAGTTAAAAAAATGTAAAAAGACTCCCTCATGTAAATTATACTGGCTAATAAACTATGAAAAAGTTACTCTTCAAAGGTTGTTGGATTTCTAAGCAAATCATATTAACTATGTAACAATGTGATACAAAATTTTACACTTTAAATCAGGCAAGAAAGCATAGTTTGCTTACATGTAACAGATGTTCTCCATATTCAGCAGGGATTAGTGCAGCCACAAGCTATTGTATTGTCTGCTGACAGCGCCTGTGCCAGCTCTCCCCTAGCTCAGAGACGTCTGAAGGACTTCTGAGCAAGCGTTGCCCCTTCCCGCCCAGTGTCCTGAACGCATGGAGAAAACAGTTTGTCAAAGCATGCAAGTCCAGTGCTGAAGAACTCAGAAAACCAGAGCAAGGGCAGGATGGAGGATGGAAACAGTCGAAGATGACTGGGAAGACTGCAGCTGAGATTGGTCAGATGTCGGCCTGTGGAAGTGCCATAGAAGTACAGTACAGCAGTGCTGCTTTGCTCTTCATACCCTTGGTTGGTTTGGTTTGCTTTTGTGGTAGGTAATTCAATTCCAGTGGTTCCGGGAATGGCAGGCAGGAGAGTGACTGCATACCCCTGCTGAACAGGAGAATCCCTGTTACAGGTAAGCAACTATGCTTTCTCTGTCTTCGAGCAGGGGGATGCAGGCACACTCTGGTGAGTCCAAAGCTGAGGGCTGCTTGGAAAGCACAGTTACTTACCTGTAACAGGTGATCTCTGGGAACAGCAGGAATAAGAGTACACATAATGGTACCACGGATCCGACGGAGCCAGCACGGGAACGCTCCCCAGCTTCCCAAAAAGGAAAGATTTTGGGAGCATCCCACAGCACATGCTCGCTGCCTTCCCGCCATCCCTAACCATCTCTCCTCAGTTTCGAGTTTAAAGCTGAGACAATAGAGAGAGAGGGAAAGGAAAGCTAGAAAAGAGATACAACTCCTAGGGGAGGTGGGAGGGTTGTGAAGACTTATTCCTGCTGTTCCCAGAGATCACCTGTTTACAGGTAAGTACTGTGCTATCCTCCAGGAACAAGCAAGAATGAGTCTTGCACATATGGGGACTCCCTAGCTAAGATGCCTGGGAGATCCCCAAGGATATGAGACTCTGGGAAGGGGTCTAGTTCCTCCTATGGATCTCAGGCATCCATCCAGGGAAGGAGGGTAGGAGTTGTTTAAGAATGGAACAGGTGTTTGAGGACAGCCTGACCAAACAAGGCATCCCGGCGGGAGTCCTTGTCCAAGCAGTAATGGCTGTGAAGGTATGAACCGAGGCCCAGGTGACTGCTCGACAGATCTGTCGATGGACACAGAATTTAGATCAGCCATAGAGGTGGCCATGACCCTCACATTATGAGCTGTGACAGTGGCTCTCCAGAGAAAGGTTCTTACTCTGGTAGGCGAAAGAAATACACTGAGCAATCCAATTGGACAGTGTTCTCTTAGAGACTGGAAGTCTCAAATGAGAAGGATCAAAAGCAACAAAAAGCTGGGAAGACTTTCTATGTTGCTGTGGTCCTTTGTAAGTAAAAAGCACGAGCTCTTTTACAATCCAGAGTATGAAGATTCTTCTCTGCACTGGATTCATGAGGAGCTGGAAAAAAATACAGGTAAATAGACCTCTTGATTAAGGATGAAAAGGTGAGACCACTTTAGGCCATAAAGTGTGGATTTGTCCTACGGAGACATTATCATAATGGACCCTTGTATAAGGTGGATGTAGCCACTCATGCCTGCAGTTCACTGATGCGGCGAGCTGAAGTGACTGCAATGAGGAAAATAACATTCCAGGTGAAGAAACGTTCAAGGAGGTTAGTGGCTAAGGGTGTAAAAGGTGGCTTCATAAGCTGACCCAGAACCAACTTTACGTCCCATTGCCACCGGAGGAGGCCTAATGGGAGGTTTAGTTAAAGTTAGGCCTCTTCATGAAGCTTGCAATGCAGAGGAATGATAGGAAATAGGTTGTCCATTGCGGGCTTTAAGGGATGCTGCAATAACCCTCAAATGGACTCTTACTGAATTCGTGTTTAAGGCCTGCATTGGAAAGATGCAGGAGATAGTGAACAGGGGAATTTACAGGTAGTGCTAGCAGGGTCCAGACCAATGTTCCCGCTAATTTTCTGTAGGCGGTGTGCGCATAAAATATCAGCTGTTGGCAGCTTTTGACGGGAGGTTAAATTTTTGTGCGTCAACATAATCGACACTTGGCAGTTATCTACTTTAAAATTTGAGACCCCTCAGAATCCAGTCATGTACATCCACATTGATTTTAATCAAATTAAATGAAAATGTGATGACTAAAATGAAGCGGGAAATTTCTAGTAATTACAATAATAAATTTTAAAGTTGAAGACGTCTGTGTTGTTTTGGTTCTCTCTCGAATCAGAGCCGTAATTTTTGTGCGGCTCCGTGTTAAAGTATGTGCGCTCGCTCGGTGAGGTGTGTTCGCGCGCACACGTGCACAGCTAAGAGGGAACAGTGGCCAAGACCCCTTGTAGCACACCAAATGGAAAACCTCTTCCATGTAAAAGCATAAGACCCCCCGCCTGGTGGAAGGAAGTTTTCTGGAAGCATGGAGGATATCCTTCACTTTGTTGAGAAAGAGTTCCAGTCTTGACGGTCTAGGGCTTCAGTAACCAAGCTCTGAGGTGTTAGGACGTGGGGTTTGGGGCCACAGAGTCCCTTCCTCCGGGGACAGAAGGTCTGAGGCAAGTCCCAAGTCCAGGGGGGGAGGCTTGGGAGAGATGTAGATAGGAGAGGGTACCACACCTGGCGTGGCCAGCGTGGAGATATGAGGATCATAGATCCTTGCTCCCTATGGAGTTGGAACAGAGTCTTGGGATCAAGGGAACGGGTGGATAATGCATACAGGAACGCCCTGACCCCAGTGAAGGAGGAAGGGCATTCCTTGACCTGAACTCCCGCACATGGAATTCTGGAACAGAACTGGGACGGTTGGCATGCCTGGGACATTGCAAAGAGGTTCGATGTCCGGGTTTCCCCATTCTTGGGAAGATTCTGAGTACCGGATCAATGTGCAGGGGACCATTCGTGTGGACGCAGAACTCGACGGGGTCTGTCTGACCAAGAGTTTTGGACTCCTGGGAGGTATAACATGCCAGGAGATGATTTTTAAATCTGATGATCTCTGGCGAAGGCCCACACCTCGTAAAGCTTCGTTGCAAAGCCGACAGAGGAGCCACGTTCCTCCTTGTTTGTTTATCGTGCAAACAGGGCTACTTGATTGTCCGTATGAATGAGGGACTGTCTTGTTAGCGGAGGAGGGTATGAACGACCTTGAGAGCTAGAAAAATTGCTCGAAGCTACCAAGTGGTTGATATGAAGAGAGGTCCTCCGGTGGAGACCAAGTGCCCCGCGGTTTGAGTGGAGAGGTTCCTGTATGATGGCGCTCCCCAAACCGTTTGGGAGGCATCTGTATGTGTGAGGTGTTGCGTTGGGGCAGCAACTGTTGGAAGGGGGACCCAGCAACAAATTTTGAGTGGATAACCCACATTTTCATGTGTCAGAGACCAAAAGAGACGGTTTGGGCAGGGTGGTTCGTCTATTTCCGGGTCTGAGAGAGCTCCAGAAGCTTGAGTCCACGCGGTGGAGACAAAGTCCCATTGAGATGCGATTCAATGTGTAGGCGAGCATAGGGGACCACATGGGGGGGGTTACTGTGGGGAGCAATGTGTCCCTAGCAGTGTGTACGCATCCTATCCCGGGCAGTGACAAAAAGTTTGGACTCTTTGACTGTACATCCTGAGGAGGCTAAACTGAACTAAGACGTTGGCAAACAGGGCCTGGGCGAAGCTAGGCACCTTGGCAGTAGTGGTATCCAAACCAGGGCACCTTATGAATTCTAGGGACTGGAGTAGGGGTGACGCTGCGACTTTGGGAGGTTTATCCACCAGTCCCAGCTACTGCAGTGAATGCAACCGTGTGCGGTCCCAGGGAAAAATGCTGGGCCATGACTGGGGAGGGAAGCTCGGTATGAGCCAGTCGTCCAGGGTGGGACGACCATATTCCCATGAGTGCGTAGACATGCAGCAACTATTGCCAGCATTTGGGACACTCTTGGAGCAGAGGCAAGGGACCGAAAGGATTGACTCTGTATTGGTAGGGTGGTCTTTTTTCCTGTGGAAAAGAAAACTGTAGGAATCTGCGTCTGTGAGAGGGAAGGATGAGGACAATGTTGTGTATGAATCCTTGCGATCGAGAGAAACAAAGCCAATCCTGACTTTGCAAAGTATGGAAGGAGAGTCTGCCCAGGAGGGAACGCATCTTGAACTTCTACGTGCCATCGAAATTTGTTCAATTCTCTTGAGATCTAAGATGGGCCTGTATCCCCACGTCTTATTTGGAATGAGAAACATAGGGGGAGTAGAAATGATCCCTTTGATGAAGAGGAGCGAACTCTTCTATTGCCCCTTGGGCAAGAAGGGTAGCTACCTCTTGACCCTAGAAGGTCGAGAAGAGATGTGGGAGAATTGAAGTGTCCTCACCATGGTGTGGGGAGGCAGGTCGTGAGAAATTGAAGCTTGTAGCCCTGCCTCTTATGAGATGGAGAGGGTCCAATGATCATGATGTTATTTGTTGCCGCCCATCTGGGCGCAAAATGAGCCAACCTTCTGGGAATGGAAACGAGGCTCTGGCTTGCTTTAAGGAGTCCCAGAAAGTGTCTAAGGCTGTCTCTAGCATCAAGGTCAAAAATCCTGAGGAGGGTTGGGGCTGCTGAGTTGCCGCAGCACCTGTAGGCTTAGGCCTGAGCCTGTTTAGGTTGCTGACGCGCTTAGTGGTAAAAGGACCTGTAAGAAGCATATTGTTGGCCAGAAGTCGAAGCAAATTCTTCCCTTTTTAAAGAAAGACTTTTTAAAAGGCTTTTTCTTGGCAGGAATGGAGGTTGACTTGGAAAGTCTATTCCAGAGCAGAAGCCTTCTCTGCAACTTCCATTTGAGTGGGCTTTTACTTGGCCATTCTTTGCCAACCAGGTTTTCCACCTGTTACAGGCGAAAGATTTCCTTAGCCATCTTGAACCCCGGGTTCTAGATCAGAAAGCTGGAGCCAAGCAATACATTGCGAGCAGCTCTGGCAATGCCTGAAGCTCAGGCTGGCACCTTCAAAGGCGGACCAAAGCGCCTGCCCTGGTGGAAAACTTTTAAATGTCTTGGGTATGCTTAGCCCCAATGAGCAATTCCTCCCTTGTATCCTCTGGAAGAAAAGGGAGGGAAAAAGTGTGCAGCTTTTCTGCAACTTCTTTTAGAAACATACCCATGTAAGGAAAAATATGGAGTTGATATGGCAATAAGCAAAGCAAATGGCTTGGAAGATTTTCCTACCAAAAGCATCCAAGGTCCTGCATTCTCTTCCTGGAGGAGCAGAAGAGTGTTCTCTTTGTACTCGTTATCCTTTTCATAGCTGACTGCACCACAATGGGGAATGGTGCGGAAGCTGAGTTTTCTGAACTCCAGGACAGGGAGGAACACGATTAAATAGTGTCCAACTACTGCGAGAATGAGGAGAGAGAGTGAGAGGAGTCTCCCATAGATCAATCATGGGTTCATAAAGAATCTCACCCCCCCCCCCCCTGCTTGGTAAGGTGACTGCCTCTCGTAGGAGCCTTAGAATAGCGCTACAAAAATATCCAATTTGTTGCATCTAGGCTCTGATTCAGAGGTTACTGAAATAGAAAGTCATTTAGCTACTTATCTTATGAAGTCTTGAAAGGGACAAGGGCTCTGGAGGAGGACCTTCTTCTTTTTCCTGGAGAAGGCGGGCTCTTCAGGACGGGCTCTGGATAAATCCGGAGGGACTCGTATGATGTATCAGAATAATCAGAGGAAATCAAAGTATAGCCTGTCAGGGTGCTATTCCAAAGCTCGATACGTAGTATCAGAGCCGTATCGACATCGGGCGTCCCCGGAACCGGATCGGAACCGATAAGCAGCCTAGGACAATGAAGCGCAGCCGGTATACTGGTCGATGCGGATGTAGTCGGTGCCGGTACCGGAGCCGATAACGATAAACGGAGTGGTTTCGGTACCAGCGGCATAGCAGCTTGAATGAAGGCAATAATGCCCCGCTGCATGGACCGAACATTCTGAACCATCGACGCCATGAAAGCCTGGATAGTCGGTACCGGGAGAAAGTGCCGGTAACCCAGAGAATGAAAAAAGGGTGATCGGTCGAGGCCGTGACATCGATGTCAACCTGTAACCCCATAGGAGGAGCTTTGGAAGCCGGAGCTCCCGGCCGGGGTGGTTTTGCTGGTGCAGGATCATCGAGGGCAAGCCAGGAGGCCCATCTCTAATGGTTAGAGGGAGATCTACCCTTCGAGGACCTATAGATTTATGTTTGGTTACCTGAGACTCTTCAGGAGAAGACCACCTGGAAGATGTCGATGTTACCGACGCTGCATCAGCGGGAACGAGCACCATGGAGCTTAGCTGCTCGGTTCTGAGAAACCCCGTTCGACAGTAGAGAGCTAGGAGGGACAATCCGGAATGGAGTGTTCAGGACAAAAACCTTTAAGGCAGCATTAATGGGTATCTGTAACAGAAATAGTACCGCTACACATTAGCTGCGTTTTCTTGAACCCGGAGGCTGGTTTTTCCATGAGGAAAATTTTCTTGTAGGCAATGAGGCACCCAAGAGGAAATAATACACTAAGTGAACGAAAATTATATATTTTTTTTTTTGAAAGAAAGAAAGAGAGCACAGCCCGGCGGTACCGGTCCGGAGTCGGGGAAGGCAGACAAGTCGACCCAAGAAATAAAATAAAATAAAGAACTTCTTTCAGCGGTGACAGGGCTCGACCTGCTGGCTCCGCGGCAAAGGAAGAACTGAGGAGAGATGGTTAGGGAAGGCGGTGACAGGTCAGCGCGGAGGCGCTCTGGGATGCTCCGCAAAAGCTTTCCTTTTTGGGCAGCTGGGGAGCTGTTCCTGTGCAGGCTCCGTCGGGTACCAACGTACACATGATGATGAAGACTTCCTATTCATGAATTGGTCCTGGAGATACAGTGGTTTGCGGCCTGGATGTGAAAAATGGGTGGCAGGAGTTAAGCAAAAGTTTTCGCAGACCAGTCTGACCGAACGACGGTGGTTGCTGACGGGCGATTCAGCACTGTCGTTTTGTAAAGGTATGTTACAGATGGACCATGTGACCGCTTAGCAGATCGAGGATTAACAGTAGCTCAGACAGTGAGGACCAATCCAGCCGGGAGGGGATGGGGGGGGGGGGGGGGGATGAGGACCTGCCAGCACACAGCAAAAGGAAGTACAATCTGCAGTCCAGGACGAAATGAGTTTGCCCTCATATCTGTTGTGAACCTAGGGAGTCATGGATGGTCTGAGAGGGTTCAGGTCACCATTGCAGCCATGCTGGGACTTAGTCTTGTGTTTAGCAGATACCCTTCCCCTGGTTATTCAGGTTTTGGGCTGCTGGTCGGGTGTCTGCCTCAGAGTGCCTGGCAAACACCTCTGTTCCCAATCGTGCCTTGTCAAGGCCTGACTGGCCTACAGTATGGGGGAAGTGGAAGTAGCCATGAGGAAAAGAGGAAAAGCAGGACCGCACTATGCCTTCAATCTGTGGAGTAGTGACGTAGTTGCAAAGATCTACTGTCCCTGCCTGTAGTCTCAAGACTTGTATGGGTGGTTTTTTTTTTAAATTTTAATTTAAGGTTATTTATTTTTTTTTCCACCCCTTATACCAACCCCACCAGCTCCTGGGTTTTCTCAGGAGGCAGCTCTGATTAGTATCATTGGGAGAAGCAACGGCAACACATAGAACGAACGCAATGCAGCTGCGGCCTAGACTTTCACTTTTGTAACCACCAGTGAAAACAAAAGAACTCAGAAAACAAAAGAAAATTAAGAGCTGGAGAATGCAGACAACAGTGGCTGAGAGGGAGAGAAACAGCGGGCAAGTTCACAGAGTGGTAAGAGAAAAAAATCTTTTCCCCAGCATCAGGATTGTGGGTAGGAGAAGGGGCACACCATGCTCAGAGAAGTCCGGCAGACTTCTGAGCTAGGGAAGAGCCGGCACAGGTACTGTCAGCGGACAGAGTATGCAGTATCCCCCTGCTTTACGGATGGAGAAAGATTTGTAGCTCCGAGAATCTCAAACTGAACAGACCAATTTGGGGTCCTATGAACTTTTGTCCTAGTCTTTACTGCATATCTCTCTCGTAAATATAGAATTCTAGGGTAAGGATGGACCTGGTCTTTCAGCCAGTCACATGAATGAAATAGCTAGAGAGGTATTTAAATTCAATGCCCACAGGACTAAAGTCTAGCTGTGGGGAGTAAGTAGAGTCTTATTTCAAAAACCTGGAAAAAATATAGCTTGAAGATCTCCGTAAATGGGCATCTTCATTCTTAATGAAAAATCTTTATACTCAAAGTCAGTAAACCGCATGGGAAAATATGTGATTATCTTTTTGTAGTGGTCTTATAAGCATGTCACTCCATCAACAATCAAAACAGATTCTATAAACATTTAAGAACCAGATGCTCCTACAGTTGATACAAAAAGATACCAGTAGTTATCTTCAGTTTCTGTACGTACCTGTAAGAGCTGCAAACATCATCAGTGCCTCTTCTGTGCAGTCGATTTCCTCTAGATACGAAGAACGCCATTTGGCTTGTTCAAACAGTTGATTGATCCTAATTGCATCATACTGACAGGGGGGATAACGAATTCCCATATCACAATTTTTAATGGAAATACCTCTCTCCTATTGACAATGGTCTCAACTTAAAAAACAGATGTCCCCAGCCCCTCTTTTCACTCTTGCAACCCCTTATTTTAAACTATCAGCACTGCCATATTGAGTTTTTGAGGGAACATAGTATTTTATCATCTTGTAAAAAGCTTGTCAGTGTAGAATTTGGGTTAAACACGCCAGTCTCAGCCTCCTGGAGAAGACAAGCGTAGCCAGACTTGGAGAACAGGAGAAATGGTCCTATTCATTTTTAGAGAACATTCAGTTAAACTTGTATTTAATTTCTAAAAAACTGTCCTAACACAAAAAATTCCCTCCAACAGCATTGATTGTACAAAACAGCCATATGAGGCTTTGGGGCCATTTGCCTAGGTCTTAGGCTTATATGCAGGTATAGCGTTAGTTAACTCACCTGTAACAGATGATCTCCGGGAACAGCAGGAATAAGTCTTCACATATGGGTTACCGTCGGACACATCCGACGGCGCCTGCGCGGGAATGCTCTCCAGCCTCCAAAAGCGAAAGCTTTTGGGAGCATCCCACCACGCATGCGTGGCTGCTTTCCCGCCCAACTACCTCTCATCACTTCAGTTTAGTTGGAAAGCCTGAGACCAACGGAGAGAAGTAGACGAAAAATAGAAAGAACGAGAAAGACAACTCCTAGGGGGAGGTGGGGTGGGTTGTGAAGACTTTATTCCTGCTGTTCCCGGAGGATCACCTGTTACAGGTAGAGGACCTTACACTATCTCCAGGAACAAGCAAAGAATGTAAGTCTTCACATATGGGGAAACTCCCCAGCTAAAAATGCCTAGGGATGGACCCCAGCATGTTGCGGATACTATGATAAGATGGGCCATGCTTCCCTCCCAGTGAACTTCAGCAATCCCAGAGTGAATGGTGGGTAAGGGAGTTGATCTTATGCATGTAAGAGATGCTGTAGAAACAGCCTGACCTACCAAGGCATCCCAACGAGGAGTCCTCGTCCTAACACAATAGTGGGGCAGTGAAAGTACGGTACAGAAGCCCAAGTTGCTGCTTTGGCAGATCTTCATCAATAGACCACTGAATGAAGATTTGCTGTTGAGTCTGGCCAGGGCTCTAACATTATGAGCTGTGACATGGCCTTCAAGAGGGATTTCCTTTATTCCTGATAGGTTAAAGGAAAAAAAGGCAACCGTCTGCAAATCCACTTAGAGCAGGGGTCACCCCAACCTGCGGCCCGCGGGCTGCATGCAGCCCGCGAGGGTCCCTACTTTGGTCGGCCCGCGAGATCCTACCGCCTTTGGCGGCCTGCTGCAAGGCATAACTCACCAACTCCTTCATGCAGACTGGCGCGTCATTCTCCTGCCTGCTTAGGGAACCGCGGGCGTTTGTGCTTGTGAAAATCCATCAGCGGGAGCCCTTCCTGTCTTGACTGTTCTCGCGTGTGTCATGCATTGTCTGCCGCCTCCAAAAGGAAGTGGTACAACAACTTCCTTTAGAGGCGGGGACAATGCTGCACGGAGGCCCGTCAAGACAGGAAGGGTCTCCGCGATGATTTTACCAACGTTGCAAATCCGCGGTTCCCTAAGAGGCAGGGAGTCCGTGCTGGCAGGAGAAGGGAGGGAGCTGACATGGAAAAATGAAAACTACAGTTATGAGCAGTTTTTTTTTTTCCGTGCGGGGGGGGTCGGGTGTTCTGGCCCGCGAGTCTGGCCGGTAGTTCGGCTGTTGGCAGGGGCCCTCGCGGCCCTCAGACTGAGGTTGGTGACCCCTAGGGACTTAGAGAGAGTTCCTCTTCGGGGACTGGAAGTCCTTAAATGACTAGTAGTCAAAAGCCAGACACAGTCTGAGGACGACTTTCTAAATTGGCAGAGTTTCTGTGATGATAAAAAGCCAGAGATCCCGTTTACAATCTCAGGTATGAAGATTTCTTTCTCCTGCGCTGGAAGGCATGAGGCCTAGGAAAGACGAGGAGATAACCGATTGGTTTAGAAATGAACAGGTAATACCACCTTTGGTCGATTAAAAATGAGGATGAGTCATCAAGTAACTTACTTTGTCATGATGAAAGCCTCATATAAAGGCGGGTCAAGGCCAGCTAAAGCCTGCAGTTCACTAATGCGTCTTGCAGAAGTGATAGCTTAATTAGGAAAATGGACTTTGCCATGAAAGAAACTTTAGCTCTCGAAGTAGTGGCTAAAGGTTGCAAAGTCGGTGGATTCATGAGTTGACCCAGAACAAGATTACAGATTCCATGCCACGGAAGGTGGTTTGATGGGAGGTTTTGTTAAAAGGAGACCCCTCTCGATAAATCTTGAAACAAGAGGATGAGGAGAAATTGGTTGTCTAACGGCATCGCATGGTGTATGAGATGCAACAATAGATCACTAAGATGGACTCTAACAGAATTGGGTCTGAGTACGGCAGAAGCTGATAGAGTGAAGGAGTATGGTCCAGAAGGGACTCTAATGGTAGCCAGTAAGAGCGGGATTCAAGTTCCCCTCTGGGAACGACCAAGACTGAGAACGCCTATTCGCACCTTAAAAGCGTAAGAACGCCTTGTGGAAGGTTTTCGGGAAGCTAGAAGAATTATCCTTCATTCTTGTTGTGAAATCGGCCTAGGATCTTGAAATTCTATCGCTTGAGTAGCCAAGGCCTTGAGATGAAAGGACTGGGGATTGGGGTGCAGTAGGGATCACGTTGTTCTGGGAGCGGAAGATCCGGAGCACTCCGCCCAACACTCCAGAGGAGTGGCTCAAGAGAGACCCCCCCATAAGAGAATAGAAGATACGCATGTTTGCCTTGGCGCATCAGTATCATGCGAACCGTCTGTCTCTCTGGCGATTTTCAATAAGGTTTTGGGAATTAGGGGAAATATGGTGGGATAAGGCATAGAGAAAATTTCTGGCCCCATATCTGGAGGCAGGAATACATCCCTCACCTGAACAATTTTGATGGGTCTGGAAGGTCTGGAAAAGTTTAGCAGCGGAAGTTTGGGCATTCTGTGGACTTGCAATAAGAGGTCTTATGTCTGGTGTTCCGCCGACACCGCCCAAGACTTCAAATACCGAGCAAGTCGATTTGAGTGGAGGACGGACCACTCATGGTGCAACCATTACTCAACTGAGCCTGTTCCGCCCAAAACGTTTTGAATGCCTGGGTAAGGTTATATCTTTGCCAACCAAATGAATGTGATGCTCTATCGCGTTCTCTGGCAAAGGCCCACAGGTTAGCAAAGCTTCATTTCATAAATTGGCAGAGAGCCTGTTCCGCAGCTTGTATGTTTAGGTAAGAAACATGGCTCACTTGAATTGTCGGTTTGGCTCCCAGAAATCGTTTTGTTTATTGAGCTGGAAGCAAAAAACTAATAGCATTGGAAATGGCCCTTAGTTTCTAGGGAGGTTTATTTGAAGAGAAGGCCATCGCTGGTGGGGTCCAGAGACCGCTGGCGTAGTCAATGAACAGATTGACCCAAGTGGGCCTCCCGCATCCCAACTTGGATGCATGCTGTGCTCATGCAGGACAGCCCTGAGGGTTAAGGGGTTTGTCTGAAAAGGAGAACCTACTGTAGGTTTTCCGAGAATTGCGCACCAATGCTAGAGGACACAATCAGGCGTGTGGTAATACGCTGAATCTTGTCTGCACAGGGCATCACTGTAGGCGGAGCCTGGGACGGCAATTGGGTAAAGCTAAGGTCCACTGATCCGCTTGCATGTGGAAGGTGTTCATTAAGCGAATCAGCATGGACTGTAGGAGCTGATGTGTCCTAGAAGTCGGAAAGGCATCTGTTCGAAGGGCAGTGAGGGAAGGGTTTGTAGGGGTTGCAGTCTGCTTGAGATGCTAGGGTTCTATGATGCGCAGGGCGCACAGGCCGGGGGGGGGGGGGGGGGGGGGGGGGGGGGGGGGGGGGGGAGGCTGAGAGACTACGGGAAAGCCTTTGACTGCTGTCGACTGCTGTGTGTCCAAGTGAGGCCCCTATAAAACTCGAGGGATTGAGGATGGGGTGAGGCTAGGACTTTGGAAAGGTTTTATGATCGCATTCTGCGCAAGTACTGGCAGTGATTTGCCTTGGCTCGGACGTGAAGAGAAAGAAAGAGGTAAGGGAAAGATCATGACTTGCTCTAGAGCTGACAGTGCTTCAGAATGAGCCAATCGTCTAAGTAAGGGAAGACTAAAAAATTCTCTGAGAGTCTCTCCGCATAAATGTGCTGCTACTACTGCCATGCATTTTGTGAAGACCCTTGGAGCAGAGGCCAGTCCGAAAGGAAGGACCCTGTATTGAAAATGTCTTCCCTTGACTAGGAATCGAAGGAATTTTCTGTGATCTGCATGAATAAGGATATGCAGTAAGCATCCCTTAAATCTAGAGAACATAGCCAATCTTGCTCGTGAAGGTAGGATGAAGTGTGCCAAGGGAGATCTTGAACCTTTCTCGGACTAAATATTTGTTCAGTTCTCTGAGGTCCAGGATTGGTCTTAGTCCCCCCTGACTTCTTTGGAATGAGAAAATAGGGGGAATAGAATCCTGGGTCCTGCTGGGACATTGGAATTTCTGCTATAGCCCCTTGAGCCAGAAGAGTGGTGACCTCTTGCCACAACAGGTCTGAGACAAGTGGTTGAGATTTGAACTGTTTTTATTAGCGTGGATGGGGGCAAGCTGAGGAAAATGAAGCTTGTATCCCCGACTCACGATAGAGTCCAATTTTCTGATGTGATTTGTTGCCATCTTTTGGCACAATGGCAGATACGGCTGGAATATTTAAAGGTTCTGGGCTTAGAACAGGAAGAATGGCTAAATTCTCTAGACAACAGTCAAAGACCCTGAGGAGGCTGGGTCTGCTGAGCCTGTGTCTGTCTGTGTCTAGTTGTTGTTGCCCCTTCTGGGGAATATGCGTTTGCTGGGTGGAAGATGGATAGAATTTTTCTTTTTAGAAAAAAAAAAGGTTTTTTGAAAAACTTTTTCTTGGCTGGGTTAGCTGTAGACTTTGACAATCTGTCTAAAGTTGTATTATCAGTGTCAATTTCATTAGCTTTGAGCTGCCAATCCTTGCCAAAGAGATTTTCTCGCTGGGCAAGGAATGTTTCCCAGCTTATCTTGCACCCACTCCTCTAAGTCTGAAGCTTGGAGCCAGGCAATAACGACGTGGTCCTATGGATATAGCAGAAGTTCTGCTAATACATTCAAAACAGTCAAAGGTAACACGATTCATAAATTTAGAGACATTTTGAGCAAGTTTGACCAAAGTCAAATGATCTGTCCGTTTATCCTCTTGAAGAAAAGGGTTCAAAAGTTCCAAGTATCTTGTAACCTCTTCACGAAACATTCCCATGTATAATATATAGGAACTGATTCTTTCTGATAGCATGGAGGACTCAAAGCATCGATGACCAAAGGCATCCAGTGTTCTAGACTCACGACCTGGTGGATTGGAAGTGTCTTAACACTCTTAATCCGCCTCATGGCGGACTCTACCACCATAGAATGATGTGGTAACTGAGTATTCTGAGACCCTGGACAAGGTGGTACTCGATACACAGTGTCAAGACATCTAGAATGTGGAGATACTGTTAAAGGAGCTTCCCACATTCTTAACATTAGATCATGGAAGATCTGGTGTATAGGAAGCATAGCTGCCTCCTTTGGAGCCAAAGGATAATGAATTCTCAATTCTTCTGCCCTAGGATCCTTTTCTGGTACTACTCTAATGGCAAGACCTTGCCATATGTCCACCTACAAAATCAGAAAAGACATATCCTCAGGAGGGGACATTCTGCGTTTATTTATTTATTTATTTATTTGCATTTCTTATATACCGCGCTATAGCGATCAGTGCAGTTTACATTGGAACAACACATACAACAATGTAACAATTTACATTGGGTTTACAGTGAACAAGGGATGCAAAACTTGGATAACAGGGAGAAAAACTATGTACAGTGTTACGTAAAGAAGAAGATTCCAACATCATACTAAGGGCATGTTTAAGGGTTGTGGTATGAAGAATGGACAGGTAACAGGAGGAGTTGAGAAGGAGTTGAATCTTGTAAAAGTTCAGCTCTGATACCAGTGGAATCATCTGAGTCATCGGAATCGGAAGACTCAAAAGGAGGACGCACTGGGTTCTCCCGAAGCAGATGGCGTTGGTACCGCTCGATGTCGGTACTGAAATGAGGTCCGTACCTGATCCCCCATGCTGGAGAGAGATTACAAGCTCGGCATCAGGGGAAGCATGCCTGTTGAAAACAGGTACCGAGGGCACTGGTACGTCTGCAGCGACTTTAGCGGTACCGAAGTAGCTAAAAAAGTCGCTAGACCACGTTTGATAGCAAGGAGTCTTTTGTCCATCGCTACTGCTGATGCCGGGGTGTCGGGTACTGGTGGAAGCGCGACCACAACGCCAGCCGAGCATGGCATCAGGAGTTCCATCGAGGCTGAGGCTCGGGAAAACATCCTGGAGCACCAATAAAGCTTTGGAGCCCGAAGACTCCTGCCGGGGCTGTTTTGCTGGTGAAATGTCCGAGGGCAACGCCAGTGGCATCTTGATGTTTAGAGGGAGGAGATCTACCCTTCGAGGACAGCTAGTCTTACAAGACTTGTGTTTAGTTACCTGAGATCCCTGGGAAGAAGTAGAAGCCCTGGAAGACATCGATGCTAACAGACATCATGTCTGAAGCAAATAGGGCAGCCAAGTTGATTTGCTCGATTCTGAAGACTTCTTTTAGTCAACTTCCTGCAGGAGACACTCTCTGTAGGGCAATGGTCAGGACCTAACATTTAAGACACCAGTCATGGGTGTCTGTAATAGAAATTGTACTGCCACATTTTGAACATTTTTTAAAACCAGTGGCTGGTTTTTCCATGGTAAGGGAAAAGAGGGCCTAATGCCCAAAAAATGGCACCAAGCACCAGAGCAGGGAAGAAACCCCTGAGAAAAAGCACTAAAATGTGAGTTATTTTTAGGAGAACAGAAAGAAAAAGCACCAGTGGTACCGTTAGGCGTCGACTGAAGGCAGACGCGACCACAAAATCTAAAAATACGACCAAGATTTTCTGCGGTGACAGAGGACACGTCCTGTCGGCTCGCGGCAAATGAAGCACTGAAGTGAGAGAGGTAGTTGGGCGGGAAGGCAGCACGCATGTGTGGTGGAATGCTCCCAAAAGCTTTCCTTTTGGACGCTGGGGAGCGTTCCTGTGCAGGCTCCGGTCGGTGTCGACGGTACCCATATGTGAAGACTACATCTTGCTTGTTCCTGGAGATAGCCATATGGCACAGTACTCTGATCTCTATTCCATATATTTCACTTATATACTGGGACAGTTCACCATAATGCCTCTTCCCTGAAACATTTGGTCTTTTTCCCTGGCCATTTCTTCGGCCGTTTGTATACTTTCTACTATAAAAAGCTTCATAATGTAGACCTATCTATGTTTATGGAATCCTAGAAATCATCACTAGAAAGTTTTTCCTCACTTTCTTTTGGGCTCCAGGCAACATTTTATAACTCACTGCTTTAAAGAGTCTTGACAGTGCACACAGCTCACAGTTCAGTCATGGCAAAGCAAAGGCTCCTCTTGGTACTATCCTAGAGTTCATCTCTTGAAACAAACTGCACCAAACTGAACAATGGCATGAACAAATCTGTAAGGCCCGTAATACCTTCAATGAGTAATTATAAGCTAGCATTCAGACCACCAAGAAAACAAGCATTCTTGTTAATTTCAGTTAAAGCAGCAAGCTCTTCAATGATAGGAGTACTATCCTCTGTCTACTTAAGTTAACTATTAGTTCAGATTTAACTGCTGATGAACTGTCCTTGGCTTTTCAAGCCCCACTACCATTATTCCTGTTAAGAAATTTTAATCATGCAGTGGAATCTACCCTCCAGAGACACTTACCATCCAAATCCAATAGCCCTCAGGCAAGTAATATTTAACTTTTAACCTGCCCTCCATCCTTGAGATTAGGAAACTTTTACAGTATTAGCTCTCTACAGTACCACAGACCCCATTCCCTCAAAACTCGTTAACACATTTAGGGAACCAAACATCTTTCTTGCATGGCACAATTTATACCAGGATTGACTGGATCAGTTCCGGATTCTTGGAAGTACTTGTATTCATCCGCTGTTTTAAAAAACCCCTACATACCACATACCCAACATTTGATCCAAATCATTCCCACTAGTGATTGTCCTCAAGTGTTAGCTTTGCTATCAATGGAAACGGTTGTGTCCTTGCAACTGGTAAGCTTTTCTTGATAAAACAAAGGCTGGACCCCAGCAAACAGGCTTCTAGTCTTATAGCATAACATTAGATATTTAACAAAATTGTATTTTATCCAGTACTGATGAAGGTAAAAGATATGTTCCCTCTCACAATCTTTTGCATATGATTTCACTGATCACTTAAATCGGACTATTATCTAGGGTTTTTTCCCTCTTATCTAGGCAATCATAACATTCAGTGTTTGTTGGCAGAACTTCAGTTTTTCCAAACACTTCATTGCAGAGTGCACCAGGGTTTCCATCCTGGTCCCTATTTTATTTAATTGGCATCTAGGAATAGCCTAATGGTTAGAGTAGTGGGATAGGAACAGGGAAGCCAGGTTGTTAAAATCCCACTACTGCTATCACTGAAATTGTGTCGAGTACTGGGAATGATGGAGTGCTTTCTTCTCCACACCTCTGGATGTTTTAGGTGTGGAGGTGTAGCCAGATGGTTAGACCACTGGCTTAGTAAGCAACAGACCAATGTTTGAATTCCACATGTCTTTTTGAGTCTTGAAGATTACCCCAAAGGGACTGCTACAACTGGAAGTAGATCTAACACTTGCGCAATATAATTTTCTAGAATAGATTCTAAATCTTGGGGTAAAAGGGACTTCTGGGGTTACAGCTGATAAATATGTATTTTAGAATTCAGTGTTTTTGCTTAAATACAAAGCTCACTGGTGGTACAATGTCAAAGCAGAGTATAGCCTAGCATAGAACATAAAAATAAAGCGCAGCAATCACCTGTAACAGGTGTACTCAAGGGACAGCAGTAATCAGTCCTCACTTATGGGGTGACGTCGGCACCGACGGAGCCCACGCGAGCAATTCGCCAGCTTGCAAAGAAAGGCCTTTGGGATTGCTACCACGCATGCATGGTCTAGGTAGTGAGGACTGATTCCTGCTGTCCTTGGAGAACACCTGTTACAGGTGAGTAACTATGCTTTCTCTAGGAACAAGCAGGAAGTCAGTCCTCACTTATGGGACTTCCCTAGCTATAGGCTACTCGAGCCTGTAACCAGAAGAAAAATATGCCTCCGCGAAGCTGTAAGCAGAAGACTGAAGGAGCCCGAGCCCTAGCCCTCAGGGTGAAGACCTCAGTAGTTGTGAAGAAGGGTCAGAGGGCAGGAGTTGCTATACCCCGAAACGCTACAGAGTGGAAGAAGACCAGGTTGCTGCCCAGCAAGATGTCCATCATGGACACAAAGCGCAGTGAGGCCACCGAGGCCGCTTTGGCATCGGACCCCATGTGCAGTGACTCGATGATCCAGAGGAATGCCCACCTATGCATGGGCAAACGCAATGCAGTCCACCACCCAAACCGAGAGGGTGCGCTTGGTGACTGCTTTCCCCTGCCTGTTGGGATCGTAGGTCACGAAGAGCTGGTCAGACTTATGATGAGTCTGAGTATGCTGCAAGTAGAAGGTGAGGGGGCCCGCTTGCAGTTGAGGGCATGGAGAGTCGCCAACGCTTGATCGGACATGGGGCCTCTCAGGAAGAAGGTTGGGAGCATTCTCTCTTGGTTGAGATGAAAAGCCGACATGACCTTGGGTAAGAACTTAGGATGCATCCGGAGGACCATCCTGTTCCAATAAAACCTGGTGTAAGGGGCGCCAGCCATGAGCGCCTGAAGCTCACTGACTCGGTGAGCAGAGGGCAGTGCCACCAGGAAGGCCACCTTCCAGGACAAATGCCGGAGCGAACACGTCGCCATCGGCTTGAAGGGTGCATGAGTGAGTTGCGTGAGCACCATGTTCAAGTCCCATTCCACCGGAGGGGGACGGATGGGTGGCTTGGATAACAGAAGACCCTGCATAAAGCGGGAGACTAGTGGTTGCCCTGAGAGGTTTTCCCTCGATAGGGAGATGATTAGCTGATATGGTACTCAAATGAACCCTAACAGGCTCGACTTCAGACCTTCCCTCGAGAGGTGAAAGTGGCACTGGAGAACCCACTGAACCGGGCATGAGAAGGGGTCGATCTGGCGCTCCGAGCACCAGACGGAAAAGTGTTTCCACTTAAAAGCGTAAGACCCCCTAGTGGAGTCCTTCCTCAAGACAAGGAGGATTTCCTCAACTTCCTCCAGAAGGGCCAGAGAGGCTAGAGAGACCAAGGCATGAGGGACATGGAGGGCAGGTTCGAGTGCCTATCCAACCCTCCTCCTGAGTCAGAACGTCCCTGGCAGAGCCAGGGGAATCAGAGGCTCTGACGACAGCTGGAGCAGGAGTGGAAACCAAGGCTGCCGAGGCCACGAGGGGTCACAAGAATCAGCAATGCCCCGTTCTCCTCCTTGCAATGAGGGAGAAAGGAGGGAATGCATATAGGAGACTGGAGAACCAGTCCAGGAGAAATGCTTCGGGGCCCTCCCTGCCCGGGTGCGGCACTGGCCTGCAGAAGCAAGGTAGTTGTGTGTTCTGTGGGCTGGCAAAGAGGTCTATTCGCTGCAGTGCCCCAGCATAGAAACAGCCAGCCTGCCACTCTGGGATCCAGGTGCTACTCGTGGGGGCGAAGGATTCTGCTGAGCCTGTCTGCCAGGCCATTCTCCTGATCGGGAGGTACGTCGCCTTGAGGGACATCCTCCACCGGATGGCCAAAAGAGCAGATGAGGACTGCTTCCCTGCAGAGGGGGCGCAACCCCCGGGCCCACTCCTTGTTGATGTAAAACATTGCTACTCTGTTGTTGGTTGCACCAGAACCGACTTCCCGCTGAGGACATTCTCGAAGGCCCTCAGGGACCACCGGATGGCCCGGAGGCTCGAGCAGGTTTATCTGCTGCTGAGCCTCCACAGGCGGACCACTGCCCTGGCATGTAGAGAGGCCTGCAATGGGCTCCCCACCCTAACAGGGAAGCATCCATGGTCAGTACCACATCGTGCTGTGGGGTCCTGGAAGGGCGATCCCCGCAGGAGGTTGCGGGGGTTTTGCCACCAGTTCAAGGACAAATGAAAGTCTGGAAGAACTCTGACAGGGTCCCTGAGGTGTCTGAGGGATTGACTCCACTGGGAGCTGAGTGAGACACCACTGGGTCATCCGCATGTGCAGGTGGGAGTGAGGAACCACATGCATGGTCGAGGCCATGTGGCCCAAGAGATGTAGCATGGACCGAGCGGTGACCTGGTGGGCGCTTTGGACACGAGCTGCCAAGAGCTCAGAGGCGGGTGGTGCGATGCACCAGCAAGGCTGCCATGGCTTGCCGCGTATCAAGGCGCACCCCGATGAACTCGAGAGTCTGTGCCGGCTCGAGGTGAGACTGGGTAGTTGACCAAGAACCCCAAGCTCTCTCAAGAGGAGGACAGTGTGCGAAATCGCTCACCGGGCCTCCGCGATGGAGGAGCCCATAAACAAGCCAGTCATTGAGGTAGGGAAACACTGGCACGCCCTGGCACGAAAGTGAGTGGCGGCCACGATGAGGCACTTCGTGAAGACGCGAGGGGCGGATACAAGCCGAAGGGGAGCACCCTGTACTGGAAGTACTCTCCCTGCACCCTGAAATGCACATACTGCCTGTGCTGGGGGTGGATCAGATCCAAGGAGCATTAGCCAGTCACCCTGTCGGAGGAAGAGCAGCAGCACGCCAAGAGAACATCTTGAATTTCTCCCGCAACAGGAACTTGTTTAGCCTGCGGAGGTTGAGGATCAGCCACAGGACACCCCCCCCCCCGTCTTTTTCGGGACGAGGGAAGTACTGGGAATAAAAGCCCCGACTTCGAAGGTGGGGAGGGACCTTCGACAGACCATTGGGCAAGGAGGTAGTGTAATTCCTGCTGCAGCAAAAGCTGGTGTGCGGGGAGTCGATGAGGCTCTGCCGGGGAGAAAGCACAGTTACTTACCTGTAACAGGTGATCTCTGGGAACAGCAGGAATTAGTCATCACATATGGGTACGTCGGTACCGACGGAGCCCGCGCGGGAAAGCTCCCCAGCTTTTCAGATTAAAAGCTTTTGGGGCCTCCCACTGAACATGCGCGCTGCCTTCCCGCCTTCCTGACCAGCTCTCGTCAGTTCGAGTTTAAAGCTGAGACAATAGAGAGAGAGGACAGGAAGATAGATAGAGATACAATCCTAGGGGAGGTGGGTGGGTTGTGATGACTAATTCCTGCTGTTCCCAGAGGGAGAGTCACCCTTTTACAGGTTAAGTAGACTGTGCTATCTTCCAGGAAACAAGCAGGAATAAGTCATGTCACATATGGGGACTCCTAGCTAAGATGCCTGGGAGATCCCCCTCCAAGGGCTAAACCATCTTCGCATGGATCTCCAGGATTCCATTCCAGGGACGGTGGGGCAGGAGTTGTTTAAGTATGGAACAGGTGTTTGAGGACCGACCTGACCAAACAAGGCATCCCGCGGAGGGACGCCCTTGTCCAAGCAGTAAGGGCTGTGAAGGTATGAAACCGGAGGCCCAAGTGGCTGCTCAACAGATCTGAGCTATGGACACAAGAGTGAAGATGAGCCATAGAAGTGGCCATGGGCTCTGCACATGTGAGCTGGGACAACTGGCCCTCAGTGCGAGAGAAAAGTGTGCTTATCTCTGGTAACGCAAATAGAAATACACTCTGAGCGATCCAATTGGAAAGTGTACGCTTGGTGACTGGAAGTCCCCAAATGAGAAGGATCAAAAGCCACGAAAAGTTGGGAAGACTTTCCGCTGTGGGTGGAGTCCTGTTGAGGTAAAAGGCACTAAGAGCTCTTTTACAGCCAGAGTATGAAGGTTCCTCTTCTGCACTGGATGCGATGAGGAGCCGGGAAAAAGACAGGTAGATATGACGTCTGATTAAGATGAAAAAGGCGAGGACACTTTGGGCATAAAGTGGGGATTCGTCCTAAGGACCACCTTATCAGAGATGAAACCTAGTATAAGGTGGATGAGCCACTAAAGCCTGCACGGTCATGATGCGGGCGAGCCGAAGTGACTGCAATAAGGAAAAAACAACCTTCCAGAAAAGGAAATTTGAAGGCATTCCACGGACTTGCAAAGAGGTCTATGTCCGGGGTCCCCCATTCCTGGAAGATTCTGTGTATCTGGTCCATATGCAGGGACCACTCGTGTGGAAGCAGAACTCGGACTGAGTCTGTCTGCACGAGAGTTTTTGAACTCCTGGAAGATACACTGCAAGAAAGTGAATTTGATGCTCTCTGGCAAAGGCCCATAATCTGAGAGCTTCGTTGCAAAGACAACAGAGAGCCCGTCCCTCCTTGCTTGTTACATAGAACATGGCCACCTGATTGTCTGTCTGAACTAGGGACAGTCAGGTGGCAAGGAGGGTATGGAAGACCTTGAGGGCAAGGAAGATTGCTCGCAGTTCCAGGAGGTTGATATGAAGGGTGGCCTCTTGGGGAGGACCAAGTTCCCTGAGTGGAGAGGTTTGAAGATGAGCTCCCCACCCTGTTTGGGAGGCATCTGTTGTGAGGGTTGCTTGGGGCAACAAAGGTTGGAAGGGGGCCCCTAACAACAGATTTTTGGAGGATGTCCACCACTGGAGAGACCAAAATAGACGTTTGGAGGTGAGTATGTGGTCTGACAGCGCTCCAGATGCTTGAGACCACTGGGTGGCTAATGTCCATTGAGCTGCCCTCATATGGAGACGAGCATAGGGCACCACATGTACCGTGGAGGCCATGTGGCCCAGAAGTCGCAGCATTTCTCTGGCTGTCAAATGACTTCTGGACTGAGCCTGGGAGGCCAAGCTCAGCAGCCGTTGGGCCCTCGACCTGAGGAAGGTAGGCCCTTGCAGTGGTGGTGTCTACTGGGCCCCTATGAATTCCAGAGACTGAGTAGGGATGAGTTTGGGACTTGGGACTGTTTACCACAAGTCCCCAGATATTGCAGGAATACGCCTTGTGCGGTCCAAGGAAATCTGGACTTCTGACTGAGATGGAGCTCGGATGAGCCAGTCGTCCAGATATGGGAACACGAAAGATTCCCATGCCTCTTAGAAATGCGGCTACGACTGCCATGCATTTTGTGAATACTCTTGGAGCAGAGGCTAGACCGAAGGGAAGTACTCTGTATTGGAAATGTTTTCCCTGAAACAGAAAATCGAAGATATTTTCTGTGGGATGGATGGATGAGTATATGAGTGTACGCATCCTGAGATCTAGAGAACCAAAGCCAATCCTGACTCTGAAGGTATGGAAGGAGAATGCCCAGAGAGAGCATTTTGAATTTCTCCTTGAATAGAAACTTGTTCAATTCTCTCAGATCTAGGATAGGTCTGAAGCCCCCTGTCTTCTTTGTTATGAGAAAATAAGGGGAGTAGAACCCTAACCCCTGTTGAGGAAGAGGAACCTCCTCTATTGCCCCTTGGGCAAGGAGAGAGGAGACTTCCTGACCCAACAGGGTCAGAAGAGATGGGGGAGAACTGAATTGCCTCACCATGGTATGGGGAGGAAGGCTGGAGAAATGAAGTTTGTAGCCCTCTCTGATGATAGAGAGGGTCCATTGCTCTGATGTTATTTGCTCCCATCTGGGAGCAAAGTGAGCTAACCTTCCCGGAATGGTGAGAGGCTCTGGTTGTTCCAGAGCCAGAAATGGTAAGTTCTCTAGGGGCAAGTCAAAACCCCTGAGGGGGTTGAGCCTGCTGGGGTGTAGCAGACACTGCAGACTTTGACTTTACTGGCTTAGATGCTGACGTTTAGCAGCAAAGCGAGGCTGAGAAGATTTGTTGGCCAGTATTTGTGGAAAATCTGGCCTTCTTGTAGTACGGCCTTTTAAAAGGTTTCTTTTTGGCAGGAGTAGAAGTAGACTTAGAAAGTCTATCTAGAGTGGCATTTTCTGCGTCCATTTGAGCAGCTTTAATTTGCCAGTCCTCACCAAATAAGTTCTCTCCTGTACAGGGCAGATTCCTTAAGCCATCCATGACCCAGGGTTCTAGGTCAGAAGCCTGGAGCCAAGCAAGAACGTCTGGCTGCAATAGCGATTCCCGAAGCCCTGCCAGCAACCTCAAAGGAATCAAAGGCTGCCCTGTTGGAAAACTTGGAGACCTCTGAAAGTTGTGTCTCCAGAGTAGTGATGTCCTCCTTTTTTTCCTCTGTGTTTAAGGGGGCTAATTGCAGTACCTTTAGTGCTAGTTCTCTGAGAAACATGCCCATATAAAGGCTGTAAGAATTGATCCTGGCTATAAGCATACTAGCCTGAAAGATCTTTCTACCAAAAGAGTCGAGGGTCTTACATTCTCGCCCTGGAGGGGTAGAGATGCTTTTTAGGACTCTTTATCTTCTTCATAGCAGACTTCACCACAATGAGTGGTGAGGCAGCTGAGTCCTTTTTGAAACCCAGGAGAAGGAGGGACCCGGTACATGGTGTCCAACCTACGGGAATGAGGAGACAGGGTTAGAGGAGTCTCCCACAAATCCATCAAGTGTTCTTGAAGGATTTCATGTGTATAGGCAGAGTAACTGCCTCTTTAGGAGGTTTAGAGTATCCTAAAATATCCAATTTTTTTTGATCTGGGTTCCTTTTCAGCAGATGTAGCAATAGAAAGTGCTTTAGGCTACATCAACAATGAAATCCTGAAAGGATAAATCCTCTGGAGGAGACATCCTCCTCTTTAGAGAAGAGGGCTCCTCAGGAAGATCAAACTCAGCAGAGTCATCAGAGGAATTGAACTCATCAGAAGAATCTGAGTATTCTCTCTGTGCTTGCAATGCACGATATGCGTACCGATCGATATCGACATCGGGCGTATCGGGCATGGGATTGGTATCGGGCAAAAGCCTGAATCCAGCAAGCGGAACCGATCGACGCTTGGAAGTCGATGGTCTCGGTTCCGGTGTGGATACCGGAACCGGGGTCGGTACCGATTGGGCGTCGCAGCCTTAATGAAAGCCAAAACGGCCTGCTGCATGGTCTGGACAGTATTGCCCATGGACGCCACTGCTGCCTGGATGTCGGTACCGGTATCGACGACCGGTACCCCAGAGCAGTCTAACAGGTGATCAGTCGAGGCCGTGCCATCGATGTCAACCTGTAACCCCATAGGGGTGATGCTTTTGGAGGCCGGAGCCTCCCGCCGGGGTTTTTTGGTCTGGGCAGAATCCTCGAACTCAAGATTGAGAGCCTCTCGATCTTTTGAAAGATTTGCTTTTAGAGGATTTGCCCACAGAAAGTTTGGTTACCTGAGATCCATCCGGAGAGGAAGACCTGGATGACTGTGATGCTGGATTATCTGAAGCAAACAGCACATGGAACTTGTTGGCCCGGTTCTGCATACCACGTTTAGACATTTGGGAGCAGAATGGGCAGTCCGGTATGGAATGGTCAGGTCCTAAACATTTAAGACACCATTCATGGGTGTCTGTGAGAGAAATAACAGCATTGCACTTGGTACACTTTTTAAAATCAGGAGCTGGTTTCTCCATGAGGAGAATTTGTGTAGGCCTGAAGGCCTAACAAAAGTTACCAAGCTGTGCTGAGAAAATAAAAAAAGGTTTTTGTTTTTTGTTTTTGTTTTTTAAAAGAAAGAAAGAGAGACCGGCAGTACCGGTTTTGGTATGGGGAAGGCAGGTACGCGGTCAAAAGAAACAAATTAAAATAACAATCTCTTCAGCGGTGACAGGAACACGACCTGCTGGCTCCGCGGAAAAAGAGAAACTGAAGAGAGCTGGTAAGGAAGGCGGGAAGGCAGCGCGCATGCGCTGTGGGAAGCCCCAAAAGCTTTTCATCTGAAAAGCTGGGGAGCTTTCCCGCGCGGGCTCCGTCGGTTCCGACTTACCCATATGTGAGGACTTATTCCTGCTTGTTCCTGGAGATAGATTCTTTACCAGGTATAGAAATGACAAGTAACTTTGCCATATCAAGCAAAAAAGCTTGAAAATAAATTTCTCCTGAGGAGGACCCTCTGAAATGAGGGGTAAAGGCTGAAATTATTGAAATTTCAGCCTTGGCACCGATGGATTCATCCCAGTCATTGGGATCAGAAGACTTGAAAGGATGAAGCATCGGATTTTCTTTAAAGAGATGTTTTCGGTAGCGCCCGAGGTCGGTACTGAGATGAGTCGGTACCGAATCCTCTATGCTAGAGAGCGATTCCAGGCTCGGCATCAAAGGGAGCGAGTCTGTCGAAGAAAACATCAACGGTACCGACACCGGAGCCGATGTCGGTACCGAAGCAGATACCGATACTCGGGGAACAGTCTGCAGCGACTCTAGCGGTACCGAAGCACCTGAGAGTGCTACACTACATTCATCGGTGAGGAGTGTTTCACCCATCACCATAGCCAATGCCAGGGTGTCGGTACCACTCGAAGCGGCCACAACCACCAAGTATGGCCCAGGTATGTCCATGGAGGTAAGAACCTCGGGAACAACCTGAAGCCCCGTTAATGCTTTGGAGCCCTAAGACTCCCGCCGGGGCTTTATTGCCAAAATGTCCTCGAGGGCAAGGCCAGAGGCATCTCGATACTTAGGAGATCTAACACTCGAGGACTGGCTAGTCTTAAACTCTTGTTTGGTTACCTGATCCTGTGAAAAAGAAGATATTCTGGCTGGTGACATCGAGTCCGATGTGAACCGGGTATCGAGTTGTGCTCGATCCTGAAGACTTCTTCTGTTTGAGCTCCAGCAGGAAAGACACTCCAGTGGGCAATGGTCAGGACCTAAACATTTTAGACACAAAGAATGAATGTCTAAAAATATATTTGTACCGCTACACTTTGGGCATTTAAGGATAGTGGCTGGCTTTTCCATAATGGAAAGGGTAGTGGCCTAGAAAGCACAGTTACTTACCTGTAACAGGTGATCTCTGGGAACAGCAGGAATTAGTCCTCACATATGGGTACGTCGGTACCGACGGAGCCTGCGCGGGAAAGCTCCCCAGCTTCCTAGAATGGAAGCTTTTGGGACCTCCCACTGCACATGCGCACTGCCTTCCCGCCTTCCTGAACAGCTCTCCTCAGTTTCGAGTTTATAGCTGAGTCAATAGAGAGAGGACAGGAAGATAGATAGATAAAAGATACAACTCCTAGGGGAGGTGGGTGGGTTGTGAGGACTAATTCCTGCTGTTCCCAGAGATCACCTGTTACAGGTAAGTAACTGTGCTATCTCCAGGAACAAGCAGGAATAAGTCCTCACATATGGGGACTCCCTAGCTTAGATGCATGGGATCCCCTGTCAAGGTTCGCCATCTTCGTATGGATCTCAGGCATCCATCCTGGGAAGGTGGGCAGGAGTTGTCTAAGAATGGAACAGGTGTTTGAGGACAGCCTGGCCAAACAAGGCATCCCGGCGGGAGTCCTTGTCCAAACAGTAATGGGCTGTGAAGGTATGAACCGAGGCCCAGGTAGCGGCTCGACAGATCTGATCAATGGAAACAGAGTGCAGATGAGCCATAGAAGTTGCCATGGCTCTCACATTGTGAGCTGTGACATGGCCCTCCAGAGGAATGTTTTTACTCTGGTAAGCAAAGGAAATACACTGAGCAATCCAATTGGAAAGTGTACGCTTGGAGACTGGAAGTCCCAAATGTGAAGGATCAAAAGCCACGAAAAGTTGAGAAGACTTTCGATGTGGCTGAGTCCTATTAAGGTAAAAGGCTAGAGCTCTTTTACAATCCAGAGTATGAAGGTTCCTCTCTGCACTGGAGGCATGAGGAGCCGGAAAAAATACAGGTAGATATACCTCTTGATTAAGATGAAAAGGCGAGACCACTTTAGGCATAAAGTGGGGATTCGTCCTAAGGACCACCTTGTCATGATGAAATCTTGTATAAGGTGGATTAGCCACTAGAGCTTGCAGTTCGCTGATGCGACGAGCAGAAGTGACTGCAATTAGGAATAGTACCTTCCAGGAAAGAAATTTCAAGGAGGTAGAAAATAACGGCTCAAAAGGTGGCTTCATAAGCTGACCAAGCACTAGATTTAAATCCCATGCGACCGGGGGGGTCTGATGGGAGGTTTAGTGAGGGTCAGGCCTCTCATGAATCTTGCAACAAGAGGGTGAGAGGAGATAGGTTGTCCATTTACAGGTTTCAGGGATGCTGAAATAGCACTTAAATGGACTCTTACAGAATTCGTCTTAAGGCCTGCATTGGAAAGATGCAGGAGATAGTCTAAGAGGGAATTCAAAGGAAGTGCCAGAGGGTCAAGGCCCTGCTGAGCACACCAAATGGAAAAACGTTTCCATTTGAAAGCATAAGATCGCCTCGTGGAAGGTTTTCTAGAGGCATGAAGGATATCTTTCACAGGTTGAGAAAGATTAAAGTCTTGAAGACTTAAGCCCTCAGTAACCAAGCTCGGAGATGTAGGGATTTGGGGTTTGGGTGCCACAAAGTCCCGTCCTCCTGAGACAGAAGGTCTGGTGCAGCTCCTAAGTCCAGGGAGGATCCCTGGGAGAGCTGTAGAAGCAGAGGGAACCACACTTGGCGTGGCCAGCGTGGAGCTATGAGGATCATAGAGCCGTGATCTCTCTGGAGTTTGAACAGAGTCTTGGGAATCAGCGGAATGGGTGGAAAGGCATATAGGAACGCCTGACCCCAATGGAGGAGAAAGGTGTCCGTGGCCTGAGCTTCCTGACACGGAGTCCTGGAACAGAACCGGGGAAGTTTGGCATTCCACGGACTTGCAAAGAGGTCTATGTCCGGGGTCCCCCATTCCTGGAAGATTCTGGTTATTTGGTCCACGTGTAGGGACCACTCGTGTGGCAGCAGAACTCGACTGAGCCTGTCTGCTCGAGTGTTTTGAACTCCTGGAAGGTACACTGCTAGCAGATGAATTTGGTGCTCTATGGCGTAGGCCCTTATTCTGAGTGCTTCGTTGCATAGCGACTGAGAGCCAGTCCTTACTTGTTTGTTTATGTAAAAGATGGCCACCTGATTTTCTGTCTGAACAAGGACAGTCAGGTTTTCAAGGAGGTTATGGAAGACCTTGAGGGCAAGGTAAATTTCTCGCAGTTCCAGGAGGTTTATATGAAGGGTTGCATCCTGTGGAGACCAAGTGACCTGATTGGAGAGAGTTAGCAGATGGGCTCCCCACCCAATTGGGAGGCATCTGTTGTGAGGGTTGCTTGGGGTAGCAAGGGCTGAAAGGGAGCCCCCAACAACAGATTCTTGGTGGATATCCACCAATGGAGGGACCAAGACAGACGGTTTGAGGTTTGTATTTGGTCTGAGAGTGCTCCCGACGCCTGAGTCCACTGGGTGGCCAGGGTCCATTGAGCTGCTCTCATATGAAGACGAGCGTAGGGCACCACATGTACTGTGGAGGCCATATGGCCCAGGAGGCGTAGCATTTCCCTGGCTGTCAAGTGAGTACTGGACTGGGCTTGGGAGGCCAAGCTCAGCAGACGCTGACCCCGAACCAGTGGAAGGTAGGCTCTTGCAGTGGTGGTGTCCAACTGGGCCCCTATGAATTCTAGAGACTGAGTAGGGCTGAGTTGAGACTTGGGAAGGTTTACCACCAGTCCCAGATACTGCAGAAGGCTCCTTGTGCGGTCTAGGGAAATCTGGGCCTGCGACTGAGTTGGAGCTCGAATGAGCCAGTCGTCCAGATATGGGAATACGAAAATTCCCATGCTTCTGAGAAATGCGGCTACGACTGCCATGCATTTGGTAAAGACTCTTGGGGCAGAGGCGAGACCGAAGGGAAGTACTCTGTATTGGTAATGACTTCCCTTGAACAGAAAGCGAAGATATTTTCTGTGGGATGGATGGATGAGTAGATGTGTATACGCATCCTGCAGGTCTAGAGAACAAAGCCAGTCCTGACTCTGAAGGTATGGAAGGAGAATGCCCAGAGAGAGCATTTTGAATTTCTCCTTGTACAGAAATTTGTTCAATTCTCTCAGATCTAGGATTGGTCTGAATCCCCCTGTCTTCTTTGGAATGAGAAAATAGGGGGAGTAGAAACCTGACCCCTGTTGATGAAGAGGAACCTCTTCTATGGCCCCTTGGGCAAGCAGAGAAGAGATCTCCTGATCCAACAGGGCTAGGAGAGGAGATGGAGAATTGAAGGGTCTCACCATGTGATGAGGAGGAAGGTTGGAGAAATGAAGTTTGTAACCCTCTCGGATGATAGAGAGGGTCCATTGCTCTGTTGTGATCTGTTCCCATCTTGGAGCAAAGTGAGCTAACCTTCCAGGTATGGTGAGAGGTTCTGGTTGGTCCAGAACCAGGAATGGCAAGTTCTCTAGGGGCAAGTCAAAACCCCTGAGGGGGTGGAGCCTGTTGAGCTGCAGTAGCTGCTGCAGGCTTTGCTCTTGCTTGTTTCGTTTGCTGACGTTTAGGCCGCAAAACGAGGTTGAGAAGATTGCTGGCCAGTATTGGAAGCATATCTGGCCTTCTTATAATAAGGCCTCTTGAAAGACTTCTTCTTAGTGGGAGTAGAAGTGGACTTAGAAAGTCTCTCTAAGGTGGCATTTTCAGCGTCCATTTGAGTGGCCTTAACTTGCCACTCTGCACCGAATAAGTTCTCACCTGTACAGGGCAGATTCCGTAAGCCATCTAGAACCCAGGGTTCCAGATCAGAAGCCTGGAGCCAAGCCAGGCGTCTGGCTGCAATAGCAATGCCAGAAGCTCTGCTGGCTCCTTCGAAGGAATCAAAGGCAGCTCTGTTGGAGAACTTAGAAACATCTAAAAGTTGTTTCACAACAGAAAGGAAGTCCTCCTGTTTATCCTCAGGGATACAGGAGGCAAAATGCCGTACTTTCTTGGCAAGTTCCCCTAGGAACATGCCCATATAGAGGCTGTAGGAATTAATCCTGGCTATAAGCATACTAGCCTGGAAGATTTTCCTACCAAAAGAGTCTAGTGTCTTACATTCCCTTCCTGGAGGTGTAGAAGAGTGCCTTTTAGTACTCTTGATCTTTTTCATTGCAGACTTTACCACAATGGAGTGGTGAGGCAATTGAGTTTTCTGAAAACCAGGAGAAGGAGGGACCCGATACATGGTGTCCAACCTACGGGAATAAGGAGACAGAGTTAAAGGGTTCTCCCAGAAATCCATCAATTGTTCTTGAAGGATTTCATGGATAGGCAGAGTAACTGCTTCTTTAGGAGACTTAGAGTATCCTAAAATATCCAATCTTTTTGACCTTGGTTCCCTTTCAGAGGAAGTAGTGATAGAAAGGCCTTTAGCCATTTCTAAAATAAAGTCCTGAAAGGACAAATCCTCTGGAGGAGACATTCTCCTTTTTGGAGAAGAAGGTTCCTCAGGAAGGTCAAGGGAGAGCTCTGCAGACTCATCAGAGGAGACAAAATCCTCAGAGGAATCGGTGTATTCTCTAGTTTCCTCCAACGCACGATACGCATACCGATCGGTATCGACATCGGGCGTACCGGGTATGGAAGCGGTATGGAGCGAAAGCCCATACGGTACCGATTTGCGTTTAGAAGAGGAAGGCCTGGGTTCCGGCATGGCGGACGATACCGGAACCGGGCCCGGAACCGCTGGAAGCGGTACCGATGGCGTTGCAGCTTTAATGAAAGCCATGACGGCCTGCTGCATGGATTGGACAGTATTGCCCATAGACGCCACGGCTGCCTGGATGTCGGTACCGGTATGGGCCGGTACCCCAGAGCAGTCCAACAGGTGATCTGTCGAGGCCGTGCCATCGATGTCAACCTGTAGCCCCTGTATTGGCGTTTTGGAAGGTAGGACTTCCCGCCGGGGCTGTTTGGCTGGGGCAGGGTCCTCAAAACTAAGAGCCTCTCGATGCTTTGAAGGAGATTTGCTCTTTGAGGACTTGCCCACAGAAGGTTTGGTTACCTGAGATCCATCCGGGGATGATGACCTGGATGACTGTGATGTTGGATTCTCTGAAGCAAACAGCACATGGAATTTGTTGGCCCGGTTCTGCAGCCCACGCTTAGACATTTGGGAGCAGGAAGGGCAGTCCGGAATGGAGTGGTCAGGCCCCAAACATTTAAGACACCATTCATGGGTGTCTGTGACTGATATTACAGCAGTACACTTGGTACACTTCTTAAATCCAGGGGCTGGCTTCTCCATGTGGAGAATTGAAGTAGGCCTGAAGGCCTAACTGAAGTGACCAAGTGCTGAAAAATAATAAAAGAAAGAAAATAATTTTTCAAGAAAGAAAAAGGAAGACCGGCGATACCGGTATCGGTATGGGAAGGCAGGTACGCGCGGTCTAAAGAAACAACACAAAAAACTACACTTTCTGCCGCGGTGACAGGATACACGACCTGCTGGCTCCGCGGAAAAAGAGAAACTGAGGAGAGCTGTTCAGGAAGGCGGGAAGGCAGTGCGCATGTGCAGTGGGAGGTCCCAAAAGCTTCCATTCTAGGAAGCTGGGGAGCTTTCCCGCGCAGGCTCCGTCGGTACCGACGTACCCATATGTGAGGACTTATTCCTGCTTGTTCCTGGAGATACCGTCAGGCACCAAACAGGAAAAAATTCCTTAGAAAAAAGAAGAAATTTTTAGTAAAAAGAAAGAAAAGCACCGGCGGTACCAGTGGCGTCGAGGGAAGGCAGACGCGGCCACAAAAAACAAGAATAAAAAAGAAGAATTTTCTGCGGTGACTAATATTAAAGTCCAGAGAACATTTATTTAAAAATTTTGGTCCAATCATTATACATGCCTGGGGCTTTGTTAATTCGAAGTCCTCTGGGAATGATCTTGAGGTGTGCATCTCTTATGAGTTTCTGGGTGAGCCGCATAGTCCTATTCTTCTTCAATTCCGCAAATTATTTCATCCTTCTGAAAGAAGGGGTCCTCAGGGAGCATTCTCTGAAGTTTGCTTTCATTGTAGCTCAGGACCTCCTTCCAGAGGAAGAACATTGCTCAAAAACGCACAAAGGTCCAACAGAAAGCAAAGAAGCACGTGCCTACATTTTGATTACAGACTAAGTTAATGAAATAAAACTACTACAATAAAATCCTCACAAATCTTATACAGTTATTGTAATACTGCCCATGAAAACAAGTTCATAACGTGGGTACTGCAATTTCAGACTCCAAAACAACCAAAACCCCACCAAGCTGCAAAGCAATGATATACAAATCATTTCACATCTTCAAATACTTAAAAAAAAAATCATGTACATTTTAAACTATTTCTGTAGCAATTTTAGTGGTTGCAAAAACAGAGACGTGTTTTAAACTCGCATCAGTGAAACAAAGTCTTGCAGAGCCCCTCATACAATGGATCCCCCGCTGGGCTCTGAAGGAGGTCAAAAACAAACATGACATGCTTCCAGCTACAAAGGGTCTCTTACTATAACATAGCAATGTTTATAAAGAACACAAATACCAGAATTGATTTTCAATACGCTTCTTTTAGGGAAGTATTCAGAAACTAGAAAGATAAACTGCTGTTAATTTAATTCTTTTAATATACTTATATGTTGGGCAATGAAATATCTATCTTTATTTATTTTATTTAGTCCTGGAATCATTTTCAAATTAAACTGGAAAAGCTTGATCTGCAAAATGTGTAGTGCACAAGTAAATATGGTCCTATAAATATTGAACCAGCCAGTTTTCCTTGGCAAATAAATAAAATCATTAAAATGCTGAACACAAGAATACACTAACTTACCAAGTCACAGAATTCGAACACCAGAAGGTAAGGGATGGATTCCACACACTGCCCAACACACTGTACGACATTTGGATGTTCTAGGATGCTACAAAACAATTTAATAATATTTTAAACTCAAAGATATGATTACAAGTACATTTAAGAATGGAAAAGTGCTTCATTTTTCTAATAGAAATTATTTTATATAAATGTTACATTGTTTTTAGCTCTCTATTAATATATAGCTTACATCTGTAGCAAATATTTTACCTTTTACAAATTTGTCAGTTCCATTTACAGTATATTTAATATTGAAAGTTGCTCATCATAAAAACATTAACACAAAAGCTACAGAGACCCCTACAAATTTCCAGAAGCTTTTAGTATTCAGGTAAACCTTTTGAGACAATATACAAGCAGCTGGCATGAGGAAGACCTTGATTCTTGATCCCTGAACCCAACTTCTTACTCCTGGGGCCAGGATAGGGTTTTTGACACTGCACAATGGCAACACCTATTGATGAGCTTCAGGCTGCTAACATACCTGACCTCTGGCTGAGAAGTGTCACTACAACAGCTAGGCCAAAGGGAGACCGTGGGGGGGGGGGGTGCGGGGGGGGGGATATGAGTTTTGAATGGCTGCAAATTAAAGCGCCTGATGTTACAGCCTCAGCCAAACTGGCTCTAATTGAGTTGAAAGCCAAAAAGAATAGGAGGAAATTGCCAGATCCCTCCCTCGCAAAGCAGCATACCATGAAGTGCAACACGTTTCAACAAAAGAAAACCTTTTGTGGTGACAGGTTTTCATATTTTCAAAAAATGGATAATTTACTTAATTTGAACTTACCAGTAAGGTTCTCCATTTTTTAAGAACTGTTCTTGTTCTTTGGAGCCAGCACTTGCTTTTAATTGCTGCACTATTACTCTTGCTACACTAGTGTCAGTGTAGACCTCTCCAAGCAGGACCTAAAGGAAAACAATGCAGCAGTTCAGCATTATACAGGTTCCATTACACTTAAACAGGAAGTTTCATATTTCCTCTAAAACTACAAACATAGCAACAAACGTGCAAGAACACAAAGCCACTGCAAACAGGTGATAAAAGGATGTTTTCTTAAGTCTGTGCCAAACTTTTATCCAAACGTTTAATAAATCTTACTTCAATTATCAAAATTATTCCAATAAATACAAGTGTGTTGCACTCATTTCTCAGTGGTAATTTTTTGTTTTCAGAACACGTGGGTACCAAGGATAGATTTTAAAATGTGCTGGTTTTTTGAGAAAAAGATTAACATGAATATTAGCATATTATTAGCATCTTTATAATAATTTCATCTACACAGCTCTAGGTCATACACAGCAAATTAAAATGTATCACCCAGGAGAATCTAAGATGGCATTGCACTGCTAATGTGCTAAAGAACACTGTCTTACCACTGCAGTTGTCCTTGTTCTCCGCCTTTTTTTTTTTTTTTTTTGTTATGGGGAAAAGCAAAACCTGGGACTTTCCTCCAGAGCCGATGGAGGCATCCCCTTCAAGCAATGCTAGATGGCTTTCTTCAGTGGACTGCAAATTCTGAACGTTTGGTGAATGGTGGTGGCACCTTAGCAGCATCTACCAACTTGAGCATGGAAGTGTCATGTAGCTCCAAACTGCACAATCCCCCCCCCCCCCACCCTGTGCAGCCCAGATGTGTAGAATGAGGTGGCTCAGATATTGAGTTGCAGGAAGAAGCCAAGGGCCTCATCTCCAGACAAAAGAGCTATCTGGGAGAAGTTCCAAGTTGAGACTCAGACAACCACAGCCTCATGGAAAGACAACTGCCATCCCGATAAGCAGCAAGGAAGAGATAGTCTACAAATATTTGCAAGAAAGTTCCTTCCTAACTGTATTAGCTCTTGACACTCGGTGGCTAGCCATAAACACTTTGGAGAAAAAAAAACACTGTAATTGTATCATTCAGATTCTGGTGGGTTCACAGGAGATGAAGATGGAAGTTCAACAATATGATAATTGGCTAATCGGGAAGCCAAAGTGAAGGAATGATCTAGTAAAACAATGTTAAAAAGTGTATGGCAGTGCTGAAGTGTTGAAGGCACCTTCAGAGAATATGCCCTCATTACTCTGGATTATTATTTAAAAGCAGGGGTGAAATAGTTGGGGAAAAATAATAAAAATTGAGAGGAAGGTCAGTTTGTCTGTAGACAATTTAAATCTAGCAGACTTCCTTACTTCTGATAATGTAAGAGTGAAAGGACTTCCCCCGCTCCTCTTTAGTGACTACCTTTGCCCTTGGTATAACCAGAATTCAGTTTCAATATCGAATTTGACACCATGTTTCTCTTCTGGGGGGAAAAAAAAACATAGTATTTCCTAACTTATGTAAAAACAAAAAAGGCATAGAGAATTTTTGTTACTGAGAAAACAAGCTAAGGCTTTAGATATTAATTGTACACCGCCTTGATTATTACAGAAAGGCGGTTTTTATCAAATAAACCATAAACCATAATTTCATAGTTAAATTTCCTTGTAAATGTGTTTTCTCCTTTTAGAATATATTTATTTTGGCCCTGAGCAATTTAAGCCATTTATTTAACCAGTTTTGTATACTTATCCTTCAATCAAAGTGGTTGACAAGACAACAAAGGACTTACATGTTGAGGGCATGGGAAGATCAAATACATTACAATATAAATACAGTACAAACAGTAAATTATAATATCTCATAGTGAAACTAGATATACAAGTTGATCAATTTAAGTTAGTTATTTGACCAAATGATTCTATGAATAAATAAGTCTTTAAAGATATGCAAAAGTCTTTGATGTCTTCCTGAGCTCTTAATTCTTCAGGAATAGAATTCCATACCTCTGGTGCCATGAAGGAAACTGCTCTTTTAGAGGTCATCTGTTTTGATCTATTGAAGTTTAAAGGTGTACTAAGCTTATTGGAGTTATGAGATCGTCTAGGTCTTAGGCTCTTGCCTTTGGATATTATATGCTGTAGAATATCTGCTGAAGATTGGTGAAAGATTTTGATTTTGATTTTCTATATGTAAAGTCACTACCAGGAGCTGTGCTATACAGACAAATATCCTCAGTATACGAGTTTAAAACTGTGCATAAAGATGTGTCTTTGTTAAATCTGTTCTTTTTTCAATATTATAAACTTCTTTTCTTGAACCCCTCCTCTCTATACACTATTTTCTTGCAGAGAGCCCCTAATATAATTTCACCATTTATTTACTTATTGATTTGTTTATTTTTCTTCTTAGAGGGGCTATTTTTATGCATCAAGTTTCATTTGTAACCATAATGTAAAATGTATAATAAAAAATGTAATACATCACCCAGCAAAAGTCCATAAACTATTATTAAACTGGATTGGGGAAATCCACTGCTTACCTCTGGGATAAGCAACATGGAATCTTTCTACCTTTTGGAAACCTGAGAGATACTTGTGACCTGGATCGGCCACTGCTGGAAACGGGATAAGGGGCTTGATGGACCTCTGGTCTGACACAATATGGCATGTCCTAATAAAAAAGTGCAACTACACAGAGGAGCTAATTTAAAACGTTATCTGGTTACCCTATCAAGTGTGTATTCTCTTTGGGGGGGTAAAAAAAAAAAAAAAAAAAAAAAAAAGAGTCTGTTAACAGCCCATCTGATTAGTTAATTAGCCTCCTCCACTAAATAACCAATGTACAACTGTGGAAAAGGCTTTAAAATGTAATTAACATGGATTCTGGAATGATTTGAAAATACTCTGAGGAATTACTCATCAGGGATGAAATCCACTTGTCATGTGCTCTCTCCAAAAATAAATGTGTCTTAAAGAGGGGAAATGGTGGGGGGGGGGGGGTTATAATGAATTAATTTCTACTGAACGTCCACACTCCAATACAGCCCCTTTTAGTCACCTCCTTGTCTCATCACCGCCATCTCATTCCAGCCCACTCTGGTGCAGTCTGCCCTTACCCTTCAGTCACATCTCACCACTCTCTCCTCCTCTTTTCCTCACACTTTGCTGTTGCTTCCCAAGTCCTAACAGGGGCTTGAAAGGCACCCGCCTCCTCCTCCCCAACACCATAGAGATATTAGGGTGCAATAAAATTGCTAAAAACGTTTGGGACTAGCTGAAAGTCCAAATATGCTATCCCTCCAAAGGTCATCTCGACAGATGCTAAAATCTATCCACCCTAAGAATGCAGCAAGTGGGCAAATTGCTGAAAATCTATCATAGTACCTATCAGCATTCTAAATCATTTAGAAGGGTAGTGACTGACATGCATTAAGAGAATAAAGCAAGAATTCTGGTATTTAAACGCCCTTGTCTGGCAGCTTGGACCCATAGCAGCAAAACCGCGAGACTACTAGTAGAGGTTGGAACGCATCGTTATGAACTCAAGCACTGGATAGGGCAAGAGCAACTAGGACATAGTACACAGACGAGACCTACAAGGATGTAGTACTTGAAGTTCCAACTCCAGTCTGGCAGCATGCCTATTGCCAAGGAGAAGGGTCACATGACAGGAGATCACCACTCTGGTGCAGCAGGAAGCGATCCTGTAGCTAGGATCTGTCCTCCAGGTGATGTAAAACCCTCTTGCACCAAGGAGGTTTCTCCAGGGCCATGTGCCCATGAGGGAAGGGTTAGGACAGTCATAGCTGGTGATTCAACCATTAGGCATGTAGATAGCTGGGTGGCTGGTGGACATGAGGATCGCCTGGTAACATGACTGCTTGGTGCGAAAGTAGCAGACCTCACGCGCCACCTAGACAAGGTCTTAGATAGTGCTGGGGAGGAATCTGCTGTCTTGGTACATGTTAGAACAAATAGCATAGGAAGTGTGGTAGGGAGGTTCTGGAGGTTAAATTTAGGCTTTTAGGAAGGAAGTTGAAATCCAGAATTTCCAGAGTAGCATTCTCCGAAATGTTTCCCGTTCCATGCGCAGGATCCAAAAGGCATGCAGAGCTCCAGAACCTCAATGTGTGGATGAGACGATGGTGCAAGGAAGAGTGTTTTGGATTTGTTAGGAACTGGGGAACATTCTGGGGAAAGAAGGAGCTTTTCCGAAGGAATGGGCTCCACCTTATCCAGAATGGAACCAGGCTGCTGGCATTAACCCTTAAAAAGGAGATAGAGCAGCTTTTAAACTAGATAATAGGGGAAAGCCGACAGTCGCCCAGGAGCACATGGTTCAGAACAATGTATCCTTGAAGGATACTAGCAGAAGACTGAAGTTAGGGCATATCAGTAGAGAGGTTCCAATAAAGACAAAAGTAGCCCAAATGCCCTTGAATACAGAACAGACAGAGCTTAAAGATTCCAAAATCACCCCTGCCTACAGATAGCAAGAAGTCTAAAAAATAAGATGGGAGAGTTAGAATATATAGCACTAAATGAGAGGTTAGAAATGACTGGTATCTCAGAGACATGGTGGAAGGAGGACCACCAGTGGGACACTGATACCTGGGTACAAACTATATTGTAATGATAGTGCAGAACAAATTGGTGGTGGGGTGGCACTCTATGTTAGAGAGAGCATCGAGTCACAAACGATTAAAGTTTTGCAGGAAACAAAATTCACTGTAGAAGGTCTATGGATTGAAATTCCATGTAAAAAGGGGAAGGGGAAGGAGATGGCAGTAGGGGTGTACTATCGACCGCCTGGCCAGAATAGACAAATGGATGATGAAATGCTCAAAGAAATAAGGGAAGCTAACAAAAGTCACAGTACTAATAATGGGTGATTTCAATTCCCCAGTATTGACTGAGTAAGTGTCACGACAGGACATGCTAGAGAGATAAAGTTTCTAGATGAAATAAATGACTGCTTCTTGGAGCAACTGGTTCATGAACCGACCAGAGGGGGAAGCTATTTTAGACCTAGTCCTAAGTGGAACACAAGATCTGGTGCAAGAGATAAGGGTGTGGGGGCCACTTGGCAATAGCGATCACAGCATGATTGTGTTTGATTTAATAAATGGTGGAAGGATAGCAAGGAAATCCACAGTACTAACTTTTAACTTTCAAAAGGGAGACTACGATAAAATGAGGAAAATAGTTAAGAAAAAACTAAAAGGAGCAGTTGCAAAAGGTTAAAGATTAGTATTTTTAAACATCCATACTTGATGTAATCTTGGAAGCCCAGACCAGCTATATTCCACACTTTAAGAAAAGTGGAAGTCATCCAAAAAACTGCCAGCATGGCAGCATGGTTTAAAGGTGAGGTCAGAGGCTGTTGGCAAAATACCATCTTTCAGGAAATGGAAAAAGGAGCCAAATGACGAAAACTGGAAACCTAAGCACTGGCAAGTTAGATGCAAGGCATTGATAAGGCAGGCAAAGCGTAGTTACTCACCTGTAATAGGTGATCACTGGGAACAGCCGTAATTTAGTCTTCACATATGGAATGTAGTCTTCACATATGGGTGACGTCAATACCGACGGAGCCCGCGTGGGAACGCTCCCCAGCATCCAATAGGAAAGCTTTTGGGAGCATCCCACTGTGCAGCTGCCTTCCCGTCTTTCCAGCTCTCCTTCCACAGTTGAGTTTGTAGCTGAGATAAAAGGAGAGATGGAGAAGATGATGACCTACAACTCCCTAGGGGAGGAGGGTGGGTTGTGAAGACTAAATTTCTGCTGTTTCTGGAGATCACCTGTTACAGGTGAGTAACTACACTATCTCCAGGAACAAGCAGGAATGTAGTCTTTACATATGGGACTCCCTAGCTCGGAGATGCTAGAGAGATGACCTCAGAGTCAGTTGCGGAATCACAGGTATAACTAAGGTTGTCATGTATCTTCCAAGGATGTCTGATATCGAAACCCGGGACAGAGGGTAGGAGTTGATCTAAGTCTAAAAGATGCTAGAGAACAGCTTGGCCAAACAAAGCATCCCAGCGGGAGTCCATATCCAGGCAATAGCGAGCAGCAAGTGTGGACAGAAGACCAAGTTGTTGCTTTGCATCTCTCATCAATCACTACAGAGCATAGATTTGCCATAGAAGCAGCCATGGCCCGAACATTATGTGCAGTGACGTGACCCTCAAGAGAGAGTCCTGCCTTTTCATAAGCAAAGGAGATGCAGTCTGCTATCCACCTGGAAAGAATACGTTTGGATACTGGCAACCCCAGGTGACTCGAGTCAAAGGAGATGAAAAGTTGGGAAGCTTTTCTGTGCTCTCAAGTTCTCTGGAGATAAAAAGCCAAGGCACATTTGCAATCCAGAGTGTGAAGGGTTGCCTCTGTCCTAGAGAAATGAGGTCTAGGGAAAAAGACAGGAAGGTAGACTGACTGGTATAAATGGAAGGGCGAGACCACCTTCGGCATAAAGTGAGGATGAGTCCTAAGGACTACCTTATCATGGTGGACTCGTACATAAGGAGGGTCAGTCACCTAAGCCTGGAGCTCACTAATATGTCTTACTGAAGTAAGGGCAATAAGGAAGGAGACCTTCCACGTGAGAAACTTCAGTGAGGTAGCGGCTAGAGGTTCAAAGGGTGGCTTGAGAATCTGTCCTAAAACAACATTAAGATCCCATGCCACTGGAGGGATCCCTCATGAAGCGTGCTACAAGTGGCTGAGACGAGATGGGCTGGCCATCTAAGGGCATGCGAGAGGCCACAATTGCACTTAGGTGTACTCTTATTGGTTTTGAGTCCAGAAGAAGATAGGTGGAGGATATTCTCAAGTAATGCATTCACCAGAGCTGAGAAGGGATTAAGATCCCTCTCAGAACACCTGTATGCCCTGTTTCAGGCGGATTATGGAGCGTTGAAACAGGGCATACAGGTTTGGCTGTCCTAAACGCAGTGTTGTGTTAGTTCGCTGTTATTCCTGCAACGTTTTTGAGGACGTTGTGCATGCCGTGAGAATCTTGTGAGGAAACGTCTCTTCATGGGAGCTGGTTTATGGAGACTATTTATCGCGATAAATGCATGGAAATGTCTGAAATGTCTTATTTATGACTGTGGAGAGTTTTGTTGCAAGAACATATAAATATAAGCTTTACACTCAGTCTCAAAGGTTTCTATTGGTTTTAGTTGTGTAGAGGCACAAATTGGTGTGCTTTTTTTCACACAATTAAAATAATGGTTCTATAAGTTAAGAGCCTATCACTGATTAAAACGGAAGAGGGGCCGCAAGAGGGGGGTACCCCTCAAGGCCAATTTTCTGACACAAATTTTCCTTTTGCTCAGCTAGTTTTGATTTTTTGCTCTATTTTTGGGTTTTAGGATATTTATAGGGCTTTGTTAGTTTGGATTTTGATGTTCCCTGTTGCAGCAACACAAATTTGTATTTATCAAAGTCGTCATGAATCAGTATAGCAATTTATGGAAGCAATTTTCAAAAGCCCACTTCCTAGCAAAGTATGCACACATATCTATCATATGTACTTTGTCGATAAATTTCCAGGAGATAAAGCTACCAGGAAAATTTCCTTTTGACCATAGAACATATATGCTAAAAGCACTTGTATATTTAGTAGCATCTGTGCGGCATATTTGTGAAAATGTAATTTGTGTGTGCTTCTTTCCTCCCCCAAATTAAGCACACTCCCAGCGATGCCTTCTCACAATCTGGCTAAAACACAGGCTATGGAAGCACACATGCATTTTTTAGCCAGGAAGAGAGTAGCAATTTTCAGTCAAACTACATATCAAAATAAGTGGATTTGAAAATTATCCTCCATTTAAAAAAAGAAAAAAGCTTTTATAAGCTTTTAATAAAGCAACATTGTTGAAAGCATTTGCATTAGTACTCGAATTCCGTTTCAACAAAATTCTCTTTGTAGCAAGCTTGCTGGCTCTCAAACCATTTTCTATAAAAAGGAAGCACTGTGGTATTTTTAAACATTGTTTTCACTGAAAAAAATATCCTTCCAACTACTTAGGAGTCTCACATAAGTCCAAAACAGCTGCTTCTTTCTCCAAAAGGAAACATACAAACTAAATAAGTGTGTGCATGTAAGAAGCAACAGAAATCCAGGAAAATGGTTTTATCCTGTTAATGAACGTTAAAAACAAGGGAGCAGCCATTTAAAATAAATCTCTAAGGCAGGGAGGGGGAGGGGGGAGAATGGAGGGGGAAGTGGGAAGACAACTCAATAGCAAAACTAGAAAATTAAGGAAGGATATTTTACCTTTCCAAACCAGCCATGTCCAATTTCCTGGATGTAGCTTAAACTTTGACGTGCAACTTGAGACTTTAATCCATCTATTTCATAAAACAAAGAATGCAGAGAACGTGTCCATTAAACTATTTAAGCAGCTATACAACAAGAAAACATCTGGAAAGAAATCTTTAAAAAAGTGTTAAATTCAACACTTAAAACATTTTGTATTTTTCAAGTTTTAACAAACATAGGGAGTCTTACTAAAGTGCATTAAGCAGTTAACATGGGACTTAATATGCACTAACAAAGTGGCTTCACACGGGCATGCTTACGTGCATGAAATACTGCAATGGCCCACAGAAATGGACGGACAGTGGCAACAGTTAACGCACATTAACCTCACGAAACGTACATTAACCTTGCCCCCTAGTGTGCACCAATTCCCATGTTAGCTGCATAGAATGGGTGAAGCCTGCATCTTGCAGTTAACACAATAAATTACTGTATGTTAACACAGGATACCGAGGTGGTATTAACTGTGTCCATGTTATCTGCAAAGCAGTTCATCTGTGGCAAGTGTATTAGCATTTCTGCATTAACTGGAACGAAGGAAGAATGCTGGGCATGCCCACAGCGGTTAATACAAAGGCTTTGCAGTTACAACGCATTGAAGTTTGCAAATAGAAACACAGTAACTGCAAACTGTCAGTGCACTTTAGTAAAAAAGAATCGCATAGGGTCAGCTGAACTTTATAATATAAATTTGCATGTATCAATGCATAGATGCACCAAAGGTTAGTGCAAGAGATGTATATTTACATGTGCACCATTGTAATATATTTTCTAGATAGCTTAACTAGCAGATTGTCCTGTAGTATCCCAAAAGCATTACCCACCATTTGCGAACTGTGCAGAGTGAGAAGCTGAAAATGTTTTAGTTTGCTGAAACAAAGAGGGTAAATGTAGGATATCCAGGTCTGATGACTGTAGCCAGGCCTGACGGTGTGCACCGATGCCGGCCGCGTCTACCCGGGCCGAAGCCTCGAAGCCATCATAGGCTGCACGAGAGATAAACTTTGAGCACTCTCGAATCCCTGTTGACAAAGCCTTGAACCTCTGCAAAGGTTCCTCAGAGGCCAACTGAGAACCCGGCAATCTCTTTTGCCAGGTCTCGTAGGTACATGCCCCATGTACAGCTAGGTAGGTCTGGACCCAGCAAGATAGCACAGAGCCCTGGAAGCACTTTCTACTGAGGGCATCGAGGTTATGGGCCTCCTGGCCAGGGGGCACTGAGGAGTGCATCTTCTGACTCTTCAGACGATGCATGACCGATTCCACAACCATGGAGTTGTGCGGTAGCTGTGCCTTTTGGAACCCAGGTCTCTTATGGACTCGATAAATGGAATCGACCAGTTTGCTAAGAACCGGAGTCAAGGCCGGCGCCTCCCACATACAGAAGAGCAGCCGTTCCAGCATCGAAGGAACCGGTACAATAAAGGCTTCCTTCAGAGGAAAATCATACTGGAGGGCATCGATCTCCTCGGCTCGAGACTCCTCCTCAGTGTCCGCGGGGAAGGCCAAGGCCTTGGCCATGTCCCTCACGAAGTCCGAGAACCAGGTATCATCCAGGGGGGACCGTCTCCGAGGCTTGGACTCCGGTGAGTCCAAAGGAATGCACCGGGTCCAGAAGGTGTCCAGGGACTCCTCGTCCTCCATCTCCCACTCTGACTCCTCAGAGGAGGAATCGAGCGACTCCGGCCGTGTGGGTCTCTGTACCACCCGCCCCGATGCCGACAGTATCGGCATCGACGACCTCGGCCCCCGCACGGGAGGTCGAGGGGGACCTTGACCGAGGATCAACTTGGTCTCCGGGGTCGACTTAGAAGTCGAGGTCCCGGTGGTCAGGGCAGATGCACCGGTCAGACCGGTGATCAGCACCCGCTGCTGTTCCATGAAGGCAGCCAAGCTGCTCTCCAAGGCCGTCAACCTGAGTCCAAGCTCAGGAGACTCAGCAGCCCCCGACTCGGGCCCTGATGGTGTTGGGTCCGACGTCAGCTTCCCCGGAGGAGAGTCCACGAGGACAACTACACTTGCATGACTCGGGGACTCCGGCTCCACGCGAGGTAGCTTGGAAGGCCTCTCCGACTCCGAGAGACCGGGGCGGTGGTCAGGGCTACGCGACCTGGCCCTTGAGGGACCAGGAGCCTTCACCGACGATGCCCTCGCAAGCTTTTTCTTCCTTCTGTGCTCCCGGGTGGGAGACTCCCTTTCAGAGGAACCCCGACAGCACTCGGGGTCAGACTCCCGAGATGTCTAGGCCTCTGATGAAGTCCGGGCCCGGCCGGACGCGGAGTCAGAGAAAATTTGTTTGCCACACGGGCCACAAGCCAGCGGGTCATGGTCGGGCCCGAGGCATCGGAGGCAGCAGTCATGTGTGTTGGTGAGAGACAAGTTTCTTACACCGATCACACTTTTTGAACCCGCTGGCAACCATTGGGGGAAAAAAGGGGCCCTGCAAGGTCAAAAGACCGGGCTGGCAGTGAAAACACAAAAAGAGCATGAACGCTAGTCATGAAGGACAAAAACCGAAAATCAAAACTCCGGACTAGATACCGGTGTACCAAGCCCAGATGGGAAGGGGAACCGGCGTCGAACCGGATAAAATAACGTGAAAAATCGCAGAAAAAAAAAATCAACTTTTCCCAGGTGACACGAACTCACGTCCATCGGGCTCCGTGGAAAAAGAAAGACTGAGCAAGATGGCACCCTGGGGCAGGAAGGGGACTGCGCAAGTGCGCTGCATTCCCAAAGGCTTTCTTTGAAAGCTGGGGAAATGCTCCACACAGGGGCTCCGTCGGCGCCGACATCACCCATATGTAAGGACTGACTTCCTGCTTGGTCCTGGAGAAATTTTTTTTCTGCTAATGGGACTGTTAGAAGTTTTGAACCTCTAAACGCATACTCTCAAAAAGGTGTAAACTTCTCAAAAAAATTTCAAAAGCTCCTTCAATCAAATTCACTGAATCTCTTGAAGAAACCTGAAGCAGAGCTAAGATTTTACTTTAAAATTCCAAAGTAGATTCCTTCTAATTGCAAATCAGCTTCACAGTTTTCAAATCCTCTTGATGTCAGGGTTTTTTTTTTGTTGTTTTTGTTTTTTTAAATATGGTACATTTCCTCAGAAGTTGCCCAATTCTAAATGGAATTATGTTTATATTTATGATTTACTTGCACTTTTCTGCTTATCACATCTATATAAAGCTTGAGAGACAAAAGGAAAAGGCTTCTTGCATCTATTTCACTAGATATCATGAAACTAATTTTTATAACTTTCTACAGAAAAATCAGGTTTTGATGTTACTGAAAAACCTTCTGAAACTTGTATTGTGAGCTATACACTTAAGACCAAAACAAGTTTAAAATAATGGAAAAAAAAGATATGCCATGTATTTGTTAAAATATGCCAATCATGTACTATTGATTTTTAAAAAGGCTTAGCCCAATTCTACTACAATCTTATATTGCCATGTATTGGTCTACATCCAGCACAGGAAACCCAAAAATGGCAGATGTACAGAGCAGGATGTTCTCGGTGAAAGACGTCCAAGGCTTTGAAAAGAGTGATCATAGCTGACTAAAGTTCACATCCCAGAGAGGAAGTTAACAGACATGAAAGGTATTTTGCAAAAAAGAGAGCAAAACAGCTGTGCAAACTCACTTGGTCCTATTTTCCTTTTGTTTGTGGATTAATTTTAAAAGACATTTTAAAAGTATGCACCCCAGAAATTTTCATTCAGAGCTAAGTACCCAGTAAAATGCAGAAGTAAAAAAACAAACAAAAAAAAAACACGACATATACGCTTGTTTTACTTACTTCAATCAAAACTTCACATAAAACAAACCTATTTATTATTGTTAGAAGAAACATGGGTGCTTTTATCACATGTGAAGTGGAATTTTAGAAGGGATGACCAGGAAGAAACTGGGACGTCCAGAGCACAATGTCCAAAAATTCAGGGCAACAGTGAAGGGAGGCACGTATAAGTGTCTTCTGAAATCGCTCCATCTCAAAAGATGAATATCCCAGTAACCGGTTCTGGCAATGGGCTCTACGCAGATTAGCAAGTTCAGGTGCATGCACAAGTGTAGGCCATTTTACAAAAGCGGACTTCTCCAAATTGAACAACTTTAGAAATGGTACTTAGACATGCCAACTGGCTTATTTCAGAGGGGGGGGGGAGACTGTTTTGAGACTAGTACATCCCAGTTGGGAATTTCAGATAATTAGACATGCAGCAGCAGGCCAATATGTCTGGAGTATGTATTAATATGCAGGTTTCTTTGGCCCAGGAAATATTAACTGTGGCAATGAAAGTGTATTTTGATCTACTACTGAACATTTGCATAGCACAAGATGTACACAGCACTGTACAGACATATGTAAAAGATAGTCCCTGATCAGAGCTTCCAATCTAGTCAAGACAGACAACATAGTAGCTATAGACATGGGATACACCTAGGGGGAATGGTAAGGAAACACAAAGGAGATCAGGTGGGTCAAGATCCGAAAGCAGCAGCAAAGAGGAGTTTTCAGCCTTGATTTGAAAAGGGTCAGAGAAGGCACCTGATTTACAGACTCAGGTAGTTTGTTCCAGCAGCAAGAGCAGCAAGGTGAAAGCAACAAAGTCTGGAGTTAGCAATAGAAGAGAAGGGCACAGATTTATTTATTTATTTATTTATGCTTTTCTTCTATACCGCTTTTTCCCAAGATCAAAGGCGGTTTACAAGTAACACAATGAACAGTTTACAATTAACATAATGAACATGGTTTTACATGGAACATCTTGTTTTTTTCAAACTACGTACAATTAACTTTTCGTAAACAACAAGTAACATGGAATATATAATTATGCAAATGTTGTAACTATTTACATTAGTTAAATATTTACATTATTCAATTGTTAATCGTGGTTTTTAATACACTAGGGATTTCTAGGGATTTTAATACACTGAGGATTCTAGGTTGATTTTTCCTAAATGTGTTGTGGTTTGTGGCTTTTTGATCTGAGGTTATGGAGGATTTTTATGGAGGTGTGGTGAGGGTGCTGGAGGGGGTTCATTAAGATTTATAAAGTATTCTTTAAACAGATATGTTTTTAGTTCTTTCCGGAATGTCTGTAGGTCTTTTATTTTGCGGAGGCTTAGAGGGAGTTTATTCCATATGGTGGGGGCTGCATATGAGAATGCTCTTGAGCTTGTGGTTTTTTTTGTTTTTCGAATTGATTTTTTTATGTCTAGTGAGTGAGTTGCGTTTTGTCTGCGGGTTCTATGTTCTTTTGGAGTATGTAGTAGAGTGGTTAGATGTGAGGGTGATATGTCGTTGATAAGTTTAAATGTAGTTAATAGTATTTTGTATGATATTCTGCTATTTATGGGAAGCCAATGTAGTTCGGCGAGGATGGGAGTTATGTGGTCAGTAAGGCGTGCTTTTGCTGTTACTCGAGCACAGATGTTTTGAGCTCTTTGGAGTAAGTTGGTGCTTGTGAGGGGGAGGCCGATAAGTAGACTGTTACAATAGTCAAAGTGTGGAGTGATGAGTGTGCTGATAACAGATCTGAAGTCATGTGTGTCTAGTATTGGTCGTAGGTGTTGAATGGTCTTAAGTTTATAGAATATGGTTTTTACAGTTTGCTTTATGTGGGGGAGCATACTAAGTGTGTGGTCTATTATGATGCCTAGGTATTTTACTTCCTTTTTGATTGGGATTGTTGTGTTGTTAATTGTTATTGTTTCAGGGAGAGTAGTATCTGGTTTTCTTGTTACGAACATTGCTTCAGTTTTTTTTAGGTTGATGCTGAGGTTATTATTTTCTAACCAGGTATTTGCTTCGTTGATGCAGTCCAGTAAGTTCTGATAGGTGGGATTATTTGTGCTTATTGGTTGAGTGAGCATGATATCATCTGCGTATATGTAGTGGTTGACTATGTTTTTTAAATATATTTGTGATGGGTTGCAGATACAGGTTGAAAAGAAGGGCCGATAGGGCCGAGCCCTGTGGAATACCTTGTCCTTGTACAAATGGTTCAGAGGTGTCTTGTCCTAATTTAACGCGTATTGATCGATTTGTGATGTATGATATAAACCATTGTAGAATTGTTCCTCCTATTCCTAGACTTAGGAGTCTGTTAATGAGGGTGTTGTGGTGGACATTGTCAAACGCACCAGCTATATCAATGAATATGAGGATGTAGCCTTGGTTGCATGTGTCAGTGCCTTTTATGAGGTCATCCATGAGTGTTATAAGCAAAGTTTCGACCCCGTGGGATGGGCGGAAGCCGAATTGGTGTGAGTCTAGTGGTGCATGTGAGTCAATAAAATCTTGTAGTTGGAGCTGTATGATTTTTTCTATTACTTTGGCGATAAACGGTATGCTGGCTATGGGCCTGTAGGAGTTTGGGTCTGTAGGATTGAGTTTATTATTTTTTATTATTGGGCGTAAGGATGTGAGTTTCAGGGCATCTGGCATGATGCCCTGGGATAGTGATTGGTTTACTATATTTTGTATATGGTTAGCTAATTCTGTTTTGGTGTTTTTTATCCATGATACTGGGCATGGATCTAGGGGGGAAGGTGGTGGTGTTGATCATTGATATGATATTGAGGAGGTGTTTTTTTTCAATGTCATGAAAGGTTGTCCATTTAATTGTTGGTTTTAAGTCCGTGGATATAGTTATGATTGTATTAGATGATTTGTTTTTTAATTTGTTAGCAAAATGATTTGCAAGAGTTTGTGCGCTTATTGTTGACTGTTCAGGCTCTGATGTTTGGGTTTTTGTTAGTGTTTTTATAATTGCAAATAATTCTCTCGGTCTATTGAGTGCCATATTTATGACTTTTGTGTGGTATTCTCTTTTCGATCTGTTAATAGTGTCTTTGTATTTGTTGAGAAGATTTAAGTAATGTGTTTTATTATCGCTGGTTTTAGATTTCCTCCACTGTTTTTCTTGTTTTCTTAGCTGCTTTTTCATATTATAGAGGTCTCTGTTGAACCATTTTTCTGACTTTTTTTGTAAATTGCTTTTGGGGACCTTGAGTTGGGGTTGCTGCTTCTTTTATTGTTGTGTTCCATTGGTTTATTATAGTGTTGATTTCTGTTGTGTTATTTATAAGGTTAGGTAATACATTGTCTAGGAAGGTGTCTTTGTTGAAATGAGTAAAGCGAGAATTATAAGGTGTTGGAGTAGTTTCGGTGTTGTTGTATGATAGTGAGAGTAAATTGAAGGTTATTAGATGATGATCTGACCATGGTACTTCTGTAATAAGAGGTGGGGATTGTAGTAGAAGATAGAAGCGATTTGCCAGAAGAGCGGAGTTCCCAAAGAGTGGTGTAGGGAGAGATAAGAGAAAAGATAGTGAGGAGCTGCAGAGTGAATGCACTTATAGGTCAGCATTGCAGCCATGACATGAACACTTTTTTTGAACCCCTCAACCACCAGGGCCAGACATGCCTGTGCAGTTACTAAATCATAGCGCAATGTGCATCTTCATTATTCCTCCCAAGCCACACCATCACGATCCATGCTACATAGATGTCCCCGGCACAAGCACATCTATATACCCGGCTTTCTAAAATGGGTCGGCGGGCATGGCAAGATGGCAGCTGCAGGCTATGTGGTGGAGTTGCCTTGCCCTGAAGGAATGGGCAACAGGAAGGCAAAAACCTGAGCTGCCACAAACAAGTCTAAGAGCTCAGGAGCTGGAGCAACATCAGCACCTGTGCAGACTTCCATTACCTCCTTCATTGTCCAGGAGTCCCCCTTGCCAATAATTCCTGGATGTGCCTTGCTGGGGCCCTTGAGGCAAATCGGAGATGTCTGACTCCTTAGAGGCGGCTTCACTCTCGCCCGGGTGAGGATGCCAGCCGGTAGCAGCCCAATGCTCCAAGGACACCGATTCTAGGGTCCTGAACCCGGAGGTTAGCAGGAGCATGGCAAGGGAGTTATTGGGCAGAGGAGCAGAAGAAGCTGTCCAGGACATACAGTGACTCACGGTTCAGCGCAATGGACGGCTTAGGCTACAACACTATTACCTATAGGAACTGAGTGCAATGGTGAAATTAATCCTTACCTGCTAATTCTTTCCTTTAGTCCCTTCAATCCAGTCCAGACTAGCAGGTATTAATCTTCTTCCAGCAGATGGAGACTAAGAATTCCAAACTCCAATGAGGTCATCCCATAAAGGGAACTGCAATCCTGCACCCTAGCCAGTATCCCACTGACAAAGCAGACGCAAACAGTCCTAATAAAATAAACTATGTAGAAGAATTAACTAGCTCTGCAGGAGGAACCGAAACCTGCGAGAGCTCTAGACCAAACAGACTAGAACTCCCCAGAAACCGCCGGATAGCAGCAGAATCCTCCTACAGGGGACAAACTAACAGCCCTAAATGCTGACAGTGACCAGGCTTGTGTCAAATAGTTTCACTGTGGGCGGGTTCTGAACTGCACTGGAGGAACACTATGGAAGATGGAATTAGTGCTTACCTGCTAATTTTCTTTCCTTTAGTCCCTCCAGTCCAGTCGAAACTAGCAGGATGTTCCGAAGCAGTACTCTCACGTGGGTGGGACCTGCAAGCCTGGCTTCCAACACATGGGCTCCGAACTGGGCACCCGCCCTTGCCTACACGTCCAGACTATGTTGTTGCTGTTAAGTGCCATCGAGTCGGAGTCGACTCATGGCGACCCTCTGGATAGCTATCCTAAATTGTGTTCGGTCTTCAGTCAGGCGGCTCATTGTTGACAGTCCAGACAATAATGTTTGACAAAGGTATGCAAGGATGATCACTTCACCGCCCTACAAATGTCTGGAGATGGCACAAGACTCAACTCAGTCCAGGACGCCGCTTGCACCCTGGCAGAATGTGCTCTCAAACCCACTGGCAGGGTTTTGCAATGCAACAGATAGGCCTCTATAGCTCGGTGGATCAAAGAGACCTTAGCGACAGTCTTGGAGGCTGCCTCCCCTTTGCGAGGGCCCCCAAACAGCACAAAGAGCCGACTGGACTTCCGAAATGGTTGCATCCGCTTCAAATGACGGATCACCATGTACATATCCAGGCTATGTAATGACCGATCGGATGCCTCCAGAAAGCTCGACAGAACCACCATCTTATCAAGGTGAAAACTGGAGATCACATTAGGGAGGAAAGATGGCACCGTCCACAAAACAACCTTTTCCTTAAAAAGGAGCAGGAATGGCTCTCAACATGATAAAGTCTGAAGCTCCTAAATGCAATGAGCCAAACACACAGCCACCAGAAACACCACCTTCAAGGTAATATATTTTAAGGAAGCTGCCCCCCCAAGGATCAAATGGAGGACCCATCAGAACAGACAGAACTAGGTCGAGATCCCACGCTGGGATCATCCAGCAGACAGGACAATGGATCTCATGCACCGCCCTCAGGAAATGAGCCACATCTGGATGAGCAGCCAACGAATGACCTTGGATCCAACCACAGTAACAAGACACGGCTGCAACTCGTACTTGAAGGGAATTCAGTGGCAGATTCTTGACTACACAAGCCTGTGGGAAGGACAGAAAGTCTGGGATCATTGCCCACAAAGGAAAATTGCCCCTAAACCAAAGCACCAGTCCTCTAATATCCGCCACACAGAGACAGAAAGCTAAGGAGGTGGAAAGCTTGCATGTCTGCAAGAGCATGGAGATGACAGTTCTGGAGTATAGCGCAGTTACTCACCTGTAACAGGTGATCTCCAGGAACAACAGGAATTTAGTCTTCACATATGGGTATCGTCGGTACCGACGGAGCCCGTGCGGGAACGCTCCCCAGTGTCCAACAGGAAAGCTTTTGGGAGCATCCCATAGCGCATGCGTGCTGCCTTCCCGCCTCTATACCTCTCTCACTTCAGTTGAGTTTATAGCTGAAACCAAAGGAGAGAAGTAGAGAAAGAGAGAGATAGAGCAACTCCTAGGGGAGGTGGGTGGGTTGTGAAGACTAAATTCCTCCTGTTCCCGGAGATCACCTGTTACAGGTGAATAACTATGCTATCTCCAGGAACAAGCAGGAATGTAGTCTTCACATATGGGGAATCCCCAGCTGGAAGATGCCAAGGGGTGACCCCAGCAAGATGCGAACCCAGGTTAGTTGGGTCATGCTTCCTCCCATGGACCTTTGACATCCAAACTGTGGATGGTAGGTAGAAATTGAATTAAGTATGCAAGAGATGTTGGAGAACAGCCTGGCCAAACAAGGCATCCCGACGGGAGTCCTTGTCTAAGCACTAGTGGGCTGTGAAGGTGTGTACCAAAGCCCAAGTGGCTGCTTTGCAGATGTCATCAATAGAGACAGAACGAAGGCTAGCCTTAGAGGCTGCCATTGCTCTCACATTGTGAGCCGTGACATGGCCTTCAAGATAAAGTCCCTTACTCTGATATGTGTAGGATATGAAGTCTGCAATCCAATTTGACAGAGTTCTTTTAGAAACTGGAAGTCCCAGATGACTATAGTCAAAAGCCACAAAAAGCTGAGAAGATTTTCTATGTGGCTTAGTTCTTTGGAGACAAAAGGCTAAGGCTCTTTTACAATCCAAAGTGTGAAGATTCCTTTCTGCACTGGAGGCGTGAGTCCTAGGAAAGAATATAGGAAGATAAACCAACTGGTTTAAAAGAGAAGGCGAAACCACATTTGGCAGAAAGTGAGGATGAGTCCTGAGGACTACTTTATCATGGTGAAACCTTGTCAGCTACTAACACCTGTAATTCACTAATGCATCTCACAGAAGTGATGGCAATTAGGAAAATAACTTTCCATGAAAGAAACTTTAGATCTGAAGTGGCTAAAGGTTCAAAGGGCGGTTTCTTAAGCTGACCAAGAATAAGATTTAGATCCCATGCCACCGGTGGTGGTTTAATGGGAAATTTTGTTAAGAGTAGGCCTCTCATAAATCTTGTTATAAGCGGATGAGAGGAAATGGGTTGTCCATCGAAAGGTTTATGAAAAGCAGCAATAGCACTGAGATGGACCCTTACTGAATTGGTCTTTAGGCCAGATGTTGATAATTGTAGAAGATACTCTAGTAGCAACTCTACAGGTACTAAAGGGGGGTTAAGTCCCTTTTGTGAACACCAGACAGAGAACCCTTTTCCACTTAAAAGCATAAGAACGTCTTGTGGAAGGTTTTCTGGAAGCCAGGAGGATATCCTTCACTTAAGATAGATTAATATCCTGGAATTCTAGGCTTTCAGTAACCAGGCCCTGAGATGTAGGGCCTGGGGATTGGGATGCAGTAGGGATCTGTCCTCCTGTAACAGGAGATCCGGAGCATTCCGCAACTCCAGAGGAGTGGTTTGAGAGAGACGCAGAAGAAGGGGGTACCACGCTTGCCGTGGCCAACGTGGTGCTATAAGTATCATACGACCTCTGTTTCTCTGAAGTTTGAATAAACTCTTGGGAATGATGGGAATGGGTGGGAAGGCATAGAGGAAGTCCTGCCCCAGTGGAGTAGGAACGCATCTCTTGCCTGACAGTTTTGAGCCGGAATTCTGGAACAGAATCGGGGAAGTTTGGCATTCTGCAGACTTGCAAAGAGGTCTATATATTGTGTTCCCCAGATTCGAAACACTCGAGCAAGCTGGTCTGAGTGGAGGGACCACTCGTGTGGCAGCAGCATTCAACTGAGTTTGTCTGCCCAAGAGTTTTGAATGCCCAGAAGGTATACCACAAACAGGTGAATTTGTAACTCTCTGGTGAAGGCCCATAGTAGCAAAGCTTCGTTGCATAGCGACAGAGCCTGTTCCACCTTGCTTGTTCACATAGAACATAGCTAACCGATTGACGGTTTGGACCAGAACTGTCTTGTTGCTGAGATGGCCCTGAAAGACTTGAATAGCCTTGAAAATGGCTTTTAACTCTAGGTGGTTTATGTGAAGGGACACCTCCTGTGGAGGTCCAAAGACCCTGAGTGGAGAGATTGTGCAAGTGGGCCCCCAACCCATCTTGGACGCATCTGTCATCAGGGTAGTTTGGTATAGAGGCTGCTGGAAAGGACAGCCTACAAGGAGGTTTTCCAGGGATTGCCACCATTGCAGAGACTAAATCCGTGCTGGCTCTGATTTTAATCTGTCAGTCGACCCATGGCTTGTGACCACTGAGAGGAAAGGGTCCACTGGGCTGCTCGCATATGGAGGCAAGCATAGGGAACCACATGGACACTGGATGCCATGTGTCCCAGCAGTTGAAGCATCTCCTGAGCAGTAAGGAATACCTTTGTAGATGTTTGAGATGCTAGATGTATAATACGTAGACAGCGTGGCTGTGGCAGGGAAGCCTTTGACTGCCATGTGTCTAGACGAGCCCCTATGAACTCTAGGGATTGAGAGGGGGTGAGATGAGATTTTGGGAAGTTTATGACTAGTCTCAAGTATTGAAGAATTCCCATTGCTCGAGAGAGTGTGAAGCTGGCCTCTGGAGCTGTCGATGCTCGAATGAGCCAATCATCTAAGTAAGGGAAGACAAATATTCTCAGAGTCCTCATAAATGCTGCATTTTGTGAAGACTCTTGGAGCAGAGGCTAGTCCGAAAGGAAGAACTCTGTACTGGAAGTGTCTTCCTTGGATCAGGAATCGAAAGAACTTCCTGTGATTTGAGTTGATAATATGCATGTACGTATCTCTTAGATCTAGAGAACATAGCCAATCCTGACTTTGAAGGTATGGTAAAAGTGTTCCGAGGGAGATCTTGAACTTTTCTCGGAACAAATACTTGTTTAATTCTGAGGTCTAATATAGGCCTGTGTCCCCCTGTCTTCTTTGGAATAAGAAAATAGGGGGAGTAGAACCCTGTCGGGGTATGGGCACTTCGATTGCTCCTTGAGCTAGAAGTGAGGTGACCACCTGCCACAAGAAGTTGGTGGCAGGGCTCTAAGAATAGAACTGTTTCAGAATTGTAGGTGGGGGCAAGTTGGGGAAATGAAGCTTGTATCCCAATCTTACAATGGACAGAATCCAATTTTCGGATGTTATTTGTTGCCATCTTTTGGCAAAATGGCATAGTCTGCCTGGAATGGTCAAGGGTTCTGTACCTTTTAGGGTAGAATGACTAAGTTCTCTAGATGGAAGTCAAAGACCCTGAGGGGGCTGGGTCTGTTGAGCTGGTTGAGCTTTTTGAGCTTGTGGCTTTCTCTGCTGTCTGTTCTGTTATCCCTTTTGGGAAACATGAAGTGGCCATTGAGTTTGATGGGTTAAGATTGGTAAGGCTTCTTTTTCTTACTGAAAAAAGGTTTATTGAATGTTTTCTTTTTTGCTGGGTTGGCTGTAGCCTTTGACAATCTGTTCAAAGTAGTATTGTCAGATTCAAGCTGATTAGCCTTGTCCTGCCAGTCCTTGCCAAAGAGATTTTCTCCTGTGCAAGGAATGTTTCCCAGCTTTTCTTGCACCCATTGTTCTGAAGCTTGAAGCCAAGCAATAAGACATGCTCCTAAGGATATAGCAGAGGTTCTGCTAAGACATTCAAAACAATCAAAGGTAGCACGGTTCATGAATTTAGAGACATTCTGGGCATGTTTGACCAGAATAAGGTAGTCTGCTCTTTTTTCCTCTGAGACAGAAGGACTAATGAGCTCCAAGTCTTTGTGACTTCTTCCAGGAACATTCCCATATACAGAATGTAGGAACTGATCCTGGCTCCCAGCATGGAGGATTGAAAACATCGACGGCCAAAGGCATCGAGTGTCCTGGATTCACAGCCTGGAGGATTAGAAGAGTGCGTTTTTGCACTCTTGATTCTTCGCATTGCCGATTCCACTACCATTGAATGGTGTGGTAACTGAGTTTTTTGAAAACCAGGACAACTTGGCACTTGGTACATAGTGTCAAGGCATTGGGAATGTGAAGATATCGTTAAAGGAGTTTCCCACATTCTGTTGGGAAATTTGGCTTAGGGATCACTCTTGATCAGATCTGCTTCATCTGTTTCTGTGACTGCACTCCTGCCTTATGCAAGCAACCCCATTTGAATGGCACAGAAGCAACTCATGTGAGCTATGGAAGAGAGAGAGTATGGCTATGAGGCCTGCTACAGCCTGAGACACCTTACTTTGTACAGTAGTGTGCACAGTCAGGCCCAGAATACAGGCCAAGCCAGGTGGCCAGAAACTAATTAATAGAAAAATACTCTCCGCTCTGAAGAATATAATTAGTGCCAGGAAGGCAGAGAGGCCCGGCCAGCTGCATAGATAAAAACAGACCTTGAAGCACCAACTTTTGGCCCGATAATCACGGGAGGGAGGGGGCCCAGAGAAGGAGTTTTAGCAAATCGCTTTTCTTTTTTGCAAGCAGCTCTGACTTTCTTTTTTGCTGAAAGCTGCAAATCCTATACAGAATAACTACTGACTGATGACATCAGTTTTGTGACGGAGATCAGGCATATAAGGAAGCAGCCCTATAGCTAAGTGGGCAGTCTGCTCCCCAATTCCAGTAAGGGAAGTGGACTGTCCACCACCTTTCTCAGACAGAGACTTTTGCTCAAAGCAGTTGCTGTTTGTTTTGGTACCCAAATAAAGAGCATTGTATTAGAGCAATTTGTATTCTGAGTAATTTGTTGCTAATTGGTGACTATTGGAAGAAACTTTGTGGGTTACAGGGCCCCACAATTGGTGCCGAACCCTACTGAGTGCCGTATCTCACTTCTAAATTGAGTGTAGTCACTCCTAACCTTTTTCTAAATTGCCCAAAGATTCTTCTGACTACGCTTTTGGCTGCGTTCTTGTCAGAAAGGCTCCCTCCTGTTTTAAAAGACAACAGGGGATGTGAATTCCTTCTCATTAGGAGAAGAGGCTACCTCCTGTTTTTAACATTAAAAAAAAAAAAAAATAGAACAGGGGAAGAGCTTCCTTCTGCTGGCCTAGAAGACGCGATTCCCTCCTGCCAGTTCAGGAGAAGTGCATGCGGTCCCTGTGTGACGCAGTGACATCTGAATCCCCTAGGAAGACTCCGCTTGTGAGTATTGTTTCCTATCTACCCCATCAACGACAGAAGACTTACCGGTGGGTGAGTAGTGACTTTATGCTTTTATGTGATCACTGTTCTGCTATTGTGCTGCTATGTAACTGATTAGGGTGTTCTGTAAATATTAGGGAAAGTAAGTTTTTTGCCCAGACCTTAGGTCTTCAAAGTTCCAGGATTGCTTGGTATATACGTGAGACTGTACGCCCAATTGGAGCAAAGCGCCTGTGTGTCCTTATCCATGTTTCCGTATCTCCGCGAGGGGAACGGCTGGGTTTGGACGAAGCATAAGAACTGTGTTTGAGTCCTGGATTTTGTACCTTTCATCCCTCTGTAAATAAAGAGTTTTTTGTAAAAGGTGAAATTACCAGCGAATTTACCAGCTCCTCTGCAAATAAAGAGGTTCGATTTTTATATATATCGGTAAAAAGTGAAGTTAACAGGATCTTGCCTGTAATTAAAGTGTCCCCAAACAGTGAAAAACACCAGGTCTACAAAATATAGGAAGAGGGACAGTGAAGGAGAATAACAGATTGTTAAAAAAAAAAAAAAAGGAAAACTCCTTATCTGGGATGCTCACAGACCAGAGACGGCAACAATTAGATCAATTGAAAAGAACTAGAACTAAACCACATAGATTCCGCAGCCCCTCTTGACTATTTTCAACATGGCTTCAGAGAATATCATGGCGTCGAAACACTTATCACCACCCTCTTCAATAACATACTCGCCAGTATAGACAACATCCGTCAAGGCGTTGTGCTAATCTTCTTAGATATAGCAGCTGCATTTGATTCGGTAAATTCATGATATACTCATTACACGGCTGAAGGAAAAAGCCATCAGTAGTTCAGCACTTGAATGGTGTAAATCTTACCTGAACACCAGAATGCAATATGTAAAAACTGCAACAGGAGAATCAAATCTCTTCCATCAGAAACAAGGCGTCCCACAAGGTTCATCTCTTTCATCTCTCATGTTTAACATATACATGCAGCCTATCTGCAATATCATCAGATCATTCAATGTTGAATGTATGATATACGCAGATGACATCCTACTTTATTTACCTTTTTCCACAATACAAATGGATTTACTGCCCATAATAAAGTGCTATGAATGCGGTCTCAGAGTGGCTTCTCTCACAAAACCTCCGCATCCAGCACAAGAAAACTGAGGTTCTCTTTGTTACAAGAGACCCCAACTTCATTCCACCATCACATATAAGTGTTAAGGGAGCTGATCTATCCACCAAAGAAACAATAAGATATCTCGGAGTCACGCTGGACCACCGACTAGATATGAAATCACACGTAGACAATATAGTAAGAGCTGTATACTTCAAGATACGCACACTTAGGCATTTACGCTCTTTACTGGACCCAGAGGATTTCAGAACCATCTTCCAAGCACTCATCTTGCCGCATTTTGATTTCGCCAATTCAATTCTACAAGGTCTCCCACAATCCACCCTAAGTTCTCTACAACTTGCTATGAACTCTGCTGGCAAGGGTTCTACATGGAGCATCCAGAAATGATCATGTGACACCAATCCTCAAGCAGCTTTCACTGGCTCCCAATACAAGCCAGGCTCATATTCAAAACGCTGATTCTCACGTACAAGGCCATCCATGGCTTGTCAGCCAATTCACTAACTGACCTCATACAAACTGTACCACCAATAAGATCCAGAAGACAATCATCACTAAACACTCTAACAATGCCAAAGGCCATAACAACTTGCAGCCGATCAACAGCGAGTAGAGCCTTCATGTTTTGTGCCCCAAAACTCTGGAACTCCCTACCACCTGACATACGTGCTTTAACCGGTTTAACCCAGTTCAGAAGAGCCCTAAAATTTAACCTATTATCAAATTTTACCCTACATAAATTTCAAAAGAATAGTCTTACCATAAACTTAACCACAATCTCCTCCTGACCCTTGCACTACTGCTATTTTATGTAAATAGTTTTTTTTTCATGCTATCGAACTAATTGAATATTTATTCTATGTATATAGTTCTCCCATGTTATCCAAGTTTATACTCCTGTTATATGTAATACCGAACAGCCTGTTGTTCTGGTCTTTGTGTTCATCTGTAAACCGCGCTGATTATAAATAGTGCGGTATATAAAAAACTGAAATAAATAAATAAATAAACTAGTCTAGTTACATAACACTGTACACATCAATTGTAATTATGGAGTCTGAACTTCGAGGTTTGTTCTTTGAACATTGTGGGTCACCTGGCCAGTGCCTAGCTGTGTTGAATGAATAACTGCCTCTACAGGAGATGAAGTTCAGAACTATATATATATATATATATATATATATATATATATATATATTCCATAAAATTTAGAAATAGAAGAACATTAACAGCTGTGATAACTGCAGTGATTCAAAAGTTCCTTTGCTTTTTAAAAGCAGTATCTACCAGTACTGCCGTTTCCCTTTCTGAAAGTGCCTGGTTTAGCTCTGCATAACACTCGCACAATTTATGCTTTAATTGATTGGCTTTTCTGGTCCCTGGAATTGACCTGCCTAGACGTTCTTTACTAAATCTGAGCAAATCAGACCAGGAAGATGGAAAATTAAGGGAACTTTTTCCATGTTTTATATATATATATATATATATATTATATATATATATATAACTTCTTTGTTTCAAATCAGTTAACACCATTCACTGATATTATGTATAAGGTTTCAATTTAAATGAGAAAAGTACATTTTTGGTTCAAACAAACAAAAAAAAAAATGTGTATATATGTATATATATAAGGGGAGTATTTACATTCCAGATATTCACCAACCTTGTCATGAAAAAGTATAAGTCATTTGAATGCATGTTTCCCGAACTGTAAGATGTAAGGTAATTTTGCATTGTTCAGCTCTGTGCTGATGAACAGGCCAGTTAACTAAACTAATCTTTACAATATTGGCGTTTACGATAAATTCACCTGTTTGTTCTGTATTTGAATTTTATGTGTCAGTGTCCAGAGAAAAAGTGTACTTTGTTTTTGAAAGTCTTTTAAATTTCAGTTTCAGGAGTATAGTCTTTAGTTTAAAGACTTTACCTAGATAGTTGCTATTTAGAATGAGCACATATCTCCATTTTAGTATTACACCAATTCCTCATACTGTTATGCTTATTGATAAGAATCTAAATTTGTATTTTCTGCCTACCATTTGTTTGCCACAGTACTACTTTTTAACAATTGCTTTTGGCAGCTATGCCAAATATGGATACATTAGTATGATATAAATAAATTTAAAAAAAAATACAAAAAGAAAAAGAGGGAAAACATGTTGTGAGGGGTGAAGAGGTATATTGAAAGAAAAGATACTAAGTTTTAATAATTGTCTAATGTTCTTAGCAGCCCTGCCAAATAAAGATGCTGCCTGGTTGAGTTACGTGGGATTGGTAGTACTCCAAGAAGAAGGGGGGGGGTACAACCTTGGAGACTTCAGGCAACAGAATTAGTGGAGCGAGTGAAGGACATTCTGGATAAGAAGTTATTTAAGATCCAATGCAGCACGAAAAAAATTGAACTGGCTCTTCAGTGATGTTGGACGACAGCGACCCCTACTGAAACAGCATCATGTGGACTTTTGTGTGACATTTTGAACTGGTTCAAGCTTGTTTGCAATTTATGTAAAATAGTATAAACAGTATTGTGTGTTCTCTCCTTCTGCTCTCTCTCTGGAGAGTGGCAAGTGTCTGCTGTATTATATTTTAATGTAATCATGTATCCAGGAAGATCAGGGTTTCACTGCTGTTGTACTTAATCCTTATCTTTGATGTTAGGCATTTTTATCTCTCGTTTTTCTTCCTTCCAACTCCATATATTTTGTTTTTATGCCTGGAAGCTAGTGCAGCAGTCTCTATTTGGGTTTTTTTCTAAGCCATGCTTAAGGCTTACCTCTTTAAGGCTGTTTTTGATTAAGTTATTCCCACATTGTCTATTTGATATGGCTAATTACACTAGAGAGGTTAGACCAGAGCCTCTCCGATTTACTTTGCAGGGCTTCGGATCCTGTTCCAGGAGGTTGCTGATCGTGTGGTGACTACATAGTTGGTACCCAGCACATTATTGTCAACTTGTTTTCATAGGGACTACTGTTTATAGCAAGAAACTGTGTTTGTGCATCCTGGGACTGCTCTACTTTCTCAGGACTGCTGCTTCCCCGTTTGCTGCCCGCTTGAATGATACCGACACTTGGACTCATGTCAGTCATTTGAAGGTTTCTCCAACTGTCACCTCTGTTTGATCTACTTCCTTTGTGTATGAACTGTTGTTGACCAAGATGATTGCTGACAAACCTGCTCCTTGGGGCACCATTTGTTTCCTCCTTGCTGTCTCCATCATGTTTGTACTACTTATTGAGTTCCTTCATCCTGATGGACAATTAGCTTTACTTCTGCATGTTCACAATACAACCCACATCTCCAAAGAAGTTCTCAATCAAACCCCTGCCTTGAACTGAACTTTTATCAGGACATTCTGCTGAACTTTTTGATTCCCTTGTGTTCTCCATTGCTTTTATTCTTTTGTGCTGTTTGGATTTTGTCCTTTCTAGTCAGATAAGTATGATGTTTTCTTTATTCTTTTGCCCTGCTCTGCTCTTTTTATAAGATTGGGACCGCTCTCTGCTCACAATGTATTGTCGCTTCCCGCTCTGGTCACACTGTGGGTCAAACCCCCCTGTACCGCATTCATTATGACTTTTTGTCGTTTTTGGGTGGGTTACGGGGAATTTTAATTTTCATGCTGATGTTTATTGCTTGTATTCTTAGTCTGTTGTGCACTTCCTCTCCTGATTGCATTTGGATGTACATTGATTTAGTCTTCTGCTAAAAAACCCTGTATATTGTATCTAGGGACCAGTGTGAGCTGCTGCCTCTTAGATGATCCCTCTCTGTCCCAAATGGTCCATGCCCCTTAGCAGGATTACTTTCACTTCCCTCTGCAAGAAAAGAAAAATTGGAGAATGTTGGGAAATTTGGCTTAGGGATCACTCTTGATCAGATCTGTTTCATCTGTTTCTGTGACTGCACTCCTGCCTTATGCAAGCAACCCCGTTTGAATGGCACAGAAGCAACTCATGTGAGCTATGGAAGAGAGAGAGTATGGCTATGAGGCCTGCTACAGCCTGAGAGACCTTACTTTGTACAGTAGTGTGCAGTCAGGCCCAGAATACAGGCCAAGCCAGGTGGCCAGAAACTAATTAATAGAAAAATACTCTCCGCTCTGAAGAATGTAATTAGTGCCAGGAAGGCAGAGAGGCCCGGCCAGCTGCATAGATAAAAACAGACCTTGAAGCACCAACTTTCGGCCCGATAATCACGGGAGGGAGGGGGCCCAGAGGAGTTTTAGCAAATCGCTTTTCTTTTTTGCAAGCAGCTCTGACTTTTTCTTTTTTGCTGAAAGTTGCAAATCCTATACAGAATAACTACTGACTGATGACATCAGTTTTGTGACGGAGATCAGGCATATAAGGAAGCAGCCCTATAGCTAAGTGGGCAGTCTGCTCCCCAATTCCGGTAAGGGAAGTAGACTGTCCACCACCTTTCTCAGACAGAGACTTTTGCTCAAAGCAGTTGCTGTTTGTTTGTTTTGGTACACAAATAAAGAGCATTGTATTAGAGCAATTTGTAGTCTGAGTAATTTGTTGCTAATTGGTGACTATTGAAAGAAACTTTGTGGGTTACAGGGCCCCACAATTCTCAACATGAGATCATGTAAGATCTTGTGAATGGGAAGCATAGCTGCTTCCTTGGGAGCCATAGGGTATTGTAGAATTCTTAATTCTTCTGCCCTAGGTTATTTTTCTGGAATCACAGTGATTGCAAGACCCTTTGGCTAAATCACGTATGAAGTCCTGGAAGGACATATCCTCTGAAGTAGACATCCTGCGTTGAGGAGAGGGAGTTTAATCTTTTAATAGATTCACTCTGGTACCAGTAGAATCGCAGTCATCGGAATCGGAAGACTCAAGCACGGGGTGCTCCTGTAACGCATGGTATTGGTACCGCACAAAGTCGGTACCGAAATGTCTCGGTTCCTGATCCGATACCGGACATTGGCATGTGGGGAAGCAGTCCTGTCGAAACAGGTACCGTCGGTACCGGTACCAATGTTGATACCTGTGGAACCGTCTGTTGCGGTCTTAGCGGTACCGAGGCTGCTAAGAGGGCCGCTAGATTGGGTTCGATAGCGAGGATTCTGTGATCCATCGCTCCTGCCGATGCCTAGGTGCCAGTACCGGTGGATGCGGCCACGACCCCAGAGCATAGCACCAGTAGTTCTGCAGAGGTCGACGCCTCTGGAACATCCTGGAGCCCTGTTAATGCTTTGGAGCCCGAAGACTCCCACCGAGGCTGTTTTGCCAGTGAAGTATCCTCGAGGGAAACACTGGATGCATCTCAATACTTTGAAGGAGATTTTCCCTTCGAGGACCAGCTAGTTTTACTTTTGGTTACCATGGGAGGAAGATGAAGCCCTGGAAGACGTCGATGCAATTGACATCGTGTCGGAGAAAAAAAGGGTACTAAATTTTGCAGCTCTATTCTGCTGGCCCCTCTTGGTCATCTTCGTGCAGAACCCAAACATTTTAGACACCAATCATGGGTGTTTGTGATGGAGATGGTACAGCCACATTTTAAGCATTTTTTGAAACCACTAGCTGGTTTCTCAATGCTTGAAGAAAAATGGGCCTAGTGCCCAAAATAACACCTAGCACCAGAAACAGGGAAAGATCCCTGAAGAAAAATATAAGTGTTTGTTTTTTTGTTTTTTTTAAGAAAGAAGAAGAGAACCGGCGGTACCGGTAGGTGTCGAATGAAGGCAGACGCGACCACAAAAAACAAGAAAAGGTAGATTTTCTGTGGTGACAGGGTACCGTGTCCGGTCGGCTCTGCAGAAAACGAAGAACTGAAGTGAGAGGTACAGGAGGCAGGAAGGCAGCACGCATGCGCTGTGGGATGCTCCCGAAAGCTTTCCTATTGGACTTGGGGAGTGTTCCCGCGTGGGCTCCGTCGGTACCGACGATATCCATATGTGAAGACTACATTCCTGCTTGTTCCTGGAGATCCACACCTTCCTTAGGCAAGCCCTCTCAAGGGCCAAGCTGTAAGCAGGAACTGATCAACTTGTGGCATGGTCAGTGGACCCTGTGATAGCAGACGCACCATGACTGGTAGTCTCCAAGGCAGAGCCACCGATAACCTGATGAGATCCGCACACCAAGGCCATCGGGGACAGTCCAGCGCCACCAGAATCACCCGAACTCTATGCACCTCTATCCTCTGCACTATGAAAGGCCATAGTGGAAAAGTATATACAGGCGGACATCCTGTGGCCATGGCTGAGCTAGAGCATCGAGTCCTTCGGATACAACTGAAACATCAAGCTACCTTGGACTTGATAGCACTGCTCTAAATGCCATCAGCTGCCTCCAGCGCCACATTATCTGGAGGCTAGGCTTGTCCTGCAGCATCCATTTTCCACTGTCGACCTGGACGATGACTGAGAAAGTCTGCTCCCACGTTCTCTGTGCTGGCCACGTGCACCACCAAGAGAGTGTAAAGAGATGCTGTTCTGCCCACTGAAGTAAAGGAGCTACCTCCTCGGCCAGCAGGATGATTCCCATTCCACCCTGATGATTTATGCATGCCACCGTGGTTGCATTGCCTGAGAAAATGTAGACCGTTTTCCCTTCCAGCAGGGTTAGAAACTTCTGTAACGTCAGATAGATCGCGCGCATCTCTAAACGATTGATTGACCATGCTGTTTGATCGGCAGTCCAGACTCCCTGGATTATCTGACCTTGACAATGGGCATCTCAGTCCTTTAGGCTGGCATTAATCACCACCACCATCCACTCTGGGCTCCAGTGGAATGCCTGCGAACAATTTCTGCAGCCAAATCCATCACTCCAGACTCGCTTGCATTTCAGGTGGGCAAATCAACTTGTGCGTTAACAGGCGCCACTAAGGACTCCATCGGAAGAGCAACGATCGCAAGAGATGACACATCTGGAGCCGGAAAAGGAACTACACCCGGTTCCTCTGTCGCCCCCATGAAAGGGCTGACCAAGCAGGATATATCTGGGACGTTAGTAGGGCGAAAGCCTAGCCACCCAGAAATGGTGAAAATTCCAAGCCTGCGATTTCTGCAGAGGTGAAGCCTTTCCTTGCTTAGGCTTATCCTCGGATAAGCTTGTGAAGGATGTGGGCGAAGCCAAACCAGCAAGACTACCAAAGTCTTCTCCAAACAGAAGCTTCCCCCAGAATAATAGTCTACTTAGTCAGGACTTGGAGGAGATATCAGCCGACCAATTGCGCAGCCAAAGCAAGCAGCATGCAGTCAACGCAGAAGCCATGTTCTTAGCCAGTACGCAGAGCAAATCATAGTAAGAATCAGCCAGATATGCCACTCCCACCTCTAACTGGGCCACTTCAGGCACCAGCGGAGTATCTATTGCAGCCGCCTCCGAAAGGGCCTGTACCCAACGCAGATAAGCCCTGGCCACATAGGCCCCACAAACGAAGCCTGCAAAGCCAGGGTGCTTACTTCGAAGACTTGCCACAGCAGCATATCCAACTTCTTGTCTTGAGAATCCTTCAATGCTGCTCCGCCCTCCACTAGAATTGCAGTCTTCCTGGTGACCGCTGAGACTAAGGCATCCACTTTAGGGATATGCAAGAGCTCCTTTTCAGCTGAAGGAAGAGGGTAAAGATGAGCCATCGCCTGCCCACCCTTCAAACCAGCCTCTGGAAATTCCCACTTAGCCTCAATCATCTGTATAATGCTATGAGTGCCTCGAGCTCCTCCCGACGAAAGATGTGGAGAACACAAGGGTCATCCCCCGCCGAAAGGTCATTGTCTTCCAAATCCAACAAAGGAGCCTTAGACCCCAACTCTGAGGGCCCCTCGAGAGGGTTATCTCACCTCCCTGATAGCTTTGAGGCCCATTCCACATCCTGGGACAGAGAAGCTATTTCCCCAGACAACACTAGTGCATCTCAGGGAGTATCTGAGCTCACAGGAGCGAAGGAGGGCTGCAAGGAAAGACCTGAACATGTTGCTGAGCTCCCTTACCTTTTTTCATTAAATAAGTCCAATGCATAAGTAACACAAAATTGGTCAAAAAGGGATCCTCTGCAGAGTTCCCAGAAACTCCCAGAGCATTTTTTCTTGATCTAAATGTGCAAAATCATGGGCTTCCAGGGTGTCTGTGGGACTGGAGCCCTGCTGAAACCCGTGTCTGTGTTCCCACCCAAACCGTGGGAACCGCTACAGGCCCTGAACCTGCCGCCTCCCCTGCTAACAAGGAGCACATCGTTGAAGTGGGCAGGCTACACAGTCTACCTCGCTATCTGCCTTCTCACAGGGGTGGCAGAGACCCAGCTAAGAAAGCAGACCCTGATGTAGGCTGCAGCCTGCACAATCCACCTTGGACAGCATGACTGCAAGAGGAGAAAAGAGTAGGAACTTCGCCCCTGCAAAGAAAAATCAGCCCACCTGAGAACGGCTGCTAAGAAACAATGCTACACCCAACGAACAGCAGATGCAGAGTAGATAAAACCCTGAGCACTTAGCCCAAGACAGAACCGCGAACACACAAGGCCCAAGAGGATTCTGCCCCCACAGCTGCCTTCTCGCGAACATTCTGGAGAGTGAATGGAGGACAAGTGTTTTTAAATCGCTATGGGTAGCTGTCCACTGCAAGCAAAACCACTATGCACTGCATGGCTCAAGTCAAGAACAAAGACCGGCCCCACCGAGTGTGTGTGTCTCTGCTTCACCCTCCATCAACTAAATGGGTCTGGGCTGGCCCAAGTTGGTGTCTTCCCACGGTTATCACTGAAGCTCTGGGGCAGTCTCTGGCATCCTGGCTCTTAAATGAAAAGGCATATCAGCTTCAGAGCTAATCCTACACCTGACTACACTTTACTTAATTTTTTTTTAATAAAGGAATTCTCTTCAGTGAAGCAGAGACTAGTCAAGGCTCATCCCCTTCTGCTGGAGACTGATGATACTGGCTAAGGGGCAGGATTGCAGTTTCCTTTATGGGATGACATCACTAGAGTATGGAATTCTCAGGCTCCATCTGCTGGAAGGGAATGAATACCCACTAGTCTGGACTAGACTGGAGGAATGCTATGGAAACCTATTTCACTTGGGGCTTAACTAAAGAACATAAGATATGCCATACTGGGTCAGAACAAGGTCCATCAAGCCCAGTATCCAGTTTCCAACAGTGGCCAATCTAGGTCATAAGTACCTAGCAGTTTCCCCAAAAGACACAGGCTCACAATGCTTGTATTCGAGTCAAGCAATGATATTCTGGGTCCCTTTTAATAATGGTGTATGGACCTTTATAAGAACATAAGATATGCCATACTGGGTCAGACCAAGGTCCATCAAGCCCAGTATTCTGTTTCCAACAGTGGCCAATCTAGGTCATATGTACCTAGCAGTTTCCCCAAGAGACACAAGTTCCACAATGCTTGTACTGGGTCAAGCATTGATATGTTCAGTCACTTCTTAATAATGGTTTATGGACCTTTCCTCCAGGAACTTGTCCAAACCTTTTTTAAACCCAGCTACACTAACAGCCTTTACTACATCCTCCGGTAACAAATTCCAGAGTTTGATTACACGTTGAGTGAAAAAATATTTTCTTTTATTAGTCTTAAATAGTTTACCCTGTAGCTTCATTGCATGTCCCCTAGTCTTTCTATATTCTGATAAGGTAAACAATCTACGTTTACCCGCTCCATTCCGTTCATTAATTTATAGACTTCTATCATATCTCCCCGCAGCCGTCTCTTTTCCAGGTTAAAGAGCCCTAACCTTTTTAGCCTTTCTTCATAGGAGTATCCTTCCATCCCCTTTACCATTTTGGTGGCTCTTCTCTGTACCTTTTCTAAAATTGCTATATCCTTTTTAAGATACGGCGACCAGACTTGCACACAATATTCAAGGTGCGGTCTCACCATGGAACGATATAGAGGCATTATATCATCTTTTGTTTTATTTTCCATTCCTTTCCTTATCATACCTAGCATTCTATTTGCTCTCTTGGCCGCCGCTGCACACTGGGCCGAGGGTTTTAACACGGTATCCACAATGACGCCTAAATCTTTTTCCTGGGTGGTGGTTCCTAATGTGGAACCTTGCATCGTGTAACCATAGTTTGGGTTGTTCTTCCCTAGGTGCATAACCTTGCACTTGTCCACATTAAATTTCATCTGCCATTTTGATGCCCAGTCTTCCAATTTATCAAGATCCTCTTGGGTTTTAACAACTTTAAATAGTTTTGTGTCATCTGCAAATTTGATAACCTCACTCGTTATTCCACTTTCCAGGTCATTTATGAATATGTCAAAAAGCAGCGGACCCAGCACAGATCCCTGGGGTACACCACTATTCACCTTTCTCCATTGGGAAAATTGGCCATTTAGCCCTACCCTCTGCTTTTTATCTTTTAACCAGTTCCTGATCCACAATAGTACACTGCCTCCTATCCCATGACTCTTTAGTTTTGCCAAAAGTCTCTGATGAGGGACCTTGTCAAAGGCTTTCTGAAAGTCCAGATACACAATATCAACCGACTCACCTTTGTCCACCTGTTTATTCACTCCTTCAAAAAAACATAACAGATTAGTAAGACAAGATCTTCCTTGTCTAAAGCCATGTTGGCTGTCTCCCATTAGGTTGTGACTATCTACATGCTGAGTAATTTTATTCTTTATGATGGTTTCTACCATTTTTCCCGGTACTGACGTCAGGCTCACCGGTCTGTAGTTTCCCGGGTCAACCCTGGAACCCTTTTTAAAAATTGGTGTTACATTGGCGATCCTCCAATCTTCAGGTATTATAGATGATTTTAATGATAGTTCACAGATTACTGATAGCAGTTCTGCAATCTCATATTTCAGTTCTTTCAACACCCTTGGATGTATACCATCCGGCCCAGGTGATTTGCTACTCTTCAGTTTATCTAATAGTTGTAAGACATCTTCCCGATGTATCGATATTTCCTTCAATTCTTCCGCACCTTTAAATACCATTTCAGTCATGGGTAACATCCCTACATCTTCCTCAGTAAAGACCGAAGCAAAGAATTCATTCAGTCTCTCCGCTATCGCCTTGTTGCCTCTTAGTGCTCCTTTAAACCCCCCTTTATCATCTAATGGACCAACTGACTCTCTCACAGGTTTTTTGCTACAAATGTACTTGAAAAGGTCTTTATTTCGCGTTTTTGCTTCCGCAGCAAGCTTCTTCTCAAATTCTCTCTTTGCCTGCCTTATCAATGCCTTGCATTTGACTTGCCAGTGCTTGTGCTGTTTCCAGGTTTCGTCATTTGGCTCTTTTTTTCCATTTCCTGAAAGATGCTTTTTTGGCAACAACAGCCTCTCTGACCTCACCTTTAAACCATGCTGGCAGTTTTTTTGGACTTCCTTCCACTTTTCTTAAAGCGTGGAATACAGCTGGTCTGGGCTTCCAAGATAGTATTTTTCAACACCACCCAAGCTTGATGTACGTCTTTAACCTTCGCAACTGCTCCATTTAGTTTTTTCTTAACTGTTTTCCTCATTTTATCATAGTCTCCCTTTCGAAAGTTAAAAGGTAGTACTGTGGATTTCCTTACTATCCCTCCTCCACTAATTAAATCAAAGGCGATCATGCTATGATCACTATTGCCAAGTGGCCCCAACACCCTTATCTCTTGCACTAGATCTGGTGTTCCACTAAGGACTAGGTCTAATATGGCTTCCCCTCTGGTCGGTTCATGAACCAGCTGCTCCAAGAAGCAGTCATTTATTTTATCTAGGAACTTTATCTGCCTAGCATGTCCTGACGTGACACTGACCCAGTCGATACCGGGGTAATTGAAATCACCCATTATTATTACTGCGCTGTAACTTTTGTTAGCTTCCTTGATTTCTTTGAGCATTTCATCATCCATTTGGTCATTCTGGCCAGGTGCTCGATAGTACACCCCCACTGCCATTGCCTTCCCCCTTTTATATGGAATTTCAATCCATATAGATTCTACAGCAGATTTTGTTTCCTGCAAAACTTTAATCCTTTCTGAGTCAATGCCCTCTCTAACAGAGCGCAACCCCTCCACCAATTTGATCAGCTCTATCATTACGATATAGGAACGTCTCCAAATCTTTTTTAAACCCAGCTACACTAACAGCTTTTACTACATCCTCTGGTAACGAATTCCAGAGTTTGATTACACATTGAGTGAAAAAATATTTTCTCTTATTACTCTTAAATAGGTTACCCTGTAGCTTCATTGCATGTCCTAGTCTTTCTATATTTTGATGATGTAAACAATCGATCTACGTTTACCCATTCCATTCCTTTCATTAATTTATAGATCTCTATCATATCTCCCCTCAGCCATCTCTTTTCCAGGTTGAAGAGCCCTAATCGTTTTACCCTCTCTTCATAGGTGTATCCTTCCATCCCCTTTACCATTTTGGTGGCTCTTCTCTGTACCTTTTCTAATAACGCTATATCCTTTTTAAGATACAGAGACCAGAATTGCACACAATATTCAAGGTGCTGTTGCACCATGGAATGATATAGAGGCATTATAATATTCTTTATTTTATTCTCCATTCCTTCCCTTATGATACCTAGTATTGTATTTGCTCTATAGGCCGTCACTGCACACTGGATGGAGGGTTTTAACATGATATCCACAATGACACCTAAATCTTTTTCCTGGGTGGTGGTTCCTAATGTGGAACCTTGCATGGTGTCCCAGGATGTGGAATGGGCCTCGAAGCTACCAGGGAGGTGAGATAACCCTCTGGAGGTGCCCAGTTTGAGTTGTTCTTTCCTAGGTGCATAACTCTGCACTTGTCCACATTAAATTTTGTCTCCCATTTGGATGCCCAGTCTTCCAACTTATAAAAAATCCTCTTGCAGTTTTCCACAATCCTCATGGGTTTTAACAACTTTAAATAGTTTTGTGACATCTGCAAATTTGATAACCTCACTCATTATTCCCTTTTCCAGGTCATTTATGAGTATGTCAAAAAGCAGCAGACCCAGCACAGATCCCTGGGGTACTCCACCTTTCTCCATTAAGTGGCCATTTAGCCCTACCCTCTGGTTTCTACTTTTAACCAGCTCCTGATCCACAATAGTACAACTGCCTCCTATCCCATGACTTTTTAGTTTTGCCAAAAGTCTCAGATGAGGGACCTTGTTAAAGGCTTTCTGAAACTCCAGATACACTATATCAACCGACTCACCTTGGTCTACCTGTTTATTCACACCTTCAAAAAACACATACCTAATTAGTAAGACAAGATATTACTTGTCTAAAGCCATGTTGGCCGTCTCCCATTAAGCTATGACTATCTACATGTTCAGTAATTTTGTTCTTTATGACGGTTTCTACCATTTTTCCCAGATACTGGATGTCAAGCTCACCAGTCTGTAGTTTCCCGGATCATCCCTGGAGCCCTTTTTAAAAACTGGCATTCCATTGGCCATCCTCAAATCTTCAGGTATTACAGATGATTTTAATGATAGTTCACAGATTACTAATAGCAGGTCTGCAATCTCATATTTCAGTTCTTTCAGCACCCTTGGAGGTATACCATCCAGTCCAGGTGATTTGCTACTCTTCAGTTTGGTAAAATATATTCCCGGTGTATCGATATTTCTTCCAATTCTTCCACAGTATCACCTTTAAATACCACTTCAGTCATGGGTAACATCCCTACATCTTCCTCAGTAAAGACCGAAGCAAAGAACTCAGTCTCTCCGCTATGGCCTTGTCCCTTCTATCATCTAATGATCCAACTGACTCAAGTTTTTTTTTTTTACACTACAAATGTACTTGAAAAAAGTCTTTATTACGCGTTTTTGCTTCCACAGCAAGCTTCTTCTCAAATTCTCTTTGTCCGCCTTATCAAGGCCTTGCATTTAACTTGACAGTGCTTGTGCTTTTTCCAGTTTGTCATTTGGCTTTTTTTTCCATTTCCTGAAAGATGCTTTTTTTGGCAACAGCAGCCTCTCTGACCTCGCCTTTAAACCATGCTGGCAGTGTTTTGGACTGCCTTCCACTTTTCTTAAAGCATGGAATACAGCTGGTCTGGGCTTCCAAGATAGTATTTTTAAACACCCAAGCCTGATGTAAGTCTAACTTTTGCAACTGTTCCTTTTAGTATTTTCTTAACTATTGTCCTCATTTTAGCATAGTCTCCCTTTCGAAAGTTAAAAGGTAGTACTGTGGATTTACTTACCGTCCCTTCTCAATTAAATAAAACGCGATCATGCTATGATCACTATTGCCAAGGGGCCCCCAACACCCTTATCTCTTGCACCAGATCTGGTGTTTCACTAAGGACTAGGTCCAAAATGGCTTCCTTTATGATCGGTTCATGAACCAGTTGCTCCAAGAAGCAGTCATTTATTTCATCTAAAAACTTTATCTCCCTAACATGTCCTGCCGTGACAATGACCCAGTCGATAATGGGTGATTTCAATTACCCCGGTATTACAACTGTGCTGTAACTTTTGTTAGCTTCCCTGATTTCTTTGAGCATTTCATCAGCCATTTGTTCATTCTGTCCAGGCAGCCAATAGTACATCCCCACTGCCATCGCCTTCCCGTTTTTACATGGAATTTCAATCCATAGAGATTCTACAGTGAATTTTCTTTCCTGCAAAACTTTAATCCTTAGTGACTCAATGTCCTCTCTAACGTAGAGTGCAACCCCTCCACCAATTTGATCAGCTCTATCATTACGATATAGTTTGTACCCAGGTATCAGTGTCCCACTGACTGTCCTCCTTCCACCATGTCTGTGAGATACCAATCATATCTAACCTCTCATTTAATGCTATATATTCTAACTCTCCCATCTTATTTTTTTAGACTTCTAGCATTTGCATACAAGCATTTTAGAGACTGTATTTTATTCATATTAATCTGGCTATTGGTAGACAGGAGTAATTTGGCATCTTTAAGCTCTGTCTGTTCCGTACTCAAGGGCATTTGGGCTACTTTTGTCTTTATTGGAACCTCTCTGCTGATATGCGCCCTAACTTCAATCTTTTGGTAGCATCCTTCAAGGATACATTGTTCTGAACCATGCGCTCTTGGGCAACTGTCGGCTCTCCCCTATTATCTAGTTTAAAAGCTGCGCTCTCTCTCCTTTTTAAAGGTTAATGCCAGCAGCCTGGTTCCATCCCAGTTAAGGTGAAGCCCATCCCTTTGGGAGAGCCCCTCCTTTCCCCAGAATGTTCCCCAGTTCCTAACAAATCCAAAACCCTCATCCTTGCACCATCGTCTCATCCACACATTGAGACTCCGGAGCTCTGCCTGCCTTTTGGGTCTTGCACGTGCATTGGAAAGCATTTTGGAGAATGCTACCCTGGAAGTTCTGGATTTCAACTTCTTACCTAAAAGCCTAAATTTAGCCTCCAGAACCTCCCTACCACGTTTTTCTATGTCACTGGTACAGATATACTGTATAACAAGACAGCAGAGCCCTCCCCAGCACTATCTAAGATCTTTTCTAGGTGGCATGTGAGGTCCACTACCTTCGCACCAGGCAGACATGTCACCAGGCGATCCTCACGTCCACCAGCCACCCAGCTATCTACATGCCTAATGATCGATTCAGCAACTATAATGGCTGTCCTAACCCTTCCCTCATAGGCACATGGCCCTGAAGAATCTTCCTCGGTGCGAGAGGGTTTTACATCACCTGGAGGACAGATCCTAGCTATAAGATCACTTCCTGCTACACCAGGGTGATGCTCTCCTGTCATGTGACTTCTCTCTTCCATGGCAACAGGGATGCTGCCAAACTGGAGGTGGGACTTCAGGACTATATTCCTGTAGGTCTTGTCTATGTACCTCTCTGTCTTCCTTATGTCCTCCAAGTCTGCTACTCTAGCCTCCAGAGATCGGACTCGTTCCGAGAGCAGACAGCTCCTTGCACCTAGTGCACACGCAAGACCCCTCACCAACTGGGAGAAAGTCATACATGTGACACTCAATGCAAGAGACTAAAGCCCCCATCTCGCTGCTAGACTGCTGTCTGCATCTTCGTTTTAAGGTTGTGTTTAGATATTTAAGTTCTTTACTTACTCAGGGTTGCTGGGGATACTTACAGTAGTGGCCAAAAAATTAAGGCAGAGTCCAAAATATCAGAATTTTATTAGAAAAAAGTGTGTGTTGTCATCACTTTCATGGTCAAAGGTCTTAAGAACCAAAGATATGTCATTTTCAAAGTTTTATTCAGGAAACAATGTGTGTGTCAATATTTGATTGGGTGTCCATGATTTTTCAGCACAACCTGGATTCTTGTAGGCATACTGTTAACTAGCATTTTACAGTATGCCGGAGTGATTTTGTTGACCCATACATGCTTGAGTATGTCCTTTAAATCTGCTTCTGAAGTTGGACGGTGTGCTGCCACCTTTTTCTTCATAAGATTCCAACAGTTTTCAATTACATTGAGATCCGGAGAGTTTGATGGCCAACTTGGTAGCAGTTCGATCTTGTTGTCCACGAACCATTTTTTTGACTGTTTTTGCAGTGTGGCATGGTGCCGAGTCCTGCTGAAGTATAGTTGTGCCAGAAACATTCATGTGTATTTTAACTTTACTATTCAGCACGGATATGTATTTTGCAGCATTTACTCTTTCACCTTTCTCAAAAACGTGCAGGCCACATCATCCATTCGCCGAGATAAACACCCACCATCGATCATGGTATGGGGTGGTAACAGTCTTGATCATGTACTTCGGATTTAGTCTCTTGCCTGCTGGTCAGACGTAGTTGTAACCACTCCCACGTACTTGTTGAAATGTACTTTCATCTGTGAACATTACCCTCTCCCACCATTCAGCAGATTTGTCTTTCATCTTGCTACAAAACTGTATGCGGGCAGCAATTTGTTTCCTGGTCATCATAGGCTTCTTGGCAGGTCTTCTGGTCAACAGTCTGAATTCATCCACAAGCCATCGTCTGACAGATCTGGCACTTATCTTTATTCCTCGATCATTAGCTAACTGAGCCACACACTGAGATGAAGTATGTGGACTAGATGTAATAATGCTTTTGAGGAATCAGTCATCCCGTCCAGTAGTTATCAGTCTGCGCTCACATTTCGAACGACGTGTATGGCCACCTGATTTCAGAACATTCTGAACTGCACACCTTGATATATGCAAATGTTTTGCAATAGCACATTGCAAATATCCTTCAGCATGGAGTGTGACAACTTGTCCCTTTACAAAGTCATTAATATCGCACTTTCTACCCATCTTGATTGTATATTTTACATGTAACTTTCAATCTTTTCCTAGTTGTAAAAATTCAAAACTTCATCCAAAAAACCTATTACAGAGTGTAACTAAACTAAAATGGATGCCAGATGCATGGTGTGACTAATCGCCATGCTGATTAAATAAGCACGTGTGACATCTCCACAGTACATTATTTAACAATAAATTGTAGAAAAAGATACCTGCCTTAATATTTTGGCCACTACTGTATACTAATGAAACTATACCTAATACGTTTAATGTACTTTGTTCACCTGAAGCTTAATTAATGTCAGGTCCTTAATGTATGTCTGATGAGGATTAACAGCTGCACCCGAGTGTGAATATGGCACCTCCTTTCCTTTAAGAGGTGTAAGCACCTATAAACCTACGATTATCCCAGGGGTGGGTGAGTGTCAGGGAGGGAGGGGAGGGAGTGAAAGAAGACTTATTAAAAGCTGGCTGCTACACAGTACCCTGTCCTGTACTTATAAGGTAACCTGTGACCAATCTCCAGGAGTTGTCCCAGAGCCTTTGCTTGGATAGAGGGAGTCTTGGGGTCTAAATTTAACTACAAAATTCTCTTCTGTGTTTTAAATTTAAACCGAAAGCTCTTTGCTGCAACCAGGCCCTGGCTGATTTAACAAATACAGTGGGTTCACAGATTAATCAACTTTAATCTAAAGAATTCATTTTCCCCCAAGATTTAGAAAAATTCTCAGAAGTAAATATTTACAACTGCAGATCTCTTTCCAGAAGTAGCAGTCCCCTTTTGTAGTCCTCCTCAGGGCAGGATTCTGAATGCCCTATTGCCATCAGTCTTACTATTTTGTGGGATGCCATCCAGGAACTTCAGATTTCTACCAAGCAAGTTTTATTTCAACATACTACTCAGATCTCTGCCGAACCTTTGCATTGCCTTTCAGATATGAATTCCCTCCAGGGAAAGCTAACAGATCAGGAGACTAGACTTAATATTTTAGAATCTCATAACTGTTTTAACAAAGGATAATTTGGTAATGCAATTGAAAATTGATAGTTTAGTTTAGAGAACGCTGATCGGGACAGGAATCTTCGTCTATTAAACTTTCCTAAGCTGTGTTCTGCCTCCCCCTATGATTTTGTTTAAGAAATATTTGATGTGATTAAAATTCCAGAATCCTCTGTTCCACCCACTGTTAAAAGTTAATTATATTCCACAAGGAAAAACTTCCTCTGAAGATGTGCAACAGGGGGCTGGTTTTGATGTATTAAACATCTCAGTTTCTTCAACAATCTGGTGAGGAAGCATTAAAGTGTTCTACTTTAATGGTGCAATTAGTACTGAACTCTGACTGGGACCGATTCGTGAAAATGTTTACGTTTCAAGATGTTTTATTTATGAATTGTAAGATTCAAATGTTTCTGGGCGTTGCTAGAACTACCAAGAAGTGGAGGAAAATTCCTGTTGCTTTGGACCCAGATTTTAAATCTTGTGGCCACTTTCTGCTTATGTTATCCCTGCAAGCGTCTAGCATTATATTAAGTCAACAGGTTTATTTTCTTTGAGCCATCGCATTTATCTGCATTTATTTCTGCAAGAACAGTTGTAGTCTTTTCTCCCCCTCCTATATAATGAATTTAACATCCTCTTAGATGTAGGGCCTGGTTGGGTCTGCCTGTATCTGCTTGTTTTTCCTTTGTTTTTAAAAAAAAATTGTTGGCTTCATTTTTGATACCACCCTTCCCAAATCTTGTGGGCTAAAGTGCCGTAGTTTCTTATTTCCTTTGCTATGAAGTATTCCTGTATTCCTTTTGGCAATTTCTGTTAAACAATTGTCTTGCTGATATGCTTGAAATTTATAAATAAAAAATTAAAAACGGATCCAGGGACATCTGATCTGCATGTCTGAATGCCCGTTTTCAGACGTCCAATTCACAAACAGAGCTTCTAAAATAACCATCATATCTATTTTCAAGGGAAAGCCAAAATGTAAACACACAAAGTGCCCATTAAACATTACATCTCCAACATCTCTTCATACAACACTTCTCACAATGTACCCCTCCAACACAAACCAATGATCATGGCTAGTCGAATAAGTTCCTGAAAATTCACTACCTGTTCCAGGGCAAAACCTCACAGACCCCCACCTTTAGAACGCAAAACATTTGAGAATCTATTGTAAATAGCTGTGAATATCTGTTATTTTAACCCCAGTTATCCATGTTTTCATATCCTGTTACCTGTAAACTTGACATATGTTTTATGCTTAAGTACAAAGTTATTAAAATGTAAACCGCGCTGATGATAAAAGTGCGGTATATAAAAGCTGTTAAATAAAATAAATAAATAAATATTAGCAGGCAATCGGGGCTGGATAAAGCAGCATACAGACTATTGAAAAGGACAAGTATGCAAGTTACTTTACTCCCAGCTACATAAGAGGTATGATTAATCAAGTGAGAGGAAGTTTGCACATTGTGAACCCCAAAATACCCACAGTAACTCTCCATTTACCTACATGAATGACTTTGAAACAGGCCCTCAAAACACTTTGATTTGAACCTGTAGAAGTGAGCACCGGGTGAGAGGAAAGGGATATGTATCAGGGATCCCCAAGCTGTGGCCCCTTGGAGTTAATTTATCTAGCTCACAGATCACATTTCATCTTGCAGTTTCACTTAGTATTTTTTCTCTTCAATGCATCTCCAAAGAAAACACAAGGTCAGTGTCCTTGCTTGGAAACTGATATCTCCTCCCCAGATGTGAGGGTCAATGGTCATGGATCACATGTATACCAATTTTTGCATGCATAATGGAGGACAAAACAGCAGGCCGACACTGTGAAGGTGAAAAGGAAGGATGCTCTCTGAAGAAATGGCTGTACACCAGGAGAGTGCTTAAAGAAAGCAAACAGTGACACAGCTGCCACTTTCACATCACCATGTAGCTGCTACCAGAGAAAAGAGACTGTAAGCTAACTGGAAAAAAATGCACCTGGACAGCATATGAGGAGAACAGAAGGTGAAAAATGCAGAGGAAGAGTTATGCTGGTGGGGGAAAGAAGTATACTGGAAAAACAATGAAATAGCAAGCTTTGCTTAAACTTTTTTTGTTCAAAGCAAGCTCAGAAGGAGACCCTCACTCTCAGCCACTTATTCCAAGGGGGACATGGAACCTTCTCAGGGAACTGAAATGTGCTATGAGCAAGATGACCAGATTTTTTGCAGGCAAATCTGGGACAATTATCCAAAGTGTGGTGGTGGAGGAGGGAAGGCTGTAAAAGGAGGGTAAAACAGTCATTACCTTGCTGCACCCTCACCCCCCCCCCCCCATCAATCCCTTAACAGCAACTATATCACTTCCAAGCAAACTCATTGACAGAGAAATAGAAACAGTGATGCATTTCCTCCGTACTGTGCAAAATATAAGAGATAATGGATGTGAATTCAAAACAGATTGACATACTCACATCACTAAATTGCAAATTCAGTTTTTCTCCTACCCTCAGTCCCCATTGCTGGAATCAGGGACAGGAGGCTGCTAAACAGGTGAGAGTAGGGAATAGTTCTACAATTGGGGACAATCCCCGAAAATCAGGGACATCTGGCAACCTTAGTTATGAGGCCCTGCAAAAAAGTCCAAAGAACCCCTCCAACTTACATATCCTATTAAAGTACTAGATACAATCCATATTTGAAAATACAGAACATAATACCTTCAGATGGCTGAAGCTGGGTTGGAACTGGCAACGAAATATTTGGGACAGAAAGAGTGAAAACTTCAGCAGGTGATTGAATTGTTGGGGTATCTTCTGCTGGTGGTGTAAAATCTACTTCATCGGCAAAATTGTCTTCAAATTCCTGGAAGAAAAACACTTTAGCTACTATGGGGGATTTTTTACCATCCAAGTTTAACAACATTCCAAATCTATTTCTGTTCTAAATACTGAAAAATGACAGCTCATTAAAAGTGTTATCAGTTAGCCAGCCAGATGAATGACATTTTCATAAACCTAATGTGAATGCTAAATATGAACTTTATAGGTGCTTTATAAAACATCTTGAGCCAGTTATTTCCTGTAGTTTAAGACTCCTACTCAGGTTAATTTGGGCAGGCAAAACATACCAAAAAGAGATAACTCACTAAGAGCCTGATGTACAAAATTCAAAATGGAAGAGAATTTTAACTATATAAGCCCCTAAAGTTACAAACTGAAACTGGACTGGACTGGTGAAAGGATATTAAGATGCCTGAAGTGCACCATCAGACTTATACGCTCTCCCAATATTTTGAAAATTACAATCCTGATTATCCCACCACAACCCTTCCCACAACAATCCTATAAAAATGCATAATTTTAATATTTAAAAGTATGATGTTCACTTTGCCTGCAAGTAAAAATATGCCATGATTCTTTGAGTTTGTCTGGCTATCAAGATCTATCGGTTTGCTTTTACCACTGCTGCTTTTTGCTGCCCTAGGCAACTGCCTAGTCTTGCCTGACAGCTGCGCTGGGCCTGAAACTGGATATTAGCAAATAAAAACGACAAAACAATGATGCATTTTCCTAATGTGTGTATGTATACACAATATATATACACAAATACCATATTACATCTTTAATATGCGTTCTCTTGTATAAGCAAGTTGCCCTAAGCAGATCTGTTCACCCTTTTCAGACCAACCCACGGTACCATGGGACAGCTTTACAATGAATGCAACATGACCGATTTCAAAGCTGAACAAGCAATAATGAGTACACAAGTGATGCTTACCTATAATCTTGCATGCCCAATGGAAGTAAAAGTGTGTACATTAAATCAGGACTCGACCAATCTCAGGCATCAGGTTGCCATGGCGTCTAGAAATTGCACTCTAATGCCTGGGATCTCCCAACCACATAATTCAACCCTAAGTTCAAGTTGCACAGTACAAGAAGTGCAGCCTTCATGCCTGCTTCTGGTTCTGCCAATATTAGAAAATAAAACGTGGAGTTAAGTGTTCTGTTATGCTCCCTACCCATAATCCAATTCCAAGTTTGAAGTGTATGGTGCCAGAACTTCTGTTTGGTCTCGCGAGACTTTTAGATCACAAAAACCCTTTGAAAGTTACTCCACTGCATGGCTCAAACAGAGTGCCCAATTGCACAGTGGGGATTATAACAGAACACTTAGCTCCACCTCTTTTTTAATATCAGCAAAACACAGACAGGAATCACAGGAATTTAGAGAGCCAGAAGCAGACATGAAGGCCGCCTTAGACCCAAACATGCTGCTGGACTGGATAATATCAGAGAACTGGACCTACCAGCAGGTGAGCCCCCTCCCCTCCACCAAGAGATCTCCCCTTCCCGCCCCACTGTTTCATATCCTCTCCCCCTCCCATAGTAACATAGTAAATTACGGCAGATAAAGACCAGTATAATTTATCTAGTCTGCCCAGTAAGGTGGCTAAAGTTGCAGAGCTGCACCTGACGCTCTGTGCAGGTTACTCCCCCTCTATATTTTTGCCGCCGACTCCTGTTTTTGGGTCTAACTCCTGCATTCAAAGAAAAATGGTAGAGGCCTGCATGAAAATATCTTTTTCTAGTCTAGTGGTTCCCAACCTAGTCCTCGGGTACCGCCAGACCAGTCAGGTTTTCAAGATATCCACAATGAATATGCATGAGATCTGCATACAATGGAAGCAGTGCATGCAGATCTCTCATATGCATATTCATTGTGGATTTTCTGAAAACCTGACTGGCCTAGGGTACCTGAGGACTGGGTTGGGAACCACTGCTCTAGTCTAAGGATTCTCAACCCAGTTTAGACACACCTAGTAAGTCAGGCTTTCAGAATAACTACAATGAATATGCATGAGAAAGATATGCATACAATGGAGGCAGTGCATGCAGATCTCTCATATGCATATTCATTGTGGTTATCTTGAAAACCTGACTGGCTAGATGTATCTCAAGGACTGGGCTGAGAATCCCTGCTCTAATCTGATGACTAAGGCATACTATAATTTTCATAAATTCTCTCCCTGGTCCCTGCTGGATCCTACTCAAGGGAGCCTTGCAGCATAACCAACTTCTTGATATGGTTCTAGCTTGAAAGAGGTCTGGTGCACGACTCCTAGCCCCATCTGTTGCTGCAATGACCATCCCAGGAATAATGTAAGCACAATGGGAGACTTCATTAAAAACATGAAGAAAGGAAGTATGGATTGGCAATGAAGCTATGTATATTTCCTAGGATAGCCTGAATTGCACATCCAAGCATATTGATAATTACAAGGATCTGCTCACAGTACAGACATCCTATAAATATGAAGTCAAAATAGGGCATCATATAAAAGGCATAAAATAACATTTTTAACTAATTAAATCCCTATGTTGTGGCCTTGCAATGAAGTATGCCCTTACTGGGTTGCAATAATGGCAAAAAAAAACAGGGAGGATGGTCCACTGATTCAGTGCTAGACACTGCCATTCACAGACAGAGCATAGTTACTCGCCTGTAACAGGTGTTCTTCCAGGGACAGCAGGGATCAGTCCTCACATATGGACGACGTCGACACTGACTGAGCCCACGCAGAGCATTTCTCCAGCTTTCAAAGAAATCCTTTGGGACGTGCTACCACAAAAGGTGTGATCCACTTCCTATCCAAGGGTGCAATCTTGCTCAGTCAGATGGCATAACTAGGACAGCAGTAAAACAATGTACAGAGGCAACTCCCAGGAGAGAAGGGAGAACACCAGTTACAGGTGAAGAACTACACTTTCTCCAGGAACAAACAGGAAGTCAGTCCTCACATATGGGACTCCCCTAGCTCCAGGCTGCAGAGGACCAAACCAGAACAGCACCAAACGACAGCTGAGTTGGGTAGCCGTGAGTTGCAGAAGGTGAGTCCGCACAGAGAGACTCTGCAAGACCCTTAGCATCCAGCGACACTGTCGCTCTGGTAGCCAGAACACAGAAAGGTCAGAGGGCAGGAGTTGCCTATACCCTGAGAATATTAAAGAGTACTGCCTGGCAAAAGGCACGGTCCCTGCAGAACTCGCTCTCCAGGCAGTAGTGAGCTGCAAACGTATGAATTGAAGACCATGTGGCGGCCTTGCAGATCTCAGTCACCGCCACTGAGCGGATGTTGGCCACTAACGTTGCCATCGCCTTCACGCAATGCGCTGTGATCTGGTGCTCAAGGGAGAGGCCAGCTCGTTCATAAGTGAGGGCGACACAGTCTGCCACCCAAGTGGACAGAGTTCGCTTACTCACGGGGAGCCATATTCTGATGGGTCAAAAGACACAAAAAGCTGAGGAGCTTTGCAATGGGCCTGGGTCTGCTGTAAGTAGAAGGACAGGGCATGTTTGCAATCCAGTGTATGAAGTACTAGTTCCTTCCTGCCGGTATGCGGCCGCAGAAAGGTGGTGGAAAGGAGACACCACCTTTGGGAGGAATTTGGGATGCGTGCAAAGCACTACCCTGTTCTTGTAGAACCTTGTATATGGTGGATCTGCAACTAGGGCCTGGCATTCGCTCACTCTTCGAGTGGACGTAAGGGCCGCCAGCAAGGCCACTTTCCAAGACAGGTACTGAAGTGTCAAGTGGCTCAAAAGGTGGTTTGGTGAGCTGTGAGAGCACCACGTTGAATTCTCTTCTGCCGCTGGAGGGCGGAGAGAGCACTAAGATAACAGGAGGCCCTGGAGGAACCTGGAGACCAGGGGCTGGCTTGAGAGGGGTTTTCCCTTGATTGGGTGGTGGTGAGCAGCTATGGCGCTCAGATGCACCCTTACAGAGTTAGATTTTAGTCTGGTGTGTGACAACTGCAGTAGGTACTGAAATACTAATCGCACATTTATTTATTTATTACAATTTCTTATATACCGCACTATTCGGTATCAGCGCGGTTTACATTATAACACAATGACCATAACAACAAGCTGTTTGGTTTTACATAGAACAGGAGTACAAACTTGGATAACAGGGGTGAACTATATACATGAAATAATTACACGGAACAAGATTGGAGTAACACTAACATAAGGAAAATATGTGGTTATTTCTTAGGTGGGGATACCTAGATTTCGTTGCTGACTGAATAGTATTGGAGGAAAAGGTGGTATTTGAGTGCCTTCCTGAACTGAGTTAGGTTTACAATGGCCCGAATGTCGGATGGTAGCGCATTCCAGCATTTGGGGACGTAGAAACTGAAAGCTCTGTTTGCCGTTGTCATGTTGCGTTTTGTCAGTGCCTTTAGGGTTATTAGTAGGTTTACAGCTGTTGCTCTTCTGGATCTGTTGGGGGGCACTGTGTGGATAAGTTCTGTGAGTGAGGAAGATGAAATACCATTGATTGTCTTGAATGAGAGTAGTAGGGTTTTAAAGATGATCCTTCCATGGATAGGGAGCCAGTGCAGCTGCTTGAGAATAGGAGTCACGTGGTCACTTCTGGAGGCTCCGTAGAGGACCCTTGCTGCAGCGTTCATGGCCAGCTGTAATGGGCTCAGTGTAGATTGAGGGAGACCTTGTAAGATGGCATTTGCAAAGTCGAAGTGTGGTAGGATTAGCACTTGATATATAGTCCGGAAATCGTCTGGGTCCAATAGAGAGCGCAGATGCCTGAGCGAACAGATTTTGAAATATACAGCTTTGACTATATTGCTTATGTGATGTTTCATATCTAGACGTTGGTCCAAGGTGACTCCAAGGTATTTTATTGTTTCTTTAGTTTGTAAGTCAGCTTCCTTGACCCTTACATGGGATGGAGGAATAAAGTTGGGGTCTCTGGCGATGAAAAGCACCTCCGTTTTCTTGTGTTGAATGCGGAGGTTTTGAGATTGGAGCCATTCTGAGACTGCATTGAAACAATCTATCAGTGGTGTCAGGTCCAATTGAACTGTAGAGAACGGCATGTATAAGAGTATGTCATCAGCATATATCAAACAGTTCACGTTAAATGACCTAATGATATTGCAGATGGGTTGCATGTATATATTGAATAGGAGAGAAGACAACGAGGACCATTGAGGCACCTTGATTTTGATGGAAGCGTTTTGATTCCTCTGATCCGGATTTCACATATTGCACATGGCAGGAGAAGGGATTCTCCTCCCTTTCCACACACCAGACGGAGAACCTTCTCCACTTAAAGGCATAAGCCTGTCTGGTGGAGGGTTTTTGGGAGGCCATTAGGATTTTCTTGACTTCTCCTGGAAGATTGAAAGGGGCCAATGCTACCCTTTCATCAGCCACGCCATTAGCGTTAGCAACCCTAAACTGGGGTGGAGGGAGCCCTCCTCCTGGGACAGAAGTCCAGGGCTCAGCCCAGAGGGACTGGGAGCGTCAGTGACAGGGAAAGCAGCAGAGAGAACCAACGTTGCCTGGGTCACCTAGGGGCAATCACAGTATGACTGATGCCCCTTCGCTCTGGACTTTGAAGAGGGTCCTGGAATCCGGGGGGAGGGGGGTAGGGGAGGGTCAGTAGGAATGTACAGAGTAGGCCCTCAGATTACAAGATCAGGAAGGTATCTGCCGCCACTCTCTGGGTGCAGCTGACGGGAGCAGTAGCGGGGTAGCTGCGTGCTGTCCAGAGAGGTGAATAGCTGCTTCATTACTCAGGGGGTTTAAATGTCACTCGTGTGGGTGCTCAGCCTGTCTGCTAGGCAGTTGTCCTGGCCCGGGAAAGTACACTGCTCGCAGAAGCATGCTGTGAAGGAGAGGAGGGCCACCACCTTCTGACAGAGGGAGTATGAGCCCGTGCCTCCCCCGCTTGTTGATATAAAACATGGCGACCTAGTTGTCCGTCTGGATCAGCACAAGTCGATGTTGCAGGCGATGGACTAACACGTGCAGGACCAAGAAGATTGCCTGAGCTCCAAGAGATTGATCTGTAGGAGTGACTCCTCCTGAAACCAGCTGCCCTGTGTGTGGTGGTCTCCGCAATGTGCCACCCAACCCAGGAGGAAGGTGTCTGTGGTCAGGATCCTCTGCAGCACAGGTGCCTGGAAAGGCATTCCCGCCTGGAGGTAGCACAAGCTTTGCCACCAGTTGAGGGACTCAGTCAGCTGGCGGGTAACCCTGACCCTGCCAATAGCCTGCCCGTAGTCTGAGTCCACTGCGAGCGTAGGCACCACTGGGTTGTCTGCATGTGTAAGTGGGCTGACATTGTGACGAGGACAGTTGAGGCCATATGGCCCATTAGGTGGTGAACAAGATGAGCCGGCACTGACTGACAGTGCTGTACCTCTGCCAGTTACCTGAGGCGTTCTGCCCTCTCTCTTGGGAGGACAGCCTTGACCTATAACGTGCCCAATTGAGAACCTATGAACTCCAGGCTTTGCGCTGGAGAGAGATGGGATTTGTGGTAGTTGATGACAAACTGCAGGTGCTGCAGGAGGAGGATTGCATGCTCTGTGGCCTAACTGACCTCTGAGGCTGTACTGCCCTGATGAGCCAGTCGTCCAGGAATGGGAAGACAAAGCCCCTTGTAGGTACAGGTAGGCAGCTATCACCGGCAGGCATTTGGTAAAGACCCTTGACGAGGAGGTCAGGCCGAAGGGTAGCACCCTTTACTGGTAGTGCCCTCCTCCCACCACAAACTGTAGGTACTGCCTGTGGAAGAGGTGGATCAGGATGTGAGTATACGTATCCTTTAGGTTCAAGGAGCACAGCCAATCTCCCTGGCGGAAGTAAGGCATCATTGTTCCAAGGGAGTGCATCTTGAACTTGTTTAAGTTTCTCAGCTCTAGAATGGGCCTGAGGCCCCCAGTTCTCTTTGGGACAAGAAAGTATCTGGAGTACAAGCCTTTTCCCCATAGGTATCTGGGTACAGGCTCTACTGCGTTGTCCCTGAGAAGACCTGCGAGTTCTGAGAGCAGAAGGGTCTGGTGAAGGAAAGGTCACACTGGCTCTCCTGGAAAGAACCTGGGTAGTACCTGCTGTATGTGGAGGAAGTATCCTTCTCTTACCACATGCAGTACCCACTGGCTTGAGGTGACACTGGCTCACTTGTGGGTGAAGAGTGCCAGGCAGCACCCTGGGGCTGGTGAAGATCTCCCAGGGGAGGGGAGGGGAGGCCCTGCCGTGGGAGTCAAAAGCTCCCCCCCCCCCCCCCGGGCTGGGGGAGCTGGAGCCCGGGGCTTCTGAGCCCCATGGTCTTGTCTTTTAGAGTGAAAACCCTGTTGGCCTGAAGGAATGGTAGTGGTGACTTTGCTGAAAGGGCCCCTTTTTCCCCTCAGGAACAGGGGTCTTTTCCCTGATGGTTTCTTAGTGGGAAAAGGATGAAGTCTTCTTGGAGAGCCTCTGTCGAGTCACCACGTCAGCCTCTATCTCTGCCGCCTTGTCAGCCATAGGTTTGCTGAATAGGTTCTCCCCAGTGCAGGGGACACTGAGCAGCTCATCTTAGACCCATTGCTCGAGGTCCGAGGACTGCAGCCAGGCTTGGCATTGGGCACCAGTCAGTCGCTGCTACCTAGGCCACCGACTCGAAGTAGTCATAGGCCGCCCGAGAAAGGAACTTGAAATAGTCCCTTGATCCCAGAGGTCAGGGATTGGAACCGCTGGTGGGGTTCCCCAGTCAGCCCTGCTGAAAACCCAGACAACTCTTGGGTTTAGGGCCTTTAGGTACATGCCTATGTACAATTCATAAGTTTGAATCTGGCAACCCAGCATGGAGCTTTACTGACACTTGCACCTGAGGGCATCGAGGGCTCTAGCGTCCCTCCCAGGAAGGACCGAAGAATGGGTCTTCTGGCTCTTAGGTTTCTGTATGGTCGACTCTATCACCATGGTGTTATGTGGGAGCTCGGGCTTGTGGAACCCGGGGTCCTTCGGACATGGTAGATTGTGCCAAGGCACCGGCTCACCACTGGCACAGAAGTCAGCATCTCCCATATTCTGAGAAGCAGCCGCTCGAGGATCGGCTGCATAGGCACTGTGAGAGGTGCCTTAGGTGGAGACTTATACTGGAGAATCTCCAGTTCCAGTTCCTTAGTGCATGGATCTTCCTCTGCCTCAGTGTGCACAGAGGGGGCTCTGCCATTTCCTTGACAAAGTCGTGGAAGGCCACATCTTCTGGAGGAGAATGGCGCCGGGGGCAACGGGTCAGAAGGAATATCTAGATACCGCTTGGTTTCCAGGGATGCCTCACAGGTCTCCCACTCTGAAACAAGCAGTAATGACGAGTCCGAGGTGACTCATAACGCTGAGGCTGGGGACGAGTGGCTAGCAACCTCCGGAAGACCTGGGGTCCAAGCTGCAGAAAGTGGCTGGGGAAGACCGGATAACCGAGGAATGGGACAGAGACCTCAATTGGCGCCGAAAGCTTACCCAAGGCCGATGGCACTCTGAGCTCAGCTCGACGACCGGGGACTCCCCTGCAGTCGGGGGCCCTTTTGTCAGGGCAGATTATGCGGGCGAACCAGCCATCATTGCCTGCTGCAGGGCCAGGATAGCAGTGATGTTCTGCTCCAAGACCGCCATTCTGGTTTCCAAACCAGAAGGCTCCGCAGCTTTCGGCCCGGGGACAGAGGACCTTGGGCCCAGTGCCGGCACTCTTGCAAGTGCATCATCGACAAGAACTACAGTCTTGAGGAACCTCGCATGGTCTCTGCCAGCCAAGGAATCCTCCTTGAGGATCTTGGTAGAGCGCTTCTCGGAGCCACCCGAGTCCCTCCAAGCAGTTTTAGCGGATTTCTTTGGGGAAACCTGGGTGGAATTTGAGGATTTTTTTTCTTCTCTCTTGGGGTCAGAGGTCTTCTTGGAAGAGCCGCTGCTGCAGGACTCCAAGAACATTTGGCATTGGGGAGGCCGGTGCCGAGTAGGACCTGGGGAACAGTTTTTCTTGCAACTCGGACCTCTTTTTATTGGTTTTAGACGTCATGGCCTGACACAGGTCGCAGGAGGTGCCGTCATGGTCTGGTCCCAGGCAGCATAGGCAGCAGTCATGGGTGTCTGCCACTGACATTGTTTGACTGCAGCAGTCACATTTTTTGAACCCATTAGGGAACATGGTGGGGAACACCCGGACAGGGTCAAATGTCCCCAGGCGAAAAAAAGACGAACGCCGGTTGAGGCGAGCCTCGATCAAAAAAAAAAGACAAAAAAGAGCCGGGGATGGTGCCAGCTCGAGACAGGAAGAGGAGCCAGTACGCAAACCAGGAAACCAACTATTTTGAGGATAATTAGCAAGGATTTTTCCCAGGTGAAACAGGACAGATGTCCATTGGGATCCAAGGAAAGCATAGTTACTCACCTGTAGTAACAGGTCATCTCCGGGAACAGCAGGAATTTAGTCTTCACATATGGGTATCGTCAGTACCGACGGAGCCTGCGCAGGAACGCTCCCCAGCGTCCAATAGGAAAGCTTTTGGGAGCATCCCACAGCTCCTGCGTGCTGCCTTCCCGCCTTTCCCAACTGTCCCTTCTCCAGTTGAGTTTAAAGCTGAGACAAAGAGAGAAGGAAAGAAAGAAAGAGAGGGAAAGAAATACAACTCCTAGGGGAGGTGGGTGGGTTGTGAAGACTAAATTCCTGCTGTTCCCGGAGATCACCTGTTACAGGTGAATAACTAAGCCATCTCCAGGAACAAGCAGGAATGTAGTCTTCACATATGGGGACTCCCTAGCTGCAGATGCCAAGGAGATGGCCCCAGAAAGTTGTTTGCCCTTGTGAAAGGGCTCCACTTCCCCCCATGGATCTCTGGCATCCTACCAGGGATGGTGGGTAGGAGTAGATTAAGTCTGGAAGAGGTGTTGAAGAACAGCCTGACCAAACAAGGCATCCCGGCGGGAGTCCTTGTCTAAGCAGTAATGGGCTGTGAAGGTATGAACCGAGGCCCAAGAAGCTGCTCGACAGATGTCGTCGATAGACACAGAGTGAAGATGAGCCATAGAGGTTGCCATGGCTCTCGCATTGTGAGCTGTGACATGGCCTTCAAGAGAAAGGTTCTTACTCTCAGAGGCAAAAGAAATAGAACACTGTCCAGCTGGATTGCACAGTGTTCTTTTGGAGACTGGAAGTCCCAAATGACTAGGATCAAAAGCAACCAAGAGTTGAGAGGATTTTCTATGTTGCTGTGTCCTTTGCAAGTAAAATGCCAAAGCTCTTTTACAGTCCAAAGTATGAAGATTCCTTTCTGCATTTGAGGCATGAGGCCCTGGGAACAATACAGGAAGGTAAACTGCTTGGTTTAAATGAAAAGGTGATACCACCTTTGGCATAAAATGTGGATGAGTCCTAAGGACTACCTTATCATGATGGAACCTTGTATAAGGAAGATCAGCCACCAAAGCTGCAATTCACTGATGCGACGTGCTGATGTGATTGCAATAAGAAAGATGACCTTCCAGGTTCAATGGTTCAAAAGGCGGCTTCATGAGCTGCCCAAGAACCAGATTTAAGTCCCATCCCACCAGTGGTGGCTTAATGGGAGGCTTAGTTAAAAGAAGGCCTCTCATAAATCTTGCTATGAGAGGATGAGAGGAAATAGGTTGTCCACTTAGAGGCTTGAAAGAAGCTGCAATAGCACTCAAATGAACTCTCACTGAATTGGTCTTAAGCCCTGTATTAGATAAATGAAGGAGATACCACTGGAATCATTACTGGAGTATCACAAAAGGGTCAAGACCCTTCTGCGAGCAACATATGGTAAACCTTTTCCACTTGAAAGCATAAGAGTGTCTTGTGGAAGGTTTCCTGGAAGCATAAAGGATATCCTTTACCTGCTGAGAAAGGTTAAGACCATGAAGTTCTAGGCTTTCAGCAACCAGGCCCTGAGATGGAGAGACTGGGGATTGGGATGCCACAGCATCCTGTCCTCCTGAGAAAGGAGATCTGGAGCAGATCCTAACTCCAGATGCGGAGCCTGAGAGAGATGTAGGAGCAGAGGGTACCACATTTGCCATGGCCAATGTGGAGCTATGAGAATCATATGACCTCTGTCTCTCTGAAGCTTTAACAGGGTTTTGGGAATTAGGGGAATGGGTGGAAAGGCATACAGGAAGTCCTGGCCCCAATGGAGGAGGAAAGCATTCCTGGCCTGACAACCCTGAGCCAGAATTCTGGAACAGAACCGGGAAAGTTTGGCATTCAGCGGACTTGCAAAGAGGTCTATGTCCAGGGTTACCCTAATTTGAAAAATTTTGGCTACTTGGTCTGCATGGAGAGACCATTCGTGCGGAAGCAGAACTCGACTGAGTCTGTCTGCCCAAGAGTTTTGAATGCCTGGAAGATACACTGCAAGGAGATGAATCTGATGCTCTCTGGCGAGGGCCCATAGTCACAAAACTTCGTTGCAGAGCGACAGAGAGCCTGTTCCGCCCTGCTTGTTCACATAGAACATGGCTATCTGATTGTCCATTTGAACTAGGACTGTCTTGTGAATGAGCTGGGTGTGGAATACTCGAAGAGCAAGGAAGATTGCTCTGAGTTCCAGGAGATTGATGTGTAGATAGGTCTCCTTTGGAGTCCAGGTACCCTGGGTAGAGAGGCCTTGCAGGTGGGCTCCCCAACCCACCTGTGAGGCATCTGTTGTCAGAGTGGCTTGAGGTGGGGGTTGTTGGAAAGGGGACCCCACCAAAAGGTTTTGGGGTGACTGCCACCATTGGAGGGACAAAATAAGACCATCTGAGTTTGTTATTTTGTCTGACAGGCAACCTGATGCCTGAGTCCATTGAGTGGATAAAGTTCACTGGGCTGCCCTCATATGGAGGCGAGCATAAGGAACCACATGCACGGTGGATGCCATGTGGCCTAGCAACTGTAACATTTCCCGAGCAGTGAGGTGAGGCTTTAGCACTGCTTGGGAAGCTAACTGCACAATGCGAAGGCAGCGGGGCTGTGGAAGATAGGTCCTTGTCTGTCTGGTATCCAGCAGAGCTCCTATAAACTCTAGAGACTGAGTGGGAGCAAGGTTGGATTTTGGGAAGTTTATGACAAGTCCCAAATACTGAAGGATGCGCATTGTGCGAGAGAGAGAAATCCTGGCCTCTGGCTCTAAAGGGGCTTGAATGAGCCAGTCGTCTAAGTAAGGGAAGATGAATATTCCCAGGGTGCGAAGAAATGCTGCCACCACAGCCATGCATTTTGTTAACACCCTTGGTGCCGAAGCCAGGCCTAAAGGAAGAACCCTGTATTGGTAGTGCTTCCCTTGAAATAGAAAGCGAAGGAACTTTCGATGAGTTGGATGGATGAGAACATGAGTGTACGCATCCTTGAGATCTAGAGAACAAAGCCAATCCTGACTCTGAAGGCATGGCAGCAGAGTTCCTAGAGAAATCATTTTGAACTTCTCTTTGAACAGGAATTTGTTCAATTCTCTGAGGTCCAAAATGGGTCTGTCTCGTCCCAATTTCTTTGGAATAAGGAAATAGGGGGAGTAGAACCCTGTACCCTGTTGTAGAATGGGTACCTCTTCTATTGCCCCGTGGGCAAGAAGCAAAGTGGCCTCTTGACCTACCTGGGCGTTGAGAGAGGTCTGAGAATTGAACTGTCTTACCACTGTAGGAGGGGGCATGCTGAAGAAATGAAGCTTGTACCCCTCTTTTACAATGGACAATTTTCTGTCTGCCCCCATCTGGGGGCAAAATGACATAACCTTCCTGAAATGGTGGAAGGGTCTGGGTCGTTCAGGGCCAGGAAGGCAAAGTTCTCTAGATAGGAGTCAAAGCCCCTGTGGAGGCTAAGTCTGCTGAGCTGGTTGAGGCTTAGCAGCTTTTGTTTTTCTTTGCCTAGGTTGTTGCTGCTGTCCCTTTTGGACAGACTGACCTAAACGATGTCCCTGCTGGGTATAGGAGGAGTAAAACTTCTTATTGAAGAATGGTTTCTTGTAGGATTTTTTCCTTGCAGGATCAGCTGTAGATTTAGACAATCTATCCAAGGTGATATTGTCAGCATCTATCTCATTAGCTTTTTCCTGCCAATTCTTGCCAAAAAGAGATTCTCTCCTGTGCAAGGAATATTCCCCAGTTTATCCTGTACCCAAAGTTCCAAGTCAGATGCCTGCAGCCAGGCAATCCTACGTGCACCTATGGCAATAGCAGAGGTTTTGCTTATGCACTCAAAAGCAGTCAAAGGCTGCACGATTTACAAACTTGGAAACATCCTGAGCATGTTTGACAAGGGCAAGGTAATCCTGCCTCTTATCAGGAAGGAGAGGGCTCATAAGCTCTAAATTTCCCGTGACCTCCTTAAGGAACATTCCCATATATAATATATAGGAACTGATCCTAGCAGAAAGCATAGAAGCCTGGAAGGTTCGACGCCCAAAGGCATCAAGAGTCCTACACTCACGTCCTGGAGGATTAGATGCATGTCTTTTTGCACTCTTGATCCTTCTCATAGCTGATTTCACCACCATGGAATGGTGTGGTAGCTGAGTCTTCTGAAACCCAGGACAAGGAGGAACTCGATACATGGTGTCGAGCCTTCGAGAGTGAGGAGAAGTGGTTAGAGGTGTTTCCACATCTTTAACATGAGGTCATGCAAGATCTCATGAATAGGTAAGGTAGCTGCCTCCTTGGGAGCTTTAGGGTATTTCAGGATTTCCAATTCCTTTGCCCTAGGCTCTTTTTCAGGAGCCACTGTGATGGAAAGACCTCGAGCCACATCTCGGATAAAATCCTGAAAGGACATATCCTCTGGAGGAGACATCCTACGCTGAGGAGAAGAAGAATCCTTAGGAAGAAGTACTCTGGTATTGGCAGAGCTTTCAGAGTCTTCAGACTCATCCGAGGATTCAAAGTATCTCCGATCCGGGTGATCGTGCAAGGCACGGTACCGGTACCGATCTAAGTCGGCATCGGAGGGGTCCGGTACCGGCTTGTCGATACCCGATGGATAAGCATGACTCTGTCCCGGTAGAATACCTGCCGGATGTCGATGCAGTCGGTACCGGTACCGAAGTCGGTGCCGGTACCGGTTGAATTGTCTGAAGCGGTTTCAGGGGCATCAAGGCCGTGAGAAGAGCTGCCAGACTGCGTTCAATAGCCAAGAATCTCTGGTCTATCAACGCTGCCGATGCTTGGGTATCGATACCAGATGAAGCAGCCGGTACCCCAGAGCATGGCACCAGTAGTTCTGCCAAGGTTGAGGCCTCGAGAACATCCTGGAGCCCCGTTAGTGCTTTGGAAGCCAAAGCCTCCCGCCGGGGCAATTTTGCCAGTGAAAGTCCCTCAAGGGCAACGCGCCAGAGGCATCTCGATGCTTAGAAGGAGATCTACCCTTTGAGGACTGGCCAGATTTATGTTTATAGTTACCTGAGATCCATGGGAGGAAGACGAAGCCCTGGAAGTCGTCGATGCCACAGATGCTGCATCGGAGGGAAAAAGGGTGCTAATTTAGCAGCTCGATTTTGCCGGACCCTCTTCGACATCATCCCACAGGCAACACACTCCGAAATAGAGTGGTCAGGACCTAAACATTTGAGGCACCACTCATGGGTGTCAGTGGCGGAGATGATAATGCCACACTTAGAATACTTTTTAAAACCCAAAGCGGGTTTTTCAATTTTAAAGGAAAGGTTGGGCCTAGTGCCCAAAATGGCGCATGGCACCCGAGGAGAAAATACCTGGAAAAGACTCCAGAAGAAAAAGGGGGTGTTTTTTGGGGGGGTTTTGGGGGGGGGTTTTAAGAAAAAAAAGAAAAGAACCGGCGGTACCGGTGTAGCGTCGAGGGAAGGCAGACGCGACCACAAAAAAGAATAAAAGGGAATATTTTCTGCGGTGACAGGATGTGCGACCTGTCGGCTTCGCGGAAAATCAAGAACTGGAGAGGGACAGTTGGGAAAGGCGGGAAGGCAGCATGCAGGCGCTGTGGGATGCTCCCAAAAGCTTTCCTATTGGACGCTGGGGAGCGTTCCCACGCAGGCTCTGTTGGTACCGACGATACCCAAATGTGAAGACTACATTCCTGCTTGTTCTTGGAGATAAAAGGAGACTGAGCAAGCCGAAAGCTGGGGAAATGCTCTGTGTGGACTCAGTCAGAACCCTGAAATTGAATTCAGACTCCCAGTGTAAATAAGATGTAAATATGTTCTGCCTGAAATCATGTACCAGTGTAAATACAATGTAAATAGTTTCCCCCAGTTACTTTCAAGTTGATCTCTCTGTTTATTGTAAATACAACTCAAAGTGCCTGTGTTGTATAGTTGATGTTTAAATGTAAACCGCTCTGATCTAAAATAGAGCGGTATAGAAAAACTGTTAAATAAATAAAATAAAAATATGTGACGACGGACTTCCTGCTTGCTCCTGTAGAACATCATTTTCCAGTCGAGGTATTCTACTCAACAAACTGGCCAGCAATTCTACAGAATCAGCACTCTCAGCCCCTGAGGTAAAGGAGTCCCAAGTCATGATGCAATGGTGAGATCCTATGGCCAAGTGTAGGGTCCATACTGCTGGGTTCCAGAAGGAGCTGTAGCATATGACCCCAGCCAAAGAACTGTCACTGCAATGTCTTGGCTAGTGAGAAGGAAAGAAGGAGATATAAAATAGGGGGAAATCCTAGGTAGTTTTGGTGGAGGCTCTTGCCCTGCAGCCAAATAGAGGGGCTTATGACTGAGCTGGAAGACCAAATGAACAGGAGAAAATAGTCATGAACAAGTAAAATGATGATCACGACACAGAATCTTCCATGCAAGTGACACAACCTGAAATAACCAGCAACACTTTAGGGATAAAGTGCTGCATTTTATCAGCCAGGATAAATCAAATTGTTTAGTTTCACTATTTTTTTTTTTAAGTGCTGTTAAATTAATGCAGACTCCTGGCGACCCAGCAGCCCCTGGGTTTTCTTAGCAAGGTATGACGAAGTAGACTGCCAGGCCTTTTCTTCCAAGGCAATGGAGGGTAAAGTAACTTGCCCAAGATCACAAGGAGTGCCAGTGGGAAATCAAACCCTGATCGCTTGGGTACAAAGCTGTTGCTCTAACCACTCGGATACTCCTCCATTCAGTTCCACTATAACAGCTGGGGGATGTAGAAAAGCAATGGGCAAAATTGAAAAGCAGAGATTTTAAGGGTAACAAATATTTTTGTTAGAAAGGAAAAATAAATATAAAAGGAAAAGGAAGTCACTATGGTTCTCAAAAGCAGCAGCTGAAAATGAAGAAAAAAAAAAGGGGGGTGGCATTCATAAAATCACCGATAGAGGAAGACTAGCATCAATATTTGGAAAAACTTACCAAAGCCACAAAAGTAGTCAGGAAAGCAAACATACAAAAAGAAGAAGAAATAGCCAATGTAATAAAATGGGGGATAAGACATTTTTCAGATATGTTAGTGAGGGGAGGAAGGACAAGTGGTATTGCCAGACAAGGGCAAAGGGGAAGAATATGTAGAAGCTGATAAGGATGAAGCAGAATTGCTTACCAAATATTTTTGTTCTGTTTTCACAGATGAAGGACCAAGAGCAAGACCTCAGAAAACACCCACAAATAAGAACAGAAGTGAAAGGGATCTTGAATGATTTTCAGAAGACTGTGTTCGTGAAGAAATAGATAAACTAAAAGTAGACAAAAGAGATAGGACCATATGGAATACATCCAAGAATATTGAAAGAACTTGGGAACATTTTAGCAGCTCCACTGATTGACCTTTTCAATGCTTCATTACAGTCAGGAGTGGTCCCAGAGGACTGGAGAAAGGTGCATGAGGACCCTTTACACAAAAGTGGAAGCAAGGATGAGATTGAGAACTACAAGCCAGTTAGTCTAACCTACGGTGAGTAAATTATTTGAAATGCTGCTAAAACAGAATAGTGAGGTTTCTGGAGTCTGATGCATTGCAGGATCCGAGGCAGCATGGGTTTACCAGAGGTAGGTCTTGTCAGACAAATCTGATTGATTTCTTTGACTGGGTGACCAGGTTGTTGTACCAAGGGAGCGCACTAGACGTGGTGTACTTAGATTTCAGAAAAGCCTTTGACACCATTCCACACAGGCGACTTATAAACAAATTAAGCACCCTAGGGATGAACCCTGAAGTAAATGACTAGGTTAGAAATTGGTTGAGTGGGAGGCGACAAAGGCTGAGGAGAAGGATGTTACCAGTAATGTGCCGTGGGATCAGTCCTTTGTCCGATTCTTTTTAATCTCTTTGTTAGTGATATTGCAAAAGCTGTCTGGTAAGGTTTGCCTCTTTGTGAATGATACCAAAATCTGCAGTAGACACTCAGGAAGGAGTAGATAACATGAGAAGGGATCTAGCTAAGCTTGAAGAATGGTCAAGAATTTGGCAGCTGAGATTTAATGCAAAAAAAAAAAAAAAAATGCAGGATCATGCATTTATGCTGCATAAATCCAAGGGAGCGGTACAGTGTAGGGAGCGAATACTTCTGTTCACAAAAGAAGAACAGAACCTGGGCGTAATTGTTTCTGATGATCTTAAAGCAGCTAAACAGGTAGAAAAGGCAACGGTGAAAGCCAGAAGGATGCTTGGGTACATAGGAAGAGGAATGGTCAGCAGAAAAAAGGAGGTAATAGTGGCTCTGTATAAGTCTCTGGTGTGACCACATTTGAACTATTGTGCGCAATTCTGGCGACACCTTCAAAAAGATAAACAGGAAGGAGTCTGTGCAGAGGGTGGCTACTAAAATGGTTAGTGGCCTTCATTATAAAGCATATGGGGACAGACAGATATTAATATGTATACAGTAGGGGTAAGGCAGGATAAAGGAGATATGATCGAGATGTTTAAATACTTCCATGTCGAGACTTCCGGTGACGTCACCTACTGAATGGCGGCGTAGCGGAGGAGCTCCGCCACCAACCCGCAATAATTGAAGCATTTTAGCCCCCACGGGCAACGGAGCGGTGAGCCGAGGGGCGACGGAGAGAGCGGGGAGTGCCGGCGAGCCGCGGCCAGCGGCGAAACAAGCGGGTGCGGAGGTGCAGAGAAGCTGGTGGGAGCGGACCGGACGAGGCAGCCTGACTTTCAGGGGGCTTCTGGGCCGGTGGCCGCGCTGAGCCGGACTTGTTGGGAGAGAGTCAGCAGGGCCAAAAGAGGCTTGCCGGTGAGCAGAGGCAGTGTGCTTCCCCGCAGAGGACGCCACGCCGTCGACCCCCACAGACCACGTGGTGGCAGAAGAGGGTGGCCAACAGAGAGGTGAATCCGGAGACAGAGGGGGACGAGAAGGCCTAGCACGTGGCTGGGAGAAGCAGGAAGCAGGGACCTATGCTAAGCTGCAGCCCACAAGAAGCAGAGTGCAGAAGCAGCCAGCAGTGGTGAGTCTCATACCCCCCCAACTGCACTAAGAAAGGGAGCAGAGGCAGAGAACTACCAAACACCAGAATTGTTCCCAGCAGAAGCTATAGTGTGGTGAGTGGACGCCCTACCAGCTCTATAGGCCGGGGAGACCGGGAGAGAGGGGCTAATCAGCCCAAAATGGAAAAAAATAATAATAAAAAGAGACGCTGGCAAAAAAAAAGCTGGCCGAGTTCCGCTCCCCATATGCAACCACCAAAGGAGGGAAGGAGGCGGAAAAAAAAGCAGGGAAACCTGTGACAGAAACCCCACAGAGCCCGGAGGGGAGTGAAGGAGGAGAGGAGGGCCTGTCGACAGCAGAACAGATTAAACAATGGCTCCTAGAGTTAAAGGAGGAACTGAAGATGGAGATGTGTGGGGTTAAAAATGAAATTAAAGAAGCAATGCAGACTATGCGCCAAGACCTGCTGGAGCTGGGGGGACGTATGGAAGAGGTGGAGACCAAGTTGGAGAGTCAAGAGGAGACCCTGACGCAGTTCCAGAGCAGCTGGGAAGAGCTTCAGAGGACGCAGGAGACCCTGAAAGCCAAAACAGAGGACCTGGAGGACCGCTCGCGCAGATGCAACCTCCGAGTGAGAGGGGTGCCGGAGGAACCACAATATAAGAACTATGAGGAAGTGGCCCAGCGGATCTTCCGGGACCTACTCGCAGCAGCTGGCCCAGGGAGACCTGCAGAGGAGACCCGCCTCGAAATAGAAAGGGCGCACAGGGGTATGGGGCCCATCCGAGGACAATAGGCCAAGAGACATTGTGGTCTGCCTGCACTCCTTTAAGAGTAAGGAACTACTGCTGGGTGCCAGCCGCAAGCTGAAAAATTTCCGTTGGGAGGGGCATACGGTGGAGCTGTACCAAGACCTGTCCCAAGGCACGCTACAAAGACGGAGGGAGATAAGAGAGGTCACCGCATATCTCAGACATGCTGACCTGCGCTACAAGTGGCTCTTCCCCTTCGGCCTCTTTATTACGGTGAAAGGACGATCGAGGACGGTGAGATCCAGTGTGGAGGCGTGGAGAGCACTGAGAGAGCTCGGTGCTGAGAATCTACCAGAGCAAGCCGAGGGCTCTTTCACTCCGCCGAGAACGGGATCCAGGACCGGAGGAGCAGCACAGCTGAAATGGCAGAGGGCAAGTGGACGTAGACTGGCAAGAACCACCAAGGACGGGCACCAGAACCGGACCACAGAACAAGAGACTGGCTGAGCTGAAGCATCTTTATAATGGACTGGTATTCTTGAATAAGTTGGGCTGTGGTGGGGGGGGGGGGGGGAAGGAGAGATGGGCAGTGGGCTACGGGGCGAGGGAGCGGGGAGGAGGCGGGGACTAGGCTGAGAGGGAGAGAGCCCAGGCTGGGTGGAGAGAGGAGGGGGTTTAGAGGGGGGAGAGTTGGCAGCGAGGGGGGCTTAGGCAGGGGAGTGGGGGGGGGGGCTGGGGAACAGTTGAGGTGGGTAGGTGGGGAGGGAGGGAAGGTCACCGAATTGGAAGTCGTATCTCCGCAGAGGAGAGTTACGAGGGGGGGAGAGGGAGGAGGGGAGGGAAGAGTAGCGAGGGGGGGAGAGGGAGGACGGGAGGGAACAGCGGGAGGGGGAGTGGGGGGTGGGGGGAGGAGGGGGTGGGTAGGGGGGGGAAGAGGGGGTCAGAGTGGGAGGTGGGGGCGGAGGGTCTTAGGGGGACGAGGCAGGGATCTGGGGGTAGGAAAGGAGTTAAAAATTCTCACGTTAAATGTGAAAGGTCTAAATTCACCAATGAAAAGACAGAAATTATATAAGGAGTTAACAAGACACAATGCAGACATAGTGCTGTTGCAGGAGACATCTATTGAGACAACACGAGACATTGGTGCAACCCCGGGGGTACAAGTACCGTATGTTCGCTTCTAATCTTAAAGAGAAGAAGAAAGGCGGGGTGGGGGTCTTCATCAGAGAGACAGGCCCCATGGAGGTCCAGGTAGTGTCCCGGGATAGGGGGGGGCGGTATCTCCTGCTGAGGGTAAAGATAGGTGAGGAGTGGTTTTGCGTGGTAAATGTGTATGCCCCTACGGGCCCGCAAACTGAATTCTGGGATGCTTTGAGTGCGCAAGTGGCGGCAATGGGGGATGGGGTCCTAATCTGTGGTGGGGATTTCAATGTGGCATGGGAGGTAGGGAGAGATACGACTGGGCGCAGGGAGGGGAGAGGCACAGATAGGAAACATTACCACAATTCTGTGCGGGAGAACGGCCTGATAGATGTATGGCGGACACTAAACCCGGGGCGGAGGCAATTTTCTTTTTATTCTGCAGCACATGGCACTTACTCCCGGTTGGATGCCATATGGGTAGGGAAGGAGTTAACAGGCGGCTCCTAGGGGGCGAGATGGAACCCATTACCTGGTCCGATCATGCTCCGGTGGTGGTGCGGGTGCGGGTGGAAGGGGAAGATAGAGGCCGCCAGTTCTGGAAGTTGAATGAGGGGCTCCTTGAGGACGAGAGGGTGGTGCGGGAGCTTGAAAGGCGCATCCCGGAGTACTTTGACCAAAATGGCGGTGGGGAAGTGCTGGATGGAACAGTCTGGGACGCCTTCAAGGCTGTAATTAGGGGGGTTCTCATAAAGTGGGGAGCCCGCCTAAAGCGAGAGAGGGCGGAGAGGGAGGACCGGTTACGTCGGCAATTGCGGGAGATGGAGGAAAGAGATGGTCAGGACAGAACTGGACAGGTATGGGGTGAGGTGCTGGCACTACGAGCCCAGGTGAATGCTCTTGAAGCGGAGAAGATACAATTCCGCCTGCAGCTGTTAAAACAGAGGTTCTTTGAAGGGGGGAATAAAGCGGGGAAACTTCTCGCGAGACAATTGAAGAAGCGGAGGGAGTGGAATAGGATTACACAGATTAGGAGTACAGGGGGGGTAGTGCAAGAGGCTCCACGAATAAGGGAGGAATTTGTGTCCTTCTATAGCAACTTGTATGCAGCCCGAGCTGCAAGGTCGGGAGAGGACATTCGGGAATATGTGAGGGAAGCAGGGCTCCCGACTCTAACGGGAGACGAACAAGAGGGGCTCAACAGGGAAATACAAGCTGACGAAGTCAGCCAGGCTATCAAGGGCTTAAAAAATGGAAAGGCCCCAGGGCTCGATGGACTGACGGCAAAGTTTTACAAGCGCTTTGGGAGCCTCTTGCTGAACCCGTTGACCAGGGTATTTAATGGACCGGAAGGGGGGAGGCACTGCCTGAATCAATGGGCTGGGCAGGTATTACGCTTATCCACAAAGAGGGGAAAGACCCGCAGGAGTGTGCGTCTTACCGTCCGATCTCGCTGCTGAACCTAGATGTGAAACTGCTGGCGAAAGTACTAGCGGTGCGCCTCAATGGAGTGTTAGGTAAATTGGTGCATGAGGACCAGGCTGGATTTGTACCAGGCCGGCAAGTGGCGGATCATATCCGCAAAGTGTTAAATGTGATGTGGTCGACACAGCAGCAGAGGAGGGGGGCCTTGTTGGTATCACTGGATGCAGAGAAGGCCTTTGATCAGGTGTCCTGGGATTTTCTCTACGCGGTGTTGGAGGCCCAGGGGTTTGGACCGGGGTTCACACAGTGGATAAGGGCTCTCTATGCTAGGCCGAATGCATGTGTTCGCGTGAATGGGGGGGTACTCTGGTTTCTTCCCCCTAGAAAGAGGGACGCGGCAGGGATGTCCACTGTCCCCCCTACTTTTTGTGCTATCCTTAGAGCCATTGGCAGCGAAGTTGCGCGGCAGCCCTGATATCACGGGGGTTAGGGTGGGACGGCAGGAATGCAGAACGTCCCTCTTTGCAGACGATATACTGCTGACACTCACGAATCCCAGCGAATCTCTGAGGGCAGTGATGAGAGAGATTCAAGATTATGGTGAAAGGGCGGGCTTCCGGATTAATTGGGGGAAATCGGAGATCTTGAGTGTAGGGGGGGAGGGGGAGGGGCAGCGTGACTGGCAGCAGAATTTCCCCTTCAAATGGGCAAAGACATCGATCCGGTACCTCGGGGTTCATCTCGGTAGAACCTTGGAGGAGTTGTATGATTTAAATTACAAGAAGTTGGTGGGGCAGGTGGAGGCGAAGCTACAAGGCTGGAGCAGGGGGTATTACTCGTGGTTTGGACGAATAGCGACGGTTAAGATGATGCTTCTCCCCCAGTTCCTCTTTCTGTTTCAGGCTTTGCCAGTCCCAATCCCCCCGAAAGTGCTAAAGAAGATCCAACAACAGGTCGAGCGGTTTATCTGGGGGTCGAGGCGTCCACGGGTGGCGGCAAGGACGCTACAAGTCTCGGTACGGGAAGGAGGGATGGGGGTTCCCAATTTCCGACTATATTATGCGGCAGCACAATTGCGAGCAGTCTACGCGTGGTTGCGGGAACCCCAGAAGCAGTGGGTTCAGCTGGAACTGGCCGAATACAGGCCGGGTGCGCTTGAACGGTTAGTATGGGAGGGGAGGGGAGAGAAGGGGAGGAATCCCATTGTGGGGCATACTTTGAAAGTGTGGCAGCAGTATAGAAAGCGGCTGGTGGGTGACAAACGATGGTCGGCCACCATGTCATTACAAGCCTGCTGTGCGGAGAGCGGGGGACCGGGAGCCACAGTGCTCCGTAACTGGGCGGCGTTAGGATTGTCCCAGGTGTCCCAGATTGTGGTAGGAGGACATTGTAGAGGATTTGAGGGGGTCCGGGACCTCTATCGTTTGGGGGAGGTAGATAGATTCCCGTATAGGCAGCTATGTTCGGTAGTGAGTACAAAGGGAAGGGAGCAAGGGGGATGGGGGGGAGGTGAATGGTTTTGAGGGAGCCTGCCTAGGATCCCTGGGAAGCCAGGGGATGCTCTCCAGGATTTACAGAGGGTTGACAGCGAGGGGGGAAGACAAGTTGAAATACATGGAAGCGTGGGAGAAGGATTTAGGGGTAAGCTGGGGGGTGGAGGAGTGGGAGACAATGGCATTAGGTATAGCACGATTCTCCATTGCCACGACATTGCGAGAGAATGGGTTTAAGGTGCTGAGTCGCTGGTATCTCACACCGGAGCGGTTGTGTAAGGCAGGGGTGTTGCAAACGGATGAATGTTGGCGAAAGTGTGGGGAGCGTGGCTCCTGGCTGCATATGTGGTGGACGTGTCCGGTAGTGGGAGAGTACTGGCACCGCATAGGGGCAAACATCAACAAAATGATGGGGGCGAACCTTGAACTTGGCCCTGAGATGTGTCTCCTGCATAGACCAGATGGGAAATGGGAGGGGGATTGGAACATTATTTGGTATTGTGTCACAGCGGCCCGCTGCGAAATTGCATGGTACTGGAATAGACCAGCTCTACCCTCCATGGCGAGCTATGCACGCAGGGTGTCGCATCTTTATGCCATGTATAAATTGACTGGGGAGCGGGGAGGGAGAGGGGAGCAAATGGAGAAGCGGTGGGCAGGAGTTTGGAGGTGGTTGCGGGAAGAGGGGTGGAAGTAGGGAGGGGGTGGGGGGATGGCAAATGGGAGGAGAAATGATTAGACTGTGTGTTATTTGAAGAGTTGTCTCTTATGCTGTTTGCTGAACCCTTGATACCTTGGAGTTGTTGAGTATCTGCTAATGTAACTGTTACAAATGTTAATAAAAATTTAAATTAAAAAAAAAAAATAAAATACTTCCATGTCATAAGTGCACAAGAGAAGAGCCTCATTCGATGAAAGCAAGCTCTGCTAAAAGGGGACATAGGATGGGGGTGAAAGGGGATAGACTCAGGAATAACATGCAGAAATATTTCTTTATGGAAAGAGTGGTAGATTCAAGGAATAGTCTCCCAGTGGAGGTAGGAGAGGTAGGACAGTATCTGAAATCAAGAAAGCATGGGACAAACAGAAGATCTCTGAAGGAAAAAAAGGAACTATAGCACTTGATATAGAAGGGCAGACTAGACAGGCCATATGGTCTTTCTGCCATCATGTTTCTATAATGTATAGTATTAACATGTTTGGTTCTTGCCTTTTTCTGAAAATTTTCATTTAAAACACATACCTTAAAGTTTATTTCTGGCTCCTTACAGCAGGATATGCAGTTCACAAGCAATGCTATCAGCACAACTATACTACATGCTGCCAGCATCACATAAGAGAACGAAGCTTCATTAGCAGCTGTTTCCCCTGGAAATAAAGCAAAAATAAATACAGTGTTAAAAATAATGTGTTAATGATGAATTTAACACTACCATATGCAATGGACTGGATTTAACCTATTTTCAAGTGCTGAACACAAATCACAAGCATTTTCAAAAACGCAATCCAAACTTGATGTGGTAATCCACTTGGGCACAAATGACCTGGCTACAAACAGTACCTCCACAGTCCAAAAGAACTTCCAATATCTGGGAGAGAAACTCAAGCCCATTGTTAACACTGTTGCATTCTCAGAGGTTCTACCAGTGCTTGGTAAGGGGACACAAAGGCTGCATCACATTAACAGCTTTAATACATGGCTCCAGACCTGGTGCAAACAAGGATTCAGATTTATTGGCGACTGGGGTAACAGATGAGACAACAAGAGACTATACTGTGCTGATGGACTACATCTCTCTGTCGCAGGGAAAAGAATCCTAAGTGAAAAATACAAGCAATATGTGGATATGCATTTAAACTAGAACAAGGGGGTGACGGATGTGGAAGGTCAAGTTCTGGACGTCACTCCCTGCAAAAGCAGACTAAAATCAGAAACAGACACACATTTAAACCACACATCAACAACAAGTGGGAAGATGTAGGCAGAACAAAATCAATGCTAAATACACACAAGCCAGTTAAATGCTGGAAAGCAAAGAGCACAAATGCTCGAAGCTTAGCCAACAAAGTTCCAGACCTAGAAGCCCTAATGGTGGAAATGGATTTGAACATTGTGGCCATTACAGAAACATGGCTAAACGAATCGCATGATTGGGAAATAGCCATACCTGGCTATAATCTATTCAGAAGAGACAGAAAACGGAAGAGGGGGAGTAGCCTTGTATGTCAAAAGCAATATTAAAGCTACTGAAATGCAGGGGGCATGGGGAAAAGAAGCAGCGCTCTGGATTGTGTTGGAAAGAGGAGATGGCACTGTCATCCATACTGCTGTAGTCTACAGACCTCTGACACAAATTGGAGATACATAACGAATTGATTATAGATATTGTTAAGATAGCCACAAAGAGGGAAGCGATCATATTGGGTGACTTTAATCTATCTGATGTGGATTGGATTACCCCTTCTGCAAATCTGGAAAGAAGCAAAAAAATCGTGGATGCTCTCCAAGATGCGTTACTTAGACAAATGATGGAACCAACCAGGGAAAGCTCAACACTGGATTTAGTGCTCACCAACGGCGATAGTGTGTCGAATGTCTGCGTAAGTGCCCCTGTGAGCAGCAGCGATCATCACACAGTGTGGTTTGAGATAAAAGCCATGGTACAGGCCAAACATAGCAAGCTCAAAGTCCTAAACTTCAAAAACACCGACTACCAATAAAATGGCCGAGTACCTAAAGGAGGAGCTGACAGGGTGGAGGGAGATAAGGGAAGTGGAACTGCAATGGGCTAAACTAAAGGTGGCAATAAAAGGAGCAACAGATAAATATGTAACAAAAGTAAACAACAACAAGAGAAGAAAACCTATTTGGTTTTCCAAAGAAGTGGCTGCTCAAATAAAGGCAAAACACAGCTTTCGCAAAATTCAAAAGCTCACAAACAGGAACACAGAAATGAATACAGGATCAAACTCAAAGAGACAAAGAGAGAAATAAGGATAGCAAAATCAAAGGCAGAGGAAAAGATGGCTAAAGACATGAAGTGTGGTGACAAAACCTTCTTCAGGTATATTCGGGAAAGGAAGAAGATCAAAGGTGGAATTGCAGGACTCAGAAGTGCTGCGAACGGACTCGTGGAAACTGACACTGAAAAAGCGAAAATGCTAAACGAATACTTCTGCTCTGCTTTTACTAAAGAAAGTCCTGGAGAAGGACCACCTGCGACTCCCAAATATAAAAATGGGAAAGAAGTAGTTACCACACCATTCACAGAAGATGAGGTGTTAGAACAACTTGCAAAACTGAAAGTGGACAAGACCATGGGACCAGATGGGATACATTCCAGGATACTGAAAGAGCTCAGAGGTTCTTGCAGGGCCATTAAAGGATGTTTTCAACAGATCCTTGGAAACAGGAAAGGTTCCTCAGGACTGGTGAATGGCTGATGTCGTACCTCTACACAAAAGTGGTGAGAGGGAAGAAGTATCAAACTACAGGCCTGTGAGCCTTACCTCGGTGGCAGGAAAAGTCATGGAGGCGCTCCCGAAAGAGCAAATAGTGAACTTTCTCAAAACCAACAGGTTGCAAGACCCGAGGCAACATGGTTTTACCAAAGGACGATCTTGCCAAACAAATCTGATTGAGTTCTTTGACTGGGTGACCAGGGAGCTCGATTAGGGGCATGTGATGGATGTCATCTACCTGGATTTCAGCAAAGCCTTCGATACTGTTCCTCATAGGAGGCTTATCAATAAACTCGGTAGCTTGGCAATGGATCCTAATATGGTAAATTGGATCAGAAACTGGTTGACTGACAGATGACAGAGGGTGATGGTAAATGGAGCTCACTCGGATGAAGGGAAGGTGATTAGCGGGGTGCCCCAGGGGTCGGTCCTGGGCCCGGCACTGTTCAATGTATTGGTGAGTGATATTGCTGAAGGACTGAATGGAAAAGTCTGTCTTTTTGCAGATGACATGAAAATTTGCAACAGACTCCCTCGAGGGAGTAGTTAACATGAGGAAAGACCTACAAAAGCTGAAAGAATGGTCTAATGCTTGGCAATTAAGATTTAATGCAAAGTGGTGCAGAGTCATGCACTTGGGTAGCAGAAATCCAAGGGAATTGTACGCGATAGGGGGCGAGAGGTTGGTGTGCACGGATCAGGAGAAAGACCTCGGTGTGATTATTTCTGAAAATCTCAAGGTGGCAGTGCGACAAGGTGGTCGCAAAAGCCAGGAGGATGTTGGGCTGCATACAAAGAGGAATCACCAGCAGAAAGGAAGAGGTACTTATGCCACTGTATAAGTCACTGGGTGAGGCCTCACTTGGAATACTGTGTTCAGTTTTGGAGACCGTATCTTGCAAAGGATGCAAAAAGACTGGAAACTGTTCAGAGGAAGGCGACCAAAATGATTTGGAACCTGCGTCAGAAGGCTTATGAGAAGAGACTTGAAGACCTAAACATGTACACTTTGGAGGAGAGGAGAGACAGGGGAGATATGATTCAGACCGTTAAATACTTAAAGGGAAATAATGAACAAACCAACCTCTTCCAAAGACGGGGAAGCTTTAAAACTAGAGGGCATAACAGGAAGCTGCAAGGTGGTAAATTGAAAGGCAATGTCAGGAAATACTTTCACAGAAAGGGTGGTGGATGCTTGGAATGCCCTCCCGATGGAAGTGGTGGGGGCAAACATGGTGACGGAATTCAAAATGGCATGGGACAGACACAGTGGATTCCTTTACAGCAAAAGGATAAAATAAAAATAAACTGAACCATCTAATTTCTCAACAAATAGGGGTGTCCTGCATGGAGTGGTGGGGTTCACCCCTAAACAGGGACGTGGGGAGGGGTGGCCTGCATGGAGTGGCAGGTGCATCTACTCTTGCCATCGTGCTGGGCAGACTAGATGGACCATGCTGGTCTTTATCTGTCGTCATTTACTATGTTACTATGTGGCTTGGAGTCAATGCAGACAACTGGCGATTAAGCACTCCTGGGTTTTCTTGGCAGTGTAACCAGAAGTAGATTACCAGGCCTTTCTTCCAAGGCAATGGAGGGTTAATGGACTTACCCATAGCCACAAAAAGTGCAAATGGGAATCTCTTGGTTACCAAGCCAGTGCTCTAACCTCTAGGCTACAAGCATTTTCGGATTACTCTAAACGGAACTCAGTTGATGGTATACACACACACACACACCCTTCTGTTTCAAAGGCCAGCATTTTGAAAGTGCAATGCCAATGAGATGAGGACAGTATCTGAACTTAAAAAAGCATGGGACAAACAGAGGATTTCTAAGGGAAAAGAGGGGACTATTGTAGTAGTCGTTATGGAAGGGCAGACTAGATAGGCTATGTGATCTTTTCCTGTCATCATGTTTCTATGAGTATTGGTTATGATAATAAACTTTAAGGTGGACATTATACTTACCTGTGAATGTCCTTTCCTTGTCTGGACTAGCAGGACACAAGTGATCCGTGTTCCTCTACCAGAAGACTGGTGGAGACAAAGAACCAATGAAAAGCTAGGTTTCAATGACAACACTCCTATACCTCTATTCGCCTAAGCTACCAGAGGGCCCTTAGGTATTCATCCCAAAGCATATGGGAGAAACATGGCAAGCCTCACAAAACCTTAATCGTGGGCAACAAAGAGTAATTAACAATAGAGAACGATGAACAGGAAAGCATAAAAACAGAAGGTTGTCAGTAGAAGATGAACCCGCACAACAGAGTGTAAAAATCATAGCGGACCCAAGAATACATGCAAAGACAGTTTCAGGGCTGGGCCCTGGACTGCTCTAGCAGGACTCAAGGAAAGGACATTAATTGGTACATAAAATATCCCCCCTTTTCATAGCGCCCTGCCAGACCAGTGGAATATACCAAAGCTACACCACCACTAGGCAGGAAGACATAGCAGGCCACTAAACCATTGAGCCAAAGGCCATGTATGCTGGCACATGGACATCCAAGCGGAAATGTTTGACAAGGGGAAGGTGAAGCTCACGTTGCTGCCCAACAATGTCTGCAGGGGCGGAGTGGAGCTGGGTGGCCCATGAAGATGCTTGTGCTCAAGTAGAATGGACATGCAAATCTTCTGGAATCAGCTGGCTCTGCAACAGATATGCAGAGGCAATGGCCTCCTGAATCCAGCACCCCAAAGCTGACTTGGCCGTTGTGTCACCCTTGCATGGTCCAGCAAACACAAAAAGATGGTTGGACTTACAAAAGGCATCCATAGCCTTCAAGTACCTCAGAAGCACTCTCCAGACACCTACAAGGTGAAGATCCTTATCCTTCCCCCAACACTGCTCCCTAGAGGGCAGGCAGACCACCAGGCTCACGTGAAAGGAGAAAGAACATTATTGCAAGAAAGGGACAGGCCAAATGGAAACAGTTGCCTTTGAAAACAGACAAGTATCCCAGCAAGACAGAGCCTGCAGCTCGGAAATCCGCCTTGCAGAATAAATCAGACCATCTTGAGGGTCAAATTCTTTCAGGTACATAAGAACATAAGATATGCTATACTGGGTCAGACCAAGGTCCATCAAGCTCAGTATCCTGTTTCCAACAGTGGCCAATCTAGGTCATACGTACCTAGCAGTTTCCCCAAAAGACAGGTTCCACAATGCTTGTACTGGGTCAAGCATTGATATCCTGGGTCCCTTCTTAATAATGGTTTATGGACCTTTCCTCCAGGAACTTGTCCAAACCTTTTTTAAACCCAGCTACACTAACAGCCTTTACTACATCCTCAGGTAACAAATTCCAGAGTTTGATTATACACAGGTACACTAAAAAATTTTTTTTTTAAACTGCCTCTGTTTCGATTGATTTTTACGTTTTTTGGTGCGCTGAATCCAAATCTGGTAACCAATTTGCTCCATCACGTACAGATTTTTTGCTACATTGGGTTAGCAGTTTGAGGTGAACGTTTCAGATTGAGTGCGATCGAGAGAAAAGTTTCTTGGATGAATTCTTTATACTAATTGTTTAGTAGTTATTCAAATAAGAATAAAGAAAATTCTAACAAGGCAGCACATAAGAATAGAGTAGAGTAATGTCAACAAAACACACTGTGATGGTAGCAAAATTGTCTGCACTTAAAACAGCCACATACATGTGCACAAACATTGAGCATATAAGAGCGAGGTTAGACACAAAGCAAAGCAAAGAAATGTGCAAAAAGTGTTGTACAGGTATGTATGTATGTAAGAATAGATCTCGCAAACCGCACCATTGCAATACATGATGACAAACACGCTTTGGTGTGAAAATCAATTTCTCATAAATGTGATATGACACTGTTGTTATAACTAGCAAATTTTTATTTCAAAGTTTAGTAAAAACACGATATTTGTCAACACAGTTTAGATTTTAAAGTCATTCTTGGGTCAATCAATCTCCTGGTGGGCCCGTTTCTTCTTCCCCCGAATGCTTCTCTTGGTGCGCTGCTTGGCGTATTTTTCATCTGGGGTTTCCCGCAGCAGCAACCAGCAGAAATCAGCCATCATAGTGGTGTTCCATCTTCCTTGGTACCTTCTCTCTGCGTCCTTGATGTCCTGGTGAAACCTTTCACCTTGTTCTTCACTGTACGCCCCCAAGTTTTCAGGAAAGTAGTTCACATGGGAGTGCAAGAAATGGACTTTCAGGCTCATGTTACAGCCTTGTTCTTTGAAGGCATTGAGCATCCTGGCAACAATATCCTTATAGTTCTCATCCCGCCTGTTCCCCAAGAATTTGAGAACAACATCCTTGAAGGAATCCCAGGCTTCTTTTTCCTTCTCAGACATCGTTTCAGCGAATGCTCCATCTGAAATGAGTTTCCTTATATCAGGGCCAACAAACACTCCTTCCTTTAGCTTTGCTTCAGAAAGTCGGGGGAACTTTGAGCAAAGGTACCGAAAGCACTCACCATCTTTGGAAGGGACTTGATGAATTGCTTAATGAGACCCAACTTAATGTGGAGAGGTGGTAATAGAATTTTATCACGAGGTACCAAGCTCTCATGAAGAACATTTTTCTCACCGGGTCTCAAATACTCCCGAATTGGCCAGTCTTTTTTCCCCCCAGTGTAGGTCGCGGGCCCGGCTATCCCACAAGCAAAGGAAGCAGGGATATTTGGTGAAACCGGATTGCTGCCCTAATAGCATGGATAGAATTTTAAAGTCTCCACAAATCATCCACTTATGCTCATCATAACGAAGCTTCTGAAGAATCAGGGCCAAATTCTCGTATTTTTTCTTGGAGAATAACAGAGTGAGCAATAGGAACTGAAGCGAATGTGTTGCCATTATGAAGAAGAACACCTTTTATGCTGTCTTTTGACGAATCAATGAACAGCCGCCATTCAGCAGAATCATACTTGAGTTTAAATTTTTCCATCACTCCGTATATATCGTTGCAAAATACCAAATCTTCCTCTTTGCTGAAATACTTCAAAAATTGTGTCTCGCGGTTGCGGTACCAATAAAAAGTTGTTCCTGGTGACAATAGATTTTTCTGTTTAAGCCGAGAACCTAGCAGTTGGGCAGCATCTTTTGGGAGTCCTAAATCCCGGACTAAATCATTCAATTCAGCTTGAGAGAAAAGTTCAGGTTTCGGATCTGGTTCAGTTTCAAACTCGGAAGTACTGGACTCATCGGGAAAAGCCATCTGATGAGTCTCATCATGATCAGAACTGTCCACACAAATATGATCCAAAGATTTTGGTGGTTCAGGCACAGGTACTTCGTTGCTATGAGGCATAGGCCTAATTGCTGAGGGAAGGTTGGGGTAACTTATTACGTTTTTATTTTTTAAGTTGTATCCCTTCACAATGCAAGAGCAAAAATAGCAGTCACTGCTGTGGTCTCTTTGTTCACGCCACATCATAGGTATTCCGAAACGAAATGCTTGTTTTTTACCTTTCATCCATAAGCGTAGATCTTCCTCACATGTCTTGCACACTTTGTGAGGAGCCCACGGTTTGTCTTGATCGCCTAACTTCAAACCGAAATAGGCGAAATATACTTTTTTAATAAATGCAGAAATGTTCCTCTGCCGCTTTTTCATGGTATATTCCCCACAAATAAAACAAAAACTGTCCGGAGAGTTGACGCAACCTCTGGCTCTGTGAGCCATCACAAATACACAGCACTGCAAACTACAACTGTAGTGAACCACTTCGGAATAAAGCTGGATTACGACTGAGCAAACAAAAGGTAATAATGAACTTGCAAGAAACTGAAATTTGACAGGAACGTTCATGTCGCAACCACCGTGTTTGAGCGAGCGAGCGAGCGAGCGAACGAGGCGAGGCGAACAGGAAAGAACATGCGCCAGCGCGAGTACTGGATTTAGCCCCCCGCCTCCCAATTGTCCTGTTAATGTATAAAATGAATACAAAACACTCTAAAATATCATGAGGGAGTGTTTCTAGTTAGTTAACCATTACAACCTCTATTTTGGGCCAAGAAAATAAACTGCAGTCGGCTAAAAAGAAATTATGTGAACATTCCTTATATGGGTAAGAAATCTAATTTTGCAAGAAAACGTGACGTGATGGAACATTTTGGCTATTTTTCCTGGATTCAGCACCCCAAAATCTATAGGAATCAGTTGCAAAACTGGAGGCAGTTTTTTGGTAGTGTACCTGTGTTACACGTTGAGTGAAAAAATATTTTCTTTTATTAGTCTTAAATAGTTTACCCTGTAGCTTCATTGCATGTCCCCTAGTCTTTCTATATTCTGATAACGTAAACAATCGATCAACGTTTACCCATTCTACTCCGTTCATTAATTTATAGACTTCTATCATATCTCCCCTCAGCCGTCTCTTTTCCAGGTTAAAGAGCCCTAACCTTTTTAGCCTTTCTTCTTGGGAGTATCCTTCCATCCCCTTTACCATTTTGGTGGCTCTTCTCTGAACCTTTTCTAATAATGCTATATCCTTTTTAACATACGGCGACCAGAATTGCACACAATATTCAAGGTGCGGTCTAACCATGGAACGGTATAGAGGCATTATTAATATCTTTTGTTTTATTTTCCATTCCTTTCCTTATGATACCTAGCATTCTATTTGCTCTCTTGGCTGCCGCTGCACACTGGGCTAAGGGTTTTAACATGTTATCTACAATAACGCCTAAATCTTTTTCCTGGGTGGTGGTTCCTAATGTGGAACCTTGCATAGTGTAACCATAGTTTGGGTTGTTCTTTCCTAGGTGCATAACTTTGCACTTGTCCACATTAAATTTCATCTGCCATTTGGATGCCCAGTCTTCCAATTTATCATGATCCTCTTGCAATTTCCCACAATCCTCTTGGGTTTTAACAACTTTAAAAAGTTTGGAGTCATCTGCAAATTTGATAACCTCACTCGTTATTCCCTTTTCCAGGTCATTTATGAATATGTCAAAAAGCAGCGGACACAGCATAGATCCTTGGGGTACTCCACTATTCACCTTTTTCCACTGGGAAAATTGGCCATTTAGCCCTACCCTCTGCGTTCTCTCTTTTAACCAGTTCCTGATCCACAATAGTACACTGCCTCCTATCCCATGACTTTTTAGATTTGCCAAAAGTCTCTAATGAGGGACCTTGTCAAAGGCATTCTGAAAGTCCAGATAGTTGATATAGTGTAACTCACCTTTGTCTACCTGTTTATTCACACCTTCAAAAAAGCATAACAGATTAGTAAGACAAGATCTTCCTTGTCTAAAGCCATGTTGGCTGTCTCTTGAAGGACTGGAAAGGGGGGCTGTTACTTCTGGAGAGAAATCTGAAATTGTGAGTATATACTTCTGGGAATTTTTCTGAAAGGAATTTTTTTTCTTTTAAAGCTAATTAATCTGTGAACCCACTATTTTTTTTGTTAAATCAGTCAGGGCCTAGTAGCAACAGTTTAAGATTCAATTTAAAACACAGAAGAGAACTTTCTGGTTACCTTTCATACCCAGTAGACAGCTGTAGTTTAAATTTCATAGTCACTCAGGGCCTAGCATCAGCAAAGTACTTTTAGTTTCAAATTAAAACACAGAAGAGAGCTTTCTGGTTAAATTTAGAATCCAGCAGAGAGCTTATAGTTTAAATTTCATAATAGGTTAGAGCCTAGTAGCAGCAAAGAGCTATAATTTAAATCAAATCAGAATATAGTTTTCCTCAGCAGCACAGGACAAGGTACTGTGTAGCAGCCCTTTTTTAATAAGTGTTATATCCCTCCCTCCTCCCCACACCCACCCTCCCCTGGGAAAATCACAGCTTTATAGGTACTTGCACAACTTAAAAGACAGGAGGTGCTCTCAGGTGAAGCTCATTACCCAAATCAGTCATACACCAAGGACCTGAAATTAATTAAGCTTCAGGTGAACAAGGTATATTAAACTTCTTAGGTACAGTTTTAGTGGTATAAATATCCATTGCACCCTTTAGTACATATAGAACTTAAAGATCTAAACACAAACTTAAAACTAAGATGCAGACAGCAGTCCAGCAGCGGGATGTGGGCTTTCCAGTCTTTTGCATTGAGTGTCACATGTATGATTTTCTCCCAGCTGGTGAGAGGTCTTACGTGTGCACTAGGTGCAAGGAGCTCTCTGCTCTCAGGGAACAAGTCCGTTCTCTAGAGGCTAGAGTAGCAGACTTGGAAAACATAAGACAGACAGAGAGGTACATAGACGAGACCTACAGGGATATAGTCCTGAAGTCCCACCTCCAGTCTGGCAGCATCCCTGTTGCCATGGAGGAGAGAGGTCACGTGACAGGAGAGCATCACCCTGGTGTGGCAGGAAGTGATCCTGTAACTAGGACCTGTCCTCCAGGTGATGTAAACCCCTCTCGCACCGAGGAGGTTTCTCCAGGGCCAAGTGCCCATGCGGGAAGGGTTAGGACAGCAGTTATAGTTGGTGATTCGATCATTAGGCATGTAGATAGCTGGGTGGCTGGTGGACGTGAGGATCGCCTGGTAACATGCCTGCCTGGTGCGAAGGTAGCGGACCTCACACGCCACCTAGATAAGGGGAGGAGTCTGCTGTCTTGGTACATGTTGGTACCAATGACATAGGAAAATGTGGTAGGGAGGTTCTGGAAGCTAAATTTAGGCTTTTAGGTAGGAAGTTGAAATCCAGAACTTCCAGGGTAGCGTTCTCCGAAATGCTTCCCGTTCCACGCGCAGGACCCAATAGGCAGGCAGAGCTCCGGAGTCTCAATGCGTGGATGAGAGACAATGGTGCAGAGATGAGGGGTTCGGATTTGTTAGGAACTGGGGAACATTCTGGGGAAAGGAGGGGCTCTTCCGAAGGGATGGGCTTCACCTTAACCGGGATGGAACCAGGCTGCTGGCATTAACCTTTAAAAAGGAGATAGAGCAGCTTTTAAACTAGATAATAGGGGAAAGCCGACAGTCGCCCAAGAGCGCATGGTTCGGAAGAATGTATCCTTGAAGGATACTACAAAAAGCAGAGAGGTTCCAAAAAAGAGTAAAGTAGCCCAAATGCCCTCGAGTATGGAGCAGACAGAACTTAAAGATCCCAAATTACCCATGTCTACCAATAGCCAAATTAATATGAATAAAATACAGTCTCTAAAATGCTTGTATGCAAATGCTAGAAGTCTACAAAACAAGATGGGAGAGTTAGAATATATAGCACTAAACGAGAGGTTAGATATGATTGGAATATCAGAGACATGGTGGAAGGAGGACAACCAGTGGGACACTGTGATACCTGGGTACAAACTATATCGAAATGATAGAGCTGATCAAATTGGTGGAGGGGTTGTGCTCTATGTTAGAGAGGGCATTGAGTCAGAAAGGATTAAAGTTTTGCAAGAAACAAAATTTTGCTGTAGAATCTCTATGGATTGAAATTCCATGTAAAAAGGGGAAGGCGATGGCAGTGGGGGTGTACTATCGTCCGCCTGGCCAGAATGAACAAATGGATGATGAAATGCTCAAAGAAATCAAGGAAGCTAGCAAAAGTTACAGTGCAGTAATAATAATGGGTGATTTCAATTACCCCGGCATCGACTGGGTCAGTGTCACAACAGGACATGCTAGGGAGATAAAGTTCCTAGATGAAATAAATGACTGCTTCTTGGAGCAGCTGGTTCATGAACCGACCAGAGGGGAAGCAATATTAGACCTAGTCCTTAGTGGAACACCAGATGTAGTGCAAGAGATAAGGGTGTTGGGGCCACTTGGCAATAGTGATCATAGCATGATCGCCTTTGATTTAATTAGTGGAGGAGGGATAGTAAGGAAATCCACAGTACTACCCTTTAACTTTCGAAAGGGAGACTATGATAGAATGAGGAAAACAGTTAAGAAAAAACTAAAAGGAGCAGTTGCAAAGGTTAAAGACGTACATCAAGCTTGGGTGTTGTTGAAAAATACTATCTTGGAAGCCCAGACCAGCTGTATTCCACGCTTTAAGAAAAGTGGAAGGAAGTCCAAAAAATTGCCAGCATGGTTTAAAGCTGAGGTCAGAGAGGCTGTTGTTGCCAAAAAAGCATCTTTCAAGAAATGGAAAAAAGAGCCAAATGATGAAACCTGGAAACAGCACAAGCACTGGCAAGTCAAATGCAAGGCATTGATAAGGCAGGCAAAGAGAGAATTTGAGAAGAAGCTTGCTGCGGAAGCAAAAACGCGAAATAAAGACCTTTTCAAGTACATTCGTAGCAAAAAACCCGTGAGAGAGTCAGTTGGTCCATTAGATGATAAAGGGGTTAAAGGAGCACTAAGAGGCGACAAGGCGATAGCGGAGAGACTGAATGAATTCTTTGCTTCGGTCTTTACTGAGGAAGATGTAGGGATGTTACCCACGACTGAAGTGGTATTTAAAGGTGTGGAAGAATTGAAGGAAATATCGATACATCGGGAAGATGTCCTACAACTATTAGATAAACTGAAGAGTAGCAAATCACCTGGGCCGGATGGTATACATCCAAGGGTGTTGAAAGAACTGAAATTTGAGATTGCAGACCTGCTATCAGTAATCTGTGAACTATCATTAAAATCAGCTCTAATACCTGAGGATTGGAGGATCGCCAATGTAACACCAATTTTTAAAAAGGGTTCGAGGGGTGATCCGGGAAACTACAGACCGGTGAGCCTGACATCAGTACCGGGAAAAATGTTAGAAACCATCATAAAGAATAAAATTACTCAGCATATAGATAGTCATGACCTAATGGGAGACAGCCAACATGGCTTTAGACAAGGAAGATCTTGTCTTACTAATCTGTTATGTTTTTTTGAAGGAGTGAATAAACAGGTGGACAAAGGTGAGTCGGTTGATATTGTGTATCTGGACTTTCAGAAAGCCTTTGACAAGGTCCCTCATGAGAGACTTTTGGCAAAACTAAAGAGTCATGGGATAGGAGGCAGTGTACTACTGTGGATCAGGAACTGGTTAAAAGATAGAAAGCAGAGGGTAGGGCTAAATGGCCAATTTTCCCAATGGAGAAAGGTGAATAGTGGTGTACCCCAGGGATCTGTGCTGGGTCCGCTGCTTTTTGACATATTCATAAATGACCTGGAAAGTGGAATAACGAGTGAGGTTATCAAATTTGCTGATGACACAAAACTATTTAAAGTTGTTAAAACCCAGGAGGATTGTGGAAAATTGCAAGAGGATCTTGATAAATTGGAAGACTGGGCATCAAAATGGCAGATGAAATTTAATGTGGAGAAGTGCAAGGTTATGCACCTAGGGAAGAACAACCCAAAACTATGGTTACACGATGCAAGGTTCCACATTAGGAACCACCACCCAAGAAAAAGATTTAGGCGTCCTTGTGGATACCATGTTAAAACCCTCGGCCCAGTGTGCAGCGGCGGCCAAGAGAGCAAATAGAATGCTAGGTATGATAAGGAAAGGAATGGAAAATAAAACAAAAGATATTATAATGCCTCTATATCGTTCCATGGTGAGACCGCACCTTGAATATTGTGTGCAATTCTGGTCGCCATATCTTAAAAAGGATATAGCAATTTTAGAAAAGGTTCAGAGAAGAGCCACCAAAATGGTAAAGGGGATGGAAGGATACTCCCAAGAAGAAAGGCTAAAAAGGTTGGGGCTCTTTAACCTGGAAAAGAGACGGCTGAGGGGAGATATGATAGAAGTCTATAAATTAATGAACGGAGTAGAATGGGTAAACGTTGATCGATTGTTTACGTTATCAGAATATAGAAAGACTAGGGGACATGCAATGAAGCTACAGGGTAAACTATTTAAGACTAATAAAAGAAAATATTTTTTCACTCAACGTGTAATCAAACTCTGGAATTTGTTACCGGAGGATGTAGTAAAGGCTGTTAGTGTAGCTGGGTTTAAAAAAGGTTTGGACAAGTTCCTGGAGGAAAGGTCCATAAACCATTATTAAGAAGGGACCCAGGATATCAATGCTTGAACCAATACAAGCATTGTGGAACCTGTGTCCCTTGGGGAAACTGCTAGGTACGTATGACCTAGATTGGCCACTGTTGGAAACAGAATACTGGGCTTGATGGACCTTGGTCTGACCCAGTATGGCATATCTTATGTTCTTATGTTCCAATGAAGCCATGACTATCTGTATGTTGAGTAATTGGTTTCTACCATTTTTCCCCCGATACGGACGTCAGGCTCACGGGTCGGTAGTTTGCCGGATCACCGCTGGAACTCTTTTTAAAAATTGGCGCTACACTGGCAATCCTGCCATCTTCAGGTGTTACAGATGATTTTAATGATAGTTATCTGTGAATAATAGCAGTTCTGCAATCTCATATTTCAGTTTTTTCAACAACCTTGGATGTATACCATCCAGTCCAGGTGATTTGCTACTCTTCAGTTCATCAAATAGTTGTAATACATCTTCCTGGTGTATCGATATTTCCTTCAATTCTTCCTCAGTATCACCTTTAAATACCACTTCAGTCAATGGTAACATCCCTACATCTTCCTCAGTAAAGACCGAAGCAAAGAATTCATTCAGTCTCTCCGCTATAGCCTTGTCCCCTTACCCCTCTATCATCTAATGGTCCAACTGACTCGCACAGGTTTTTTTGCTATGAATGTACTTGAAAAAATCTTTATTACGCATTTTTGCTTCCACAGCAAGTTTCTTCTCAAATTCTCTTTGCCTGCCTTATCAGTGCCTTGCATTTAACTTGCCAGTGCTTATGCTGTTTCCCGTTTTCGTAATTTGGCTCTTTTTTCCATTTCCTGAAGCTGCTTTTTTGGCAACAGCCGCCTCTGACCTAATCTTTTTGGACTTCCTTCCACTTTTCTTAAAGCGTGGAATACAGTTGGTCTGGGCTTCCAAGGTTGTAATTTTACCACCACCCAAGCTTGATATAAAAGTCTTTAACCTTTGCAACTGCTCCTTTTAGTTTGTTTTTTTAACTATTTTCCTCATTTTATCAGTCTTGCTTTTTGAAAGTTTAAAAGGTAGTACTGTGGATTTCATTACTATCCCTCCTCCATTAATTAAATCAAACGTGATCATGCTATGATCACTATTGCCAAGTGGCCCCAACACCCTTATATCTCTTGCATCAGATCTGGTGTTCCACTAAGGACTAAGTCCAAAATGGCTTCCTCTCTGGTCTGTTCATGAACCAGCTGCTCCAAGAAGCAGACATTTATTTCATCTAGAAACTTTCTCCCTAGCAGGTCCTGCCGTGACACTGAACCAGTCAATACCGGGGTAATTGAAATCACCCATTATTATTACACTTCTGTAACTTTTGTTAGCTTCCCTGATTTCTTTGAGCATTTCATCATCCATTTGTTCATTATGGCCAGGCGGTAGATAGTACAACCCCACTGCCATCGCCTTCCCCTTTTTACATGGAATTTCAATCCGTAGAGATTCTACAGCGAATTTTGTTTCCTGCAAAACTTTAATCCTTTGTGACTCAATGCCCTCTGTAACGTAGAGTGGAACCCCTCCACCAATTATGATATACTTTGTACCCAGGTATCAGTGTCCCACTGGTTGCGCTCCTCCACCATGTCTCTGAGATACCAATCATATCTAACTTCTCATTTAGTACTATATATTTTAACTCTCCCATCTTATTTTTTAGACTTCTAGCATTTGCATACAAGCATTTTAGAGACTGTATTTTATTCATATTAATCTGGTTATCGTTAGGCAGGGGTAATTTGGAATCTTAAGCTCTGCCTGCTCCGTACTCAAGGGCATTTGGGCTACTTTTGTCTTTATTGGAACGTCTCTGGTGATGTGCCTTAATTTCATTTTTTGGTAGTATCCTTCAAGGATACATTTTTCCGAACCATGCGCTCTTGGGCAACTGTTGGCTCTCCCCTATTATCTAGTTTAAAAGCTGCTCTATCTCCCTTTTAAAGATTAATGCCAGCCGCCTGGTTCCATCCCAGTTAAGGTGAAGCCCATCCCTTCGGAAGAGCCCCTCCTTTCCCCAGAATGTTCCCCAGTTCCTAACAAATCAAAAACCACCTCTGTGGCGTTGTCTAAAAAAAAAACACTTGAACCACCTGGACCATGACCAGGGGCTGGAAACGCAGTAGAGCCAATCTGATAGCCCTCGCCTCAAGGTGGTTGATGGAACCACACTGCTTCCCTGTGATTCCAATGGCCCTATGGCATATGGCTCTGGCAAAGGGCTCCACCATCTAACAGACTAGCATCCATCGTTAGGAGGATCCCAGAGAAATCGTCCAGTGGCATGCCCTTCCTCAGAAGACAGGGCTGCTGCCATCAACACTGGCCGAACTTCACCATCAATGGGAGTGGGAGCCTGAGCTTGAACTCTTGAGAACTCGGGGAACACCAAATCAGCAAGGACTGTTGGAGCAGTTACATATGATACACGTTCATGGCATCATCTCTATGGTTACTGCCATCAATCCGAGGAGCTGAAGATAATCCCAGACTCAGAGCCTGCTATACACAGAACAGTAAAACAAAAGAGGAGCAAACCCCTCGCAGTAGAACAAAAGCGATACAAACAGTGAGTGGTGTGTGGTGGTCACAGTGCTTTATGAATTCCAAAAAAGCCCCAACGCGTTTAGGACAAAGCCTTCTTCAGGGGACTGGAGAAATTGTACACAACACATGTAATATTCCAAACTCTCTCTCACCTCTGTTGTATAAATACACTGGAAACCTGCTAATCAGTACTATCCATATGCATGAAGCAGGAGTGATCAAGAGATTGCTTTTCTCTCCCTTTAGCTTACAACACAAGGGGCTATAATCGAAAAAAGGAATTCTCTTTCCCTGTTATTGGTAACAGAGCCTTAGTTATATATATGTCACACCCTTTTGTCTATTTATGGCTGGTTTTGTTTCCATTTGAATTTTTCATTTGATTTACATGGATTCTTTATAATGTTTCATTTATATATTTTTTTTTAAATTGTATATATTATGTTATTATCACATTTGTTCAGTTTTATTTTATGATTCTTTATTCCATGTTTTTATGTTTTTATTTTATTTGTATCATATTTTTTATTTGTCTTTTATGATTTTAGCCTGCCAAGAGTACCCCTGATGAAGACATAACCGAAACACGGCCTGTGTTGGGTCAGTTTGGCTATTACACCCTGTTTAAATATTTAATAAAGTGGTTGTCCTTTTCTGTTTACCACGTCTGGACTGGGTTTGCCAGACATACCAGATCACACATGGTATCAGAAAGGAAGGTTATAAGGGATTCCAAGAGAGGTAGTATCCTCTGGCACCAAGGATCTACAATTCTGGTCCTGGAGGACCGCAAACTGGTCAGGTTTTCAGGATGACCCTAATGAATATGCTTGAGATAAATTTAAATACAATGGGGGCATGCATGCGGATCTCTCATGCATATTCATTAGGGTCACCCTGAAAACCTAACTGGTTTGCAGCCCTCTAGGACCGGAATTAGAGAGATCCCTGCTCTGGTAGAAGAGACTGAATCCACTGTCGCAGGGCTAGATATGTCAGGCTGGAACTACCGGCCAGCTACAGAATAGTAGGCCGCCACGACAAACTGGTTCCTCAGCAACAGATCCACCTTACGGTCCAGAAAATCCTTCAAGGCCAATCCGCCTTCCATAGGAATGGTGGTCCATCTGGTTATTGCCATAACCAGCGCATTCACCTTGGGAATGACAAACTACTCAACGTACTCCTCCAGGAGAGCGGAGATCTTCTTACATACCCTTTAAGCAGGGAGTCGGGAGAGTGCCACTCTGACCAGATCATATCCTTGATAACATCTGGGAACGAGAAGACAGTAATGGACTTTTGAACCGCTTGAAGGAGCAGGTGTACCTTCTGCTCCTGCTCTGTGCCGGAAGCATCCGTCATTTCAAAGTGGATAAAAACCTTGGTAATCAATGCTGCAGACTCCTTCTCCCCAGGATAGACAGATCACTCCGGCCTCTGCACAATCCTCTGAAGGAGAGTGTGCTTCTTCATCCACATCAGAGCCCAATACCGAACCATCAGTCCTAGTCAAAATATGACACCCAGCTGCCTCAATACCTGGGCTGGAAGGCTCAGCGTAGTCATCAGGTTGTGACCTCTTGCCAGAGCTGCATCACCCTCCTACTCTGCCAGATGCAATCTCTGGGATGGAGGTTCCTGGCCTGCTCGGTCCCATGTTGGATTTGTCGGTGGTACCAGTGGGGGACAGATCATTCACCTCAGTGACAGATTCAGGGCAGACACCTCGGGAACCATCGTTTTCGGCAATAAGACTACTAAACCGAGCCATATTTCACAAATTGAGGATACTCCAGCCACTATGCAACATCACTGAGCAGTCTGACTTCCGAACGGTAGCCCAGGCACTCATCACAGACTACTGCAATGGCATTCTTCAAGGGCTACCCCAAAAAAAAAAAAAACCACCTCAACATACTGCAAATGGCGCAGAATGTCACCGCTCGAATCATAATGAAACTGCGGGTCTCTGATCACATCACACCAACCCTAATGGAACTCCACTGGCTCCCATCCATGCCCGCATAAGATATAAAATATTAACGATATTTAAATTAATCCGCAACCTAGCTCCATCATACCTCTCTACACTTAACACAACTCCCCAATAGGAGCAGAAGAGCACACAATCTAAACATTCTGCACGTCCCACACAACATACGCAAAACCAAAACCCTTACAAGCAGCAGAGCGTTCACATACACAGCTCCCTCCCAATGGAACAGACTACCTCCCACAAAAGAGATAATGACCTAAAAGAATTCCGGAAAGACCTAAAAACCTATCTATTCCAGGAATACTATAACCTAATGTAACAATGCACCCGGCTATGTAAACAAATATGAAACGCTTGTAAATATGTGTCTAACGCTAGGTTATGTAAATACCCATGAAACATATGTAAATATAACCCTACAATCATCTTCTGTAAAATCAAAATTTGTTATCCATCTGTAAGCAAATTAGAATATTGTTATAGGGTAAAAGGATTGCTGTGTTAAAAGTTCAATTTGAAACCGCTACTGATTGCTGGAAGAAGCGGTATACAAATGTAACCAAAATAAATAAAATATGAGCGTTCAACACTTGGGAGAGGAAGTGCTAGTTTCAGCAATAGTGTGCTATCCACAGGCTCCAGATTCTAGCTCTCCCTCTCAATGGGAATTGTGTCCTCTTTAGTTGCTGGTCAGCCCTTTGTGTTGAAGCGACCAGAGAAAAAAAGCTATTTGGAGTGCTATTTCTAAATTGGGGGAAAGCACTGGTTTCTCAACTTCAGCAGCTGTCCGCTCAAGTTCAAGGTAACTCTGCTTTGATATGGATGATGTAAGTATGTTAAAGTAGTTCATGGAAAGTGTTAAAAATGGTAATTACACTTACCCGGTAATTGTTCTTCCTTGAGGGACGACAGTTTAGTCGTCCACCTCTGGGTTGTGCACCTCCTCTGCAGCTTGGAGACTGGGCATGTCACAAAAAAGTGACATCACTGGATGTAGTCTGCTGGTCTCTCCTATCATCCCCAGTGAACTATTGACAAAGCACATTTAAAAGGAGCAACAAATAAGTAGCTAATAAACATACATTTTAAGTGAACGTATAACTACTACTTTATACAAGAGACTCTGTTGTCTCGGGAGATAGGCATTTCTTCTTGTGCCTTCACCTTCCGCCTGCGCCAAAAAGATAGACAAGAAAGAACCAGAAGAGACAAAGAATCCTAGAAAGACATCTACCTACCGGTAATCTCAACCTTCGACCGGCTGAACCTCCACTGCTTAGCTCTATAATACCCTGGGTGGGAATGAGGACTAAACTGTCATCCCTCAAGGAACAACAATTACCAGGTAAGTGCAATTACCATTTCCTTATCGGTCCTCCAGTTTAGTCCTCCACCTCTGGGATGTAATCGAGTAGTACCGCCGCCCCAAATACAGCATCCTTTGCTGCCAAGCCATCCAGGCAGTAGTGTTTACTGAAAGTGTGAAGAAACGACCAAGTAGCCGCCCTACAAATTTCCACAGGTGACACCAAACTGTGTTCCGCCCATGAAGCCGCTTGCGCTCTGGTAGAATGAGCTCACGATCCAGCTGGCACCTGTCGCCCCGACAACAGATATGCCGAAGCAATCGCCTCTCTAATCCATCGAGAAATGGAGGCTCACACTGCCGCCTCCACCTTATGGGATCCACCGAACAAAACAAACAGACGATCAGATTTGCGAAAACTCTGAGACCTTCAAATACAGACGCAACACTCGCTTTAAGTCCAAGCGGCGCAATCCCTGGTCTGCCGCGATGTCCTCTAATGCAGTGGTCCCCAACCCAGTCCTATGGGGCCCACCGTCCAGTCAGGTTTTCGGGATATCCCTAATGACTATGCATGAGATATATATGCATTAGAGATATCCTGCCAACCTGACTGGTTTGTGGCCCTCCAGGGCTGGATTTGGAGACCCCTGCCTTACACCTCTGTCATTTAAGATTGTGAGTGGGCAAGGTACAGATGTCCTAGACATCGAAAGGGTATATAGAATGTGTCCACATTCCTCCTCGATTCTCACCACCACCAAACGTTGTCTAATAGACAATTTTTGGTGGTGGTGAGAAGTGAGGAGGACTGTGACAAATTCTATCTAACCTTTTTGATGTCTTGGACATCTGCACCCTTGCCCACTCACAATCTTAAATGACGGAGGTGTAAGGCAGGGGTCTCCAAATCCAGCCTGGAGGGCCACAAACCAGTCAGGTTGGCAGGATATCTCTAATGCATATATATCTCATGCATAGTCATTAGGGATATCCCGAAAACCTGACTGGCTGGTGGGCCCCATAGGACTGGGTTGGGGACCACTGCTCTAATGAACCCAGCACTGGAAGAGGAACCATCTGGTTTATATGAAACAGAGAAACTACCTTGGGCAAAAAGGAGGGAACCGGCCGGAGCACCACCTTTTCCCTAGAAAACGACAGAAACGGCTCTCTACATGACAACGCCTGTAACTCAGAAATTCGCCTCACTGAGCAAATGGCTACCAAAAACACAGTCTTCAACGTCAAATCCTTCACGGACGCTTGTTCTAAGGGCTCAAAAGGCTCCCTAGCCAGAACTGCTAAAACCAAGTTGAGATCCCACAAAGGAACCACAATCATACGAGAAGGACGTAACCTTTGAGAAAACGCAACATGTCAGCATGTGCCCCTAACGCTATTCCCTGCACCTTGCCTCTATAACAAGCCAGCGCTGCTAACTGTACCCTCAAGGAGCTGACCGCCAGGCCCTTTTCGAAAGGACGCTTAAAACCACTGAAACAGACGCGGTCACCGCGCACACTTGCCTCCTGGAACACCAATCTTCAAATATGCGCCAAATGCAAACATATGTCAGAAACGTAGACAACTTCTGTGCTTTAAGTAAAGTCGCAATGACTGCTCCTGAGTAACCTTTTTTTCTTTAAACGCGCCCTTTCAATGGCCAGACCGTAAGCGAGAACTGATCCACTTGAGGCATCCGCAGAGGCCCTTGAAGTAACAGACTGTTTGACGTTGGCAATCTCCACAGATCCCTGTCGAGGAGGCGGATGAGATCAGCATACAATGGACGCCTTGGCCAGTCCGGAGCCACCAGCACACTCTTCCTGGTTGAGCCTCGATCCACTGTACCACCTGACCTATGAGCGCCCACGGAGGGAATACATAGAGGAGACCCGACACCAGCCAGTGTTTTGCAGCAGGGCGTCGATACCTTCCGACATCCTTTCTTTGCCCGTCTGCTGAAGAAACCGACTGGCCTTTGCTGAGTGAAAGGTCACCATGAGATTCATGATTGGCGGTCCCCACCTGTGGCCCACCTGTGCAAAGACCTCCGGATGCAACTCCCATTCGCCGGCATCCACCTGGACTCTGCTGAGAAAATCCGCTGTCACATTGTCCTTCCCGGCAATGTGTTCTGCCGAAATCGCTGGCAGCTGAAGCTTGACCCAAGCAAAGAGTGCCTCTGCCTCCTCTTCCATGGCCGTACTTTGTGTACCACCTTGCCGATTGATGTAGGCCACCGTTGAGGAGTTGTCTGATAGAACTCTTACCACCCGACCCCGCACCGTCCCCTCGAATGCTTGCAACGCTAATGCTAACACTCTGAATTCCAATCTGTTGATTGACCATGTGCTCTCCCGAGCTGACCACAGACCCTGCGTGAAGAGCTCCCCGCAATGTGCTCCGCATCCCGCGAGGCTTGCATCTGTCAACAATGGTAGCCACTCTGGCTGTTCCAGGGGCATCCCGGCCTTCAATGACTCTGGAATTAGCCACCACTTCAACGCTCATCTGACCCCGAGAGGGCAGGGCAGATGTCTGCTCAGCGGGTTGGCTTGGATGAGACCAATGGTGAAGCAACGATCGCTACAACGGCCTCATATGAGCTCTGGCCCAAGGCACCACCTCCAAGGACATCGCCATCATACCTAACACCAGGAGGTAATTCCAGGCCGAAGGAACCGGTGTAGTCCTGAACTGGCAAAATCACTTGTCGTAGGGCTTGGACCCAATGATCCGGCAGAAATAATGCTCCCCTCTTGAGTGTCGAATTGCACCCCGAGGAACTTGAGGCTCTGGGAGGGAACAAGATGACTTTTTGCTCGTAGTGACTACCCAGCCAAGCTTCTCCAAGAATTTCACCACCTTGTCCGTAACTTGTACACTCTCGGCTCTGGACTTTGCTCGAATTAACCAATCGTCGAGATAGGAAGGTATTCTGGTTCATCCCTTTCGTAACACTGCCGCTACAACCACCATGATCTTGGTGAACGTTCGCAGTGCCGTTGCGAGACCAAAGGGCAACGCCTGAAACTGATAGTGCCCACACAGCAGAGTGAAACGGAGAAACGTTTGATGACCCGCTCTGATCGGTACGTGTAAATACTCCTCCGTGAGATCGAAGGATGTCAAGTACTCTCCTTGGCGCACCGCCACAATGACGGACCGCAGTGTTTCCATCCTGAAATGCAGTACCCGAAGACAGTGGTTCACCCCTTTTAGATCTAAATGTGAACGAAGCGACCCAGCCTTCTTTTGGCACCACGAAATAAATTGAGTATCGACCCCTGCCGTAATCTTCCTTGGGCACCGGGACGACCCCACCTAAGTGCAACAGTCGATTCAGTATGCAGCAGACTGCCTGAGCTTTCTGCTGCCCTCTGCAAGGCGACTGCACAAATGAATCCTGAATGGGCCATGCAAACTCCAGCACATAGCCCTCCCGGATTATTTCTAACACCCACTGGTCAGCCGTTATTTGGACCCAGGCAGGAAGAAAGTTCCAAAGTCGCCCGCCTATTGGCAAACTTCCTGCCGAGGTCCCCCTCACTTCATTGTGTCTTTCGATTGGCTGCTGAGGCTGCTGCCACAAAACCTCTACCTGCTCCTCGAAACCCCCGAAACCCCTGGGTCCGAGGAGCAAATCTTCCTCTTTGGAATCCGCCCAAGCGAGAAGTCCGAAATCTCCAAAAATCTCTAAAGGAACCTCAAAAGGTTGATGTGGACCCCCTGTTTGGGCTTATCCTCCGGCAGTCGGCCACCTTTAGACTCCCCTAAATCTTTTACCAACTTATCAAGATCCTCCCCGAACAACTTTCCTTTGAAAGGGAGTTTACCGAGACATGCCTTGGAAGACCTGTCTGCCGCCCAATTCCGCAACCACAGGGATCTGCGAGCGGCAGTGAGCGGCAACAAGCAACGCCATACTATTAGCCAGGGCTCTGATTAAGTCATAATGAACATCTGACAGATAAGCCAACCCCCACCTCCAGGCGGTCCAGCTATCTCAGACCCTCTTGCTCCAGCTGAGCAGACTGTCTCAAACGCTGCGACCATCAAAAGACAAGCTCTTGCCACCCACACCCCACAAATAGAGGCTTGTAATGACATCGCGTTGGCTTCAAAGGATTGGTTTCAGCAAACCATCCAACTTTCTATCCTGCGCATCCTTCAAGGCTGAGCTGCCTTCTACCAGAATAGTGGTTTTCTTGGTCACTGCTGACACCGCTGCATCAATCCTCGGAGACCAAAACCTCTCCTTGTCCTTATCTGCTAACGGATACAGTCTATTCATAATGCGAACACCCCTGAGCCCTGCTTCCGGCTGATCCCACTCATCCTGTATCATTCTGTCAACTACCTTGTGAACGGGAAACACCACCTGCGTTTGTCTCACTGCCTGAATAATTGGGTCTTCACCATTGTCGTCCTCCACAGGCTGTTCCGTGGCGAGCTTAAGCATCTGAAGGGCCCCCATGATAAGCACTGTCAACTCCTCCCTCCGGAACACCCGAATAATTTTTGCCTGATCGTCTGGCTCAGGAATCTCTCCTTCTTCCAACTCTTCATTTCCACCTTCCAGGTTGACCTCTTTCTCCACGGACTCCTGCCCTCCAACTCAGAAATCGAGGCCTCCCGAGTCCTTGCTCGTTTTGGTGGTCTCGAAGAACTGGCACGCGCCTCAGCAGGGCCTGGCTGTTGCGGCGCCACAGACAGCAACAGAGCCTCCGGCGCCTTCCCTTGCCATCGCAAACAGAACGCCTGATGCATAATTAACACAAAGTCGGGGCAAAAATCCCCGGGCTGCTGTCCCGAAGTCAAAAGAACCCCAGAAGGACCGGCTGGCGTCTCGAGACCGGCCCCTGGCACAGTGGGCTGCAGTCCCTCTGCGTCCAATCCAGCCGAGGACCCCTGAAGATCCTGTCCTACCTTAACTGCCATTTGCTGCTCCACGCTGGTAGAAACCTGCGTACAGCTTCGGCAAATGCCAGACTCGGCAATAGCACCTCTACGGGTACCGCACACTACACATTGAGGCCGCAACGCCATTGCCTCTGTAACTGTATTTTTTATGGCTTTTTTTCTCTTTTTTAAACTTAAGCTATTCTCCAATTATTCCTTAAGTATTCCATTCCTCCCCTCCCCCCCCCCCCTGTTTTTTACGTAGCCAAAGCGGTCAATGAATAGAACTCTGACCAGTACCACAAATGTAGTGGTTCTGCCCCCTGATTCAGGTAGCCAAATTGAGCCATCTGCCAAGAACTCACAGCAATAGAGCTTTCAATAAAATCACCCAAACATAAAGGCAACTGAAAAATAAATTAAGTAAAGGCAGAGAAAGAATTAAGCATCCAAAAATTGAATCGAAGAGAATTGAATGGAATTGAGTGCCGTGGAATTCAGCTGCCTGCATGTAGAAGGCACACTGATAAAATGGCGGCCGCTGCCTGTCAGAGGCAGAAAAAAGGCACCAAAACCTCCGGTCCCCGCTTGGCGCGTCTGCAGCCGTCTCCCCGCTCAAAATCCAGCCTGCTTGCCCCTACTCACTGGATAAGCTGAAATCCGCGCTCCCGCTATCACGGTGCTACAGCCCATGTGGTTCCACTCCGCTGAAGAGCAGGGAGCCGACAGGGAGGCTTCCAGCCACAAAATATAGCGAGGCTTCAGAGTCGCAGCAGTTCCGTGCTGCCGAAGCCCAAACTGGCTCTCTGTGCTGCTGAGCTCTCCCCCGTACTGACCAGGGAGGAGAGATATGCATCGGCAAGGGAGTTGTAGAGGCGAAAATAAAGACCGACAGGGCCAGCAGGACCAGGCACAAGAAACAGCACTATTCCTTTAAAAAAAAAAATACAGCCCCCCAAAAGAGAGAAGATACAAATTAGGGTCAAATTAACCCAAAATAAGCTAGACCTAATCAAACTGCTCCTTATCTGTTCTCAAGTGAGCCCAGCGCTTAGGCTCACTACGTCCTCCTGCTGCATGGAAACTGGACACACTGGGGATGATGGGAGAGACCAGCAGACTACATCCAGTGAAGTCACTTTTTTGTGACATACCCAGTCTCCAAGCTGCAGGAGGAGGTGCACAACCCAGAGGTGGAGGACTAAACTGGAGGACCGATAAGGAAGCTAAATCACAAAGTTTGGAAGGTACTAATTTGGCTCTTATTCAGGGTAACACGGTTTCAAAGTTCAAATTAGAGATGTTGAAGAACCAGGTTCATTCCACCAACCTTCGCTTTATTAACTTTCCCAGATCATCATTAACATCAGCTAGAGATATTTTTAAAAAGGTATTTGGAAGACAGGATTCACCCAGAATCCCAGCACCCCCTAGCACATTGTGTTATATGTCTGGTCATAAAAAAGTGCCCATTGGAATTATGCGACAATCTACTGCAGATGCACAACATATGGATATTTTGAACATCTCAGCTATTTTGGAGTCCTCTAACACGGAGTCTGTTACCCCACTTTGTTGGTTACTCTCGCACTACCTTATTATGACTGGTTACTAAAACTATACTTCAAGAAACGCTCCATTTTTTTTAAGGGTTATTTTGTCCATCTTTCCCCCCCATTTATTCAGGGAAACTCAAGAGACAGAGTTTCATCTTCTGAAGCCTGGGGTACTATAGCTGGGGGGTTATTATTCTCAAAATTTCCTTGCAAATGTTTGATAAAAAATTCAATCCGAGTTATATTTTTCTGGATCCTGCCCAACTAGTTGCTTTTGTAAGTGCTCGCACCTCTGACACTTCCCAGGATAATGATTAGGATACTCAGCATAAGATACATATGTTAGCTGTTTTTGCTGTCTTTTATTCCTGTGTTTCAGAGATTTCAGATTTAATGCTTTCTTTTTTTGATGATCCCCTCTAAATGAAGGGCTAGAGGAGTTTAAGGGTGATTTAAATAAATTTTCCTACTTTGTTTTTACTTCTCGTTTGTGATTGAGATATCAATCTTACCATTTCTATTACAAGTGTATATGCTTGGAATGTACTGTAAATCTATAAATATAAAATATAGAGATATAGAGATTTAGAGGGGGGAGGCGGGGCGCCCCTCACCAGGGAATCATAGCCAAAGATAACAGGTACACTACCAAAAAACTGCCTCCAGTTTGGCAACTGATTCCTATAGATTTTGGGGTGCTGAATCCAGGAAAAATAGCCAAAATGTTCCATCACGTCACGTTTTCTTGCAAAATTAGATTTCTTACCCATATAAGGAATGTTCACATAATTTCTTTTTAGCCGACTGCAGTTTATTTTCTTGGCCCAAAATAGAGGTTGTAATGGTTAACTAACTAGAAACACTCCCTCATGATATTTTAGAGTGTTTTGTATTCCTTTTATACATTAACAGGACAATTGGGAGGCGGGGGGCTAAATCCAGTACGCGCGCTGGCGCATGTTCTTTCCTGTTCGCCTTGCCTCATTCGCTCGCTCAAACACGGTGGTTGCGACATGAACGTTCCTGTCAAATTTCAGTTTCTTGCAAGTTCATTATTACCTTTTGTTTGCTCAGTCGTAATCCAGCTTTATTCCGAAGTGGTTCATTACAGTTGTAGTTTGCAGTGCTGTGTATTTGTGATGGCTCACAGAGCCAGAGGTTGCGTCAACTCTCCGGACAGTTTTTGTTTTATTTGTGGGGAATATACCGTGAAAAAGCGGCAGAGGAACATTTCTGCATTTATTAAAAAAGTATATTTCGCCTATTTCGGTTTGAAGTTAGGCGATCAAGACAAACCGTGGGCTCCTCACAAAGTGTGCAAGACATGTGAGGAAGATATATGCTTATGGATGAAAGGTAAAAAACAAGCATTTCGTTTCGGAATACTTATGATGTGGCGTGAACAAAGAGACCACAGCAGTGACTGCTATTTTTGCTCTTGCATTGTGAAGGGATACAACTTAAAAAATAAGAACGTAATAAGTTACCCCAACCTTCCCTCAGCAATTAGGCCTATGCCTCATAGCAAGGAAGTACCTGTGCCTGAACCACCAAAATCTTTGGATCATATTTGTGTGGACGGTTCTGATCATGATGAGACTCATCAGATGGCTTTTCCCCGATGAGTCCAGTACTTCCGAGTTTGAAACTGAACCAGATCCGAAACCTGAACTTTTCTCTCAAGCTGAATTGAATGATTTAGTCCGGGATTTAGGACTCCCAAAAGATGCTGCCCAACTGCTAGGTTCTCGGCTTAAACAGAAAAATCTATTGTCACCAGGAACCACTTTTTATTGGTACCGCAACCGCGAGACACAATTTTTGAAGTATTTCAGCAAAGAGGAAGATTTGGTATTTTGCAACGATATATACGGAGTGATGGAAAAGTTTAAACTCAAGTATGATCCTGCTGAATGGCGGCTGTTCATTGATTCGTCAAAAGACAGCATAAAAGGTGTTCTTCTTCATAATGGCAACACATTCGCTTCAGTTCCTATTGCTCACTCTGTTATTCTCCAAGAAAAATACGAGAATTTGGCCCTGATTCTTCAGAAGATTCGTTATGATGAGCATAAGTGGATGATTTGTGGAGACTTTAAAATTCTATCCATGCTATTAGGCAGCAATCCGGTTTCACCAAATATCCCTGCTTCCTTTGCTTGTGGGATAGCCGGGCCCGCGACCTACACTGGGGGAAAAAAGACTGGCCAATTCGGGAGTATTTGAGACCCGGTGAGAAAAATGTTTCTTCATGAGAGCTTGGTACCTCGTGATAAAATTCTATTACCACCTCTCCACATTAAGTTGGGTCTCATTAAGCAATTCATCAAGTCCCTTCCAAAAGATGGTGAGTGCTTTCGGTACCTTTGCTCAAAGTTCCTCCGACTTTCTGAAGCAAAGCTAAAGGAAGGAGTGTTTGTTGGCCCTGATATAAGGAAACTCATTTCAGATGGAGCATTCGCTGAAACGATGTCTGAGAAGGAAAAAGAAGCCTGGGATTCCTTCAAGGATGTTGTTCTCAAATTCTTGGGGGAACAGGCGGGATGAGAACTATAAGGATATTGTTGCCAGGATGCTCAATGCCTTCAAAGAACAAGGCTGTAACATGAGCCTGAAAGTCCATTTCTTGCACTCCCATGTGAACTACTTTCCCGAAAACATGGGGGCGTACAGTGAAGAACAAGCTGAAAGGTTTCACCAGGACATCAAGGACGCAGAGAGAAGGTACCAAGGAAGATGGACCACCACTATGATGGCTGATTTCTGCTGGTTGCTGCTGCGGGAAACCCCAGATGAAAAATACGCCAAGCAGCGCACCAAGAGAAGCATTCGGGGGAAGAAGAAACGGGCCCACCAGGAGATTGATTGACCCAAGAATGACTTTAAAATCTCAACTGTGTTGACAAATATCGTATTTTTACTAAACTTTGAAATAAAAATTTGCTAATTACCACCACAGTGTCGGATCTCATTTATTAGAATTTTATTTTCACACCATCGGGTGTTTGTCTTCATGTATTGCAATGGTGCGGTTTGCGTTTTCTATTCTTACATACATACCTGTACAACATTTTTTTGCACATTTCTTTGCTTTGTGTCTAACCTCGCTCTTATATGCTCAATGTTTGTGCACATGTATGTGGCTGTTTTAAGTGCAGACAATTTTGCTACCATCACAGTGTGTTTTGTTGACATTACTCTATTCTTATGTGCTGCCTTGTTACAATTTTCTTTATTCTTATTTGAATAACTACCAAACAATTAGTATAAAGAATTCATCCAAGAAACGTTTCTCTCGATCGCACTCAATCTGAAACGTTCACCTCAAACTGCTAACCCAATGTAGCAAAAAATCTGTACGTGATGGAGCAAATTGGTTACCAGATTTGGATTCAGCGCACCAAAAAACGTAAAAATCAATCGAAACATTAGAGGCAGTTTAAAAAAAAAATTTTTTAGTGTACCTGTGTACAGGGCTTCGTTTCTCAGCCTGTCTCACATTAGGCTGCACTCGGGGGCACTCAGAGACCAAAAGGTCTGAATTTCCATGCCAGAAGGACCAGGTCTGCTATGAAAGGAAAAAAAGAATTCTGGGAGCTCCCCTCTCGGACATCTCCCCAATGCCAGGGGGGCACAGCTGCCACAGACCCTCTAGAGAATGATGAGCAGCTCACAGCACAATCGCCAGATCCTCAGGTCGGCTGAATATCCTTACTCATAGTGCCATCCATCACCTCCTACCATGAGGCAGGCAAGGTCAGACTAACTATATTCCCCCAGTTGGGAGAGGAAAGCAGGCCCCTCCAGGAATGACTCAGAAGCTGCCATGCAGAACAGCAGACTCCAGAATCCAGTGATGAAGCACCTTGCTTGCCACAGGTCAAACATTTTTTGGAAGAAGATAGAGAGTTCAGCAAGTATCACAACAGCACGTGGTAAAGGCCTTGGCAGCCCAAAGGCACACATCAGCTGCACTTTTATGCAACACATGTTGGAGCTGCTTGGGTAGAACGTGTACTAAGATCGCACAACCACCAGACGCACAATAAATAAACACGCTATTAATGCATGCAGAAAACATTGGAAACCCCCATACTGCATCAACGGTCACCAGCAGTCCACCCCAAACTGCATCCCTGGAAGATGGAATTGGGAGCCCCTAACAAGGACAATGATGAGATGAAGCCTTGGTAGTTACCCCGAGAGCACAGCTCAGCACAAGGGGGTGCAGGTGGCAGCACAGTCAGGGCTTCTGCGAAGGCCAGCAGAAACCCTTGCGTCGGCCCTGTGTGTACTGTTACATGGATGTATTATTGTGCTGTAATTGTATATTACCTATGTCCACTTTATGCTTGCTATAGACTGCCTTGGTGAATTTCTTCAAAAGACAATAGTAAATAGTAATAAATACATCTGACAAACTGCTAAATCCAAGAGAGCATATGCCATATATTCCATGCAGACTAGAGAACAGCAATTATTGGCTTCTTGTTGAACCAGCATATATAGGGAAGGTGAGCAATCTAGTCTGTCTTCATCTGCTAGCAAGACAGACGAAAGTACATGAGAAGCGAAAGATGCGAGATGACATGAAAACTGATAAGAGAAAAGGAGGAGATCAGCTCTTTGGTGATAGCAGAAGTCATAAAGGGGCAACTTGGTTATTGCTCCACTATCCCTGCCACAATATGTGCATCTTAAGAATACTCTCAACTAATGTAAGTATTCTTCTGAAGCTAAACTACTGCTTTGAAGAAAATGGAGAAAGATATCAAAATCCCCAATATATATAAAACTAGTGAAGTGTGTACGAGGTGTGACAAAAAAGAAACAAGACTGTGGCAGCCACGCCCATGACTCAATGCTGATTGGCTAACCGCTTATGTCACGGTGTTGTGCAATATCTCGCCACTATTCTGCTATAATATTTTTCATCTGTTTTTCTTTTTCAGGTTTTTTTGAAGCACACTGCTCCATCGCTTTGTCACGCAACTGGAGGTGGCAGAAATATGGAGCAAAGAATCAACTTGAAATTTCTGGTTAAGTTGGAGAAGGGCCCAACTGAGTCTCTCCAACTTCTCCAAAAGGATGTCAAAGCTGCGAGTCTTCGAGTGGCACAAACGCTTCAAGACTGGCCGCGAGGAGGTGGAGGATGACCGCAAGTCAGGACAGCCTTCCATAACAAAGATGTCTGAGAACACTGACAGAGTGAACCAGCTAGTGAGGAGTGATCGCAGATTGACAGTGCGGATGATAGCCAAGGAGCTCAGCCTGGACCATCTTGGTGCAGGAGCTAGGGATGCTGAAGGTGTGCGCCAAGATGGTGCCCAAGCTTTTATCGGACGACCAGGAGCAGCACTGGATCAACGTTTGTCTAGATTGCTAGAGAAGATCAGAGAAGATCCAGAGAACGTTGGCCGAGTCATCACAGGAGACAAGACTTGGGTCTTCTAGTATGACCCTGAAAGCAAGAGACAGAGCCTGCAGTGGAAGATTTGACTGTCACCCAGACCCAAGAAGGCGCGCATTTCCAAATCAAGGGTCATGCTGATCGCATTCTTGGACCAGAAGGGAGTGGTCCATCATGAGTTTGTGCCTGAGGATCAGATAGTCAACCAGCACTTCTACCAGCAGGTCCTCAAATCGCCTCCATGACCGGGTTTGGCGCAGCAGGCGGGGCTCTGTGGAGAGAAATTGTGGCTGCTCCACCATGACAATGCACCCACACACACTGCACTCAGTGTGAGGCAGTTCTTGGCCAAGAAACAGATCACAGCTCTCGACTACCCTCCTTATTCCCAAGATCTCGCACCGTGAGACTTCTGGCTCTTCCCCAGACTGAATACTGTGCTCAAAGGAACTCATTTCGCCTCTGTAGAAGAGATCAAGGCCACTGTGACGAGGGAGCTGAGGGACCTCAAAGAGGAGGACGTGACCGAGTGCTTCCGTACGTGGCAGAAGCAAATGCAGACATGCATTAACTCGGGGGGGGGGGGAGATTTACTTTGAAAGGGACAATGCGTAATTTCTCTGTAGATTTTGTAATAAAACATTTATGGGACAGTCTCGTTTCTTTTTTGTCACACCTTATATGTATCAAAACCCCCATTTTTCCCTTAATGCATTTATTCCCTTCCCAAATTTTGTATTCCACCCTCCCCCCCCCCCCAGGATAAAACCAATTTTCCCTCCTCTTTACTTCTCTAATTACATGAAATGTAATCCAAAAATAGACATTTAGATAGTATAAATACCCCCTTAAGTGAGAACTAAGCTCTGTGCCAATGATGCATGTGTGGGCTGCGTTACTAGCAAGGGGCTGTGTGCTACCTGTAGGGGGAGTACAGCAGTCTCCCTGCATTTCCTGTGCTTCACCACAACAGCTATGGGAGCAACTAAGGCCACCACCGAGGTTGTGTTATTTGCACCCACAGTACTTGCCCCAAGCACAGGTAGCATGGGTTACAAACAAGCACTCATGCTAGCTGTACATGTAGTGGGAATGCCCCATCCCGCCCAGTCTCTGCCCTGCCACATGCTGCAAGGGTAATGGGAATTTTTTTTTAGCACAGGGGCCCCATGTTCCTTTTTAGCGCTGTGCTAATATACTGCATGCTAACCCCACACTACCCCGAGTAGTGCATTTTAGTAAACATGCCGCTTTATTTGATATGAAACAACTACATTTGACCTCAATGCAAACAGGTCTAATAGAACAAGCACAAAACTAAGCTTCTGAGGGGGTTTTGCAACTTAAACATACAAATGAGCACTGATCTGTCCAATCCTCTGATAATTTAGGTTACATTGGAAAAATAAATACAATTTCATGGACAAATTCCATCATGGTCAGGAATCTCAGAAAGCAAGACTGCATTATGATAAAATTTACAATATCTAATCAGATTTAGAAAATCATTTGACTCAATTTTTCTTCTTGAAGCCAGATCGTGAATTACCTTTAACTACTACTGGAAAGGTATGAGCTAAAGACTAACCCAGAACCTGCGAATAAACTTCAAGAAAACGGAAGTCCTATTCGTAACCAGGAATAAGAAATTCTCCCCCCCCCCCCCCGCAACATTGAAGGGAGAGACGCGGTACTACCATGTAAATCATCAATTCGCTACCTGGGAGTCACCATCGATCAAGAACTGACCTTCAAAGATCACATAAAGCAGACCGTCAAGTCCATTTACTACAAAATAAGAACGCTTAAACCCTTAAGACCTCTACTCGCCTCTAATGACTTCAGAACAATCTTCCAAACCCTTGTAACACCACATTTTGACTACGCTAACGTCATCCTGCATGGTCTTCCCAAGAGCACCCTCAACCCACTCCAATTGGCGATGAACTCAGCAGCCCGCATCCTCTGCGGTACCTCCAGTAGAGACCACATCACCCCCATACTAACAGAGCTTCACTGGCTACCCCTACAAGCCAGGATAACTTACAAAGCACTACTGCTGTCCTTTAAAGCAATCAAATAGCCCCACCTTCCCTCTCCTCACTTATTATCAACACCCCCACGAACAGACTGAGAAGATCCGCAGCCGCTAATACCCTTGTCGTACCAAAGGAGTACACTAAATGTAACCAAACAACCAGAGACAGGGCCTTTACCTTATTCGCTCCAACTTGCTGGAACAATCTCCCTCCTCATATCCGATCAATAAAAGACCTCTCTCAATTTAGAAAGGTCCTTAAACACTACCTATTCTGTCTTCACCTTTTAGGCCCCAACTCTACGCCTCCTCCCCCCCATCTCGCAAATCACTCACACAGCCTCTGACACTCCAACAACATAGTCATAACAGAACACGAACCAGACTCTCTGCACACCCAAAGCTATGATCCCAACTTGAACTGTAAATTATCCAGAGGTGATATATCTTTCTGTATATAGTTTGTAAATAGTTTCCCCTGTTATCTCCAAATTACTGACCCTGTTATAATGTAAGCAAAGGACTGTTCTAATGCGAAAATTTGTTATCTGTAAACCGCGCTGATACCAAAGAGCACGGTATATAAAAACTGTAAATAAATAAATAAAATATATTGACCACACTTCTAATAAAATAAAAAAAGAAAAGTTCCGGTTTAAAAAAAAGTGTATTTTTTTGCTTTAAAGTGTTTATTCTAAGCTATAATACATTTGAAATCTCACTTGTCTGAATAGAACAAACTAGAAATCACCTAAATCAAGTTGTAAGATATATTTATTATATATTCTATCAGAAGCACATTAGGAAGGCTCCATAGTTGTTTCATGTTCCACTGAAAATGGAAGTTGATATCAAAGCAAAATACCAAAAGGTAATGGGAAGCGCCAATAATTATAAATTTAAACGCACTGCATGTTTCAGTGTGTTAACATGAAGAATTTCCAAGCATATCTTGACAAACTATCCATATGTGTTACATCTTACGAACTCCAGCAGGAGACTCTCTTTAGCACGATGCAAGTATTACACTGAACCTTAGCAGTAAATTTGGGAGACTCAGATCATACTTCCCATGCCCTGGCTTAGAAGTGAGGTTTAAGACTCATGGTATGCGCAAAACTAACCCATTTGGGGAACTGCCCCAAGCCAAGCAATTTCTTAACCATCTTTTTTTTTTTAATTCATTTTATAAAAAACTCACATTACACATCAATCCATTAAACAGAAGACAGGCCAAGTGGTCTTTATCTGCCGTCATCTTTTTATAGCATCTCTAAAAGGTAACATGGAGACTATTGTAGTTGAAATGGAAGGGCAGACTAGAACAGCCACATGGTCTTTCTGCCATGTTTTTATATGTTTCATTGTTTGCAGAATTGGTTAACAAATCAAATGAGACTAAAAAACAAACAAACACACATTGTACACCTGCACCAAATTAAATGTAATTGAACATGAATGAGGATGTAACATCACCTCCTCAAAACTCCCCTAATCTCCGAAACCCGAAAGCTTTACTCTTCCATTAAAAAAATAAAAATAAAAAATAAAGTGTTCAAATTTTCAGAACATAAATAACCTCCACTTGCCTACAGAATATAATTAATCAGGTCCTTTAACTGTTCTTTCTACCTGTCTGATATCTGACCATTATGCGAGCAGGATCTGATGCAAGTGTGAGGTAAGCAGATTCCTTACTCTATCTAAACCCCAGACCTCCCCCCTCTGATAGCTGTCAAACAAAAAGCACAAGTACCTCCAAGTGAACCTAACTGGATAATTGCTTGAACCTTTACCATTTAATAATTGTATATCCTACTTAATCTTCTCCCACATGGTCTCACACCTGTCCCCAGACCCTCTTAACTTAGCAGCTAGAACCTCCCATTCCATAATTTGTCACGCTTTTCTCCTCTACTCAGCTAAACTGCAAAGATCACCATGTATGATGTCAAAATCATGAAGCCAACTATATGTGGTCTTATTTCCCGAGCGGGGTTTTCAGTTCAAATCATGAAGTCGGCTAAATCATGTTTATTCTAGAGCATTTCCTGCAAGGAACTACTCAGAGGGACTACTACAACTGGAAATAGATCTGCACTTGGTAAGTATTTATCTTCTGGAATATATTCTAAACCTTGGCGAAAAAAAAAAATCAATCTTTGGGTTAAAGCAGATAAATCTGTGCATTTTAGAATTCAGTGTGTTTGCTGAGTTAGTCACGTCTTAGTACCACCAGAGAGCTTTTCATTTAAATCAGAGTATAGCTTAGTATATAAGTAGAATAAATAGTCTCCGAATACAAAGAACTAAACTTGTTTCTAGTGACCTTTACAAAGGAGCCTTCCAGTTAGGAAGCAAAAGATCAGTGAAGTCGTCTTAAATAGGTGTTAAAGGCAATTTGGAATGCCCCTTCTACAAACCAAGGGCTGTGTGAATCACCCAGGAAATTTGTAAGACTTTACCTTAGAAGCACAGGTCAGGGAACTGTGTAGCAAGCCAGTTTGTAAGTATTCTCTCTCTCCCTCCCCAACTCCTACCCACCCCTGGGATAATCTTAGCTTTATAAGCTTTTAAACCTATTAAGGGGAGGGAGGGAGATGCATATAATCACTTTCAGGTACAGCTTGATATCCTCATCGGAAAAATCCATTTATTAAGGACCTGAGATTAATTATTCTTAAGCAAAGTCCATTTACCATATAAGGTATAGCTGTATTAGTATAAGTATCCCCTGAAAACCTAAGTAAACAACTTTAAATATCTGAACAAAACCTTAAAACTAAGATGCAGACAGCAAGACGGCGGCTTTCCAGTCTTTTGCATTGAGTGTCACATGTATGATTCTCTCCCAGTCAGTGAGGGGTCTTATGTGTGCACTAGGTGCAAGGAGCTCTTTGCTCTCAGGCAACGAATCCAGTCTCTGGAGACTAGAGTAGCAGAATTGGAGGACATAAGGAAGACAGAGGCATACAGACAAGACCTACAGGGACACAGTACTGAAGTCCCAACTCCAGTCTGGCAACCTCACTGTTGCCATAAAGGAGTGAGGTCACATGACAGAAGAGCATCATCCTCGTGTGGCAGGAAGTGATCCTGTAGCTAGGACCTGTCCTCCAGGTGATGTAAAACCCTCTCAAACTGAAGAGGTTTCTCCGGGGCCATGTGCCCATGAGGGAAGAGTTAGGATAGCAGTTAAAGTGATGATTCGATCATTAGGCATGTAGATAGCTGGGTGGCTAGTGGACATAAGGATCGCCTAGTAATATGCTTGCCTGGTATGAAGGTAGCAAACTTCACGTGCCACCCAGACAAGGTGTTACTGCTGGGGATGAGTCCGTTATCTTGGTACCAATGACCTAAAGTGTGATGGGGAGGTTCTGGAGGCCAAATTTATGCTTTTTAGGTAGGAAGTCGAAATCAAACTTCCAGGGTAGCATTCTCAGAAATTATTCCTATTGCACGCGCAAGACCCAAAAGGCAGGCAGAGCTCCGGAATCTCAATGCATAGATGAGATGATGGTGTAAAGAAGAGGGGTTTGAATTTGTTAGAACTGGGGAACATTCTGGGGAAAGGAGGGGCTTTTCTGAAGTGATGGACTCCACCTTAACCAGGATAGAACCAGGCTGCTGGCATTAACCTTTTAAAAAAAAAAAAAAAAAGAAGGAGATAGGGGAAAGCCAACAAGTTGCCCAAGAGTGCATGGTTCGGAACAATGTATCCGTAAAGGATACTAGCAAAAGACTGAATTAAGGCATAGACAGAAACAAACAGAAAAAGACCACATGGCCTATCTAGTCTGCCCTTCCATATCAACCACTAAAACAGTCCCCTTTTTCCCTTTAGAGATCCTCTGTGTTTGTCCCATGTTTCTTTGAATCCAGTAACCCAAATGCCCTTAAGTACAGAGCAGACAGAGTTTAAAGATTCCAAATTACCCCTGCCTACCAATAGCCAGATTAATATGAATAAAATACAGTCTCTAAAATGCTTGTATGCAAATGCTAGAAGTCTAAAAAATAAGATGGAGAGTTAGAATATATAGCACTAAATGAGAGGTTAGATATAATTCTCATCTTAGAGGCCTAGTGGAAGGAGGACAACCAGTGGGACACTGTGATACCTTGGTATAAATTATATCATAATGATAGAGTAGATCAAATTGGTGGAGGGGTTGCACTATGTTAGAGAGAGCATCGAGTCACAGAGGATTAGTGTTTCAGGAAACAAAATACAAAGTAAAATCTCTATGGATTGAAATTCCAAGTAAAAAAAGAGGAGGGCGATGGCAGTGTGCATATACTATCAACTGCTTGGCCAGAATGAACAAATGGATGATGAAATGCTCAAAAGGGAAACAAAAGTTACAATACTATAATAATAATAATAGGCGATTTCAATTACCCTGGTATCAACTGGTTCAGTGTCACGGCAGGACATGCTAGGGAAATAAAGTTTAGATGAAATGAATGATTGCTTCTTGGAGCAGCTGGTTCATGAACAGACAAGAGGGGAAGCCATATCAGACCTAGTCCTTAGCAGTACACAAGATCTGGTGCAAGAGATAAAGGGTGTTGGGGCCACTTGGCAATAGTGATCATAGCATATCGCATTTGATTTCATAAATGGAGGAAGGACGGCAAGGAAATCCACAGTACTGCCTTTTAACTTTCAAAAGGGAGACTATGATAACATGAGGAAATAGTAAACTAAAAGGAGCAGTTGCAAAATGTTAAAGATTTACATCAAGCATGGATGTTGTTTAAAAATACTATCTTGGAAGACCAGACCAACTGTATTTCATGCTTGAAGAAAGTCCAAAAAAACCCTGCCAGCATGGTTTAAAGGTGAGGTCAGAGAAACTGTTGTAGCCAAAAAAGCATCTTTCAGGAAATGGAAAAAAGAACCGGAAACATAAGCACTGCATTGATAAGGCAGGCAAAGAGAATTTGAGAAGAAGTTTGCTATGGAAGCAAAAACGCATAATAAAGACTTTTTCAAGTACATTGCTAGCAAAAAAAAAAAAAAAAAAAAAACTGTGAGAGAGTCAGTTAGACCATTAGATAATAGAGGGATAAAAGGGGCATTAAGAGGGAACAAGGCCATAGCAGAGAAGCTGAATGAATTCTTTGCTTCAGTCTTTACTGAAGATGATGTAGGAAAGTTACTCATAACTAAAATGGTATTTTAAGGTGATGCATCAGAAGAATTGAAAATATTGATAAATTATTAAGATATATTACAACTATTTCATAAACGAAACAGCAGCAAAATCACCTGGACCGGAGAGTACACCAAAGGGTTTTGAAAGAACTGAAATATGGGATTGCAGACCTATTAGTGATCTGTGAACTGATCATTAAAATCATCTGTAGTACCTAAAGACTGGCGAATGGCCAATGTAATGCCAATTTTTAAAAAGGGTTCCAGAGGTGAACCAGGAAACTACAGGCTGGTGAGCCAGACAGACATCAGTACCAGGCAAAATGGTAGAAACCATTATAAAGAACAAAATTACTGAACATGTAGCTAGTCATGGTTTCATGGGAAAGCGCCAACATGGCTTTAGCCAAGGAAGGTCTTGTCTTAGTAATTATATTTTTTTTGAAGGTCTGAAAAAAGAGGTAGATAAAAGGTGAGCCGGTCAATATAGTGTATCAGGATTTTCAAAAAGCCTTTGACAAGATCCCTCATGAGAGAATCCTGGCGAAGTTAAAAAGTCATGGAATAGGAGGCAGTGTACTATTGTAGATCAGGAACTGGTTAAAAGATAGAAAGCAGAGGGTAGGGCTTAAAGGCCAATTCTCCCCAATGGAGAAAGGTGAATAGTGGAATACCCCAGGGTTCTGTGCTGGGTCTGCTGCTTTTTAACATATTTGTAGATGACCTGGAAATGGGAACAACAAGTGAGGTAGTCAAATTTGCAGATGAGACAAAATTATTCAAAGTTGTTAAAACCCAAGAGGATTGAGGAAAATTGCAAGAGGACCTTGATAAATTGGAAGAACTTACATTCAAATGGCAGATGAAACCTAATGTGGACAAGTGCAAAGTTATGCACCTAGGAAAGAACAACCCAAACTATGATTACACGATGCAACGTTCCACATTCGGAACCACCAACGAGAAAACAAAATTTAGGCGCCATCGTGGATAACACGTTGAAACCCTCCATTCAGTGTGCAGCAGTGGCCAAGGCAGCAAATAAAATGCTAAGAATCATAAGGAAAGGAATGGAGAATAAAACAAATGATATTATAATGCCTCTATCGTTCCATGGTGCAACCACACCTTGAATACTGTGTGCAATTCTGGTCACCGTTTCTTAAAAAGGATAGTGGAATTAGAAGAGGTACAGAGAAGAGCCACCAAAATGGTAAAGGGGATGGAAGGATACCCCTTTGAGAAGCTTAAAAGGTTAGGGCTTTTCAACCTGGAAGAGAGATGGCTGAGGGGAGATATGATAGAGATCTATAAATTCATGAATTGACTGAAACAGGTAAAGATAGATCGATTCTTTACGCCATCAAAAATGTAGAAAGACTAGGGGATGTGTAATGAAGCTACAGTCTAATCCTTTTAAGAGTAATAAGAGAAAATATTTTTTCACTCAACGCGTAATCAAACTCTGAAATTCATTACCGGAGGATATAGTAAGCGTACTTACTCATCTCTAACAGGCGTTCTCCAGGGACAGCAGAAATCAGTCTTCACATATAGATGATGTCACCGCTGACTGAGCCCTCGCCGAAACATCGTTCCAGATTTCAAAGAAAGCCTTTGGGAGATGCCACCACGCATGTGTGGTGCTCTTTCCACCCAAGGGTGCCATTGTGCTCAGTCAGATGACATAGCTAAAAGATGGCAAAAAGATAAAATACGGTAAAGAAGCAACTCCAAGGGGAGGAGGGAGGGTTGTGAGGAATAATTCCTGCTGCACCAGAGAACACCTGTTACAGGCGAGTAAGTACACTTTCTCACGGAACAAGCAGGAAGTCAATCCTCACATATGGGACTCCCTAGCTAGAGAGACTACTGCAAACCCATAGGAAAAAAAACATGATTGGGAAGTGAGCAGCAGCAATTGAGTCTACAGATACAGACTGCAGTAGGACCCATGTGTCCGATGGAAACCAGTCTGGTAGCCTGAACACAAAAGGGTCGGAGGGTAGGAGCTGCTTAGACCCCCAAAGAGATTACGGAGCACAGTCTGGCCGAAGGCACTATCCTATTGGGACTCTCTTTCCAGGCAGTAATGAGCTGCAAAGTTATGAACTGAAGACCAGGTGGCAGCCAGGCAGATGTCCAGCATAGGGACAGAGCGCAGGTTTGCCACAGAGGACGCCATGGCCCCAACACAGTGTACCGTGACCCAGCCATCCAGCGTGAGACCCGCCTTCTCATAGGCGAGGGTGATGCAGTATGACACCCAAGTGGACAGTGTCCGTTTGGTAACCACTTCCCCCAGCCGACTGGGGTCATAGGAATAAAAAAAAAAAAAAAAAAGCTAAGAAGCTTTCCAGTAGACCTGGGTACACTGAATGTAGAAAGACAGGGCCCTCTTACAGTCCAAGGTGTGAAGGACAGTCTCTGTCCTACTGGAATGAAGCCTTGGAAAGAAGGTTGGCAGAATCACCTCCTGGTAAAGGTGGAAAGAAGATACCACCTTCGAGAGGAATTTGGGGTGCATGTTAAACATGACCCTGTTCTTGTAGAACTTGGTATATGGCGCCTCTAGGGCTTGGAGCTTACTGACCCTGCGAGCGGAGGTGAGCGCCACCAGGCATACGACCTTCCATATGAGGCATCTCAGGTGGCAGATAGCCAGAGGCCCAAATGGTGGGCGAGTGAGCTGTGCCAATACTACATTGAGGTCCTATTCGGTTACCAGAGGGTGGACGGGGGGGCAGGGTTTGACAGCAGAAGCCCTCTCAAGAAGCAGGTCACCAGAGGCTCGACAGAGGGGTTTGCCTTCCACCAGGTGGTGATGCGCTGCCAGGGCACTGAAATGCACTTCGACAGAGTTTAATTTGAGCTCGGATTACGAGAGATGAAGGTGGTATTGCAGTACCAGCTGCACTGGGCAGGAGAACGGGTTCACCCCTTGCTCCGACTGCCAGACCGAAAACCTGCACCATCTGAAGGCATTAGCTCTTTGGTGGAAACCTTATGGGAGGCCAGCAGGATCTCTTCCACTTCCCCCGAGAGGTTGAAAGGGGCTAGGGGCACCCTTTCAGCAGCCACACAGTCAGCAATAGGGACCCCAGGTTTGGGTACAGGCAAGCACCCTCCCCTCCTGAGACAGGAGCCCTGGGAAGCTCCCCAGTGGGACCGGAACCTCTACTGACAGCCGGAGGAGCAGCAGGAACCACAGCTGCCTGGGCCACCAGGATCAATGAGGCTGTGTCTTGAAGAGCCTTGAACAGTGTTTTGGCAATCAGCGGTGTGGATGGGAAGGTATCTATGAGACCTTCCAACCACGGAATGAGAAACGCATCTGCTGCCACCAGGGAGAGTTGGGGCTGCCAGCAGCAGAAGCAGGGCAACTGGTAGTTGTCTGGGTTGGCAAAGAGGTCCACCCATGGGGGTCCCCCACAGCCGGAAGAGCCATTGCCTACTCTGGGGTCCAGCTGCCACTCGTGCGGTTGGAGGATCCAGCTCAGTTTGTCCACCAGGGTGTTGTCCTGGCCTGGTAAGTATACCGCCCGGAGTATACCCTGCTGAACTGCGTAAGGGCAGAGAGTGTCACCGCTTCACAGCAGAGGTTGCAAGATCCTGTGCCCCCCTACTTGTTCACAAAGAACATTGCCACCTGATTGTCTGTTTGGATCAGCACCAGCTGGTGCCTCAGGTGGTGGCAGAAGGCTTGGAGGGAGAGATCACCCAGACCTCCAGGAGGTTGATCTGCTGGCTGCTCTTGGCCTGTGACCAGCTGCTCTGGTTGCGGAATTCTTTACAGTGGGCTCTCCTTCCAGCAGGAAGGTGTCCGAAATGAACCTCATTGGGCTGGGGGTTTGGAAGGGCATCCCTGCCTGGAGGTGATGGGAGTTTTGCCACCAAGTGGATCAGACACTCTGTCCTGGAGACAGCCTGTGGCTTGTGTCCACTAGTTTCAAAGGCACCACTGAGCAGCCCTCATGTGCAGATGGTCATTCGGGGTGATATGAACCATGGAGGCCATGTGCCCGAGAAGGCGCAGCAGAAGCCGAGCTGACACTGAGGGACAGTGTTGTACGTCTATGGCCAGTGCCCCGAGATAGTTGGCTCAGTCCACGAGGAGGAAGGCCTTTGCCTGGAGTGTCTAGCCTTGCGCCTATGAGCTCCAGACATTGTGTTGGGAAAAGGCAGGACTTGGGGTAGTTTATCACAAGCCCCAGATGTTGCAAAACCTGGATGGTGCATGCAGTGGCCTGCTGCACCAGTGCGGCCGTGCCTCCTTTTATGCGAGTCAGTCATCCAGGTAGGGGAAGACAAATACCCCCTGCAGACGTAGGAAGGTGGCCACTACTGCCAGACATTTTGTGAAGACCCTGGGGGTGGAGACCAGGCCAAAGGATAGTACCTTATACTGGTAGTGGTCGCCCCCCCCCCCCCACCACCACCATGAAGCGCTGGTACTGCCTGTGGTTGGGGTGGATGAGGATGTGGGTATAAGCATCCTTCAGATCCAAGGAGTACAGCCAATCTCCCTGCTGGAGGTAGGGCAACAATGTCCCAAGGGAGAGCATCTTGAACTTCTCCCTCACCAGGAACCTGTTCAGGCTGCGCAGGTCCAGGATGGTCTTAGGCCCCCTGTTCTTTTTGGTATAAGGAAATATCTTGAGTAGAACCCCTTGCCCCTAAAATGTTGGTGTACTGGTTCTACCACCCTGTCCTCGAGAAGAGCTGCGAGTTCCTTCATTAGGAGGTCCCGGTGAAGGGGAGATCCGGGAGGCTCTCACAGGAAGAAAGGAGGTGGTGTCTGAGCCAGATGGAGGAGGTAGCCCTCCTTGACCACCTGGAGTGCCCATTAATCTGTGGGCTGCTGACCTCCTTGGGGTAGAGAGGCTATACCCAAGGAGTCAAAAGCTCCCCCCCTGGCTGAGCAGGAGCAGACGCCTGCAGCTTGGGAGCTTTCTGCTTATGAGGGCCTTGCTTATGTCCCTTGGCCTGCTGTCAAGATGGGGAGGCCTGAAAAGGTTCTTGAACCATTGTAGGGGTTCCTCGGAGAGACCAGCAGAAAACCCAGAGAGCTCCTTCGCAGGTCCCTCAGATACATGCCCATGTAGAGCTGGTAGGCCTGGATCCGGCCAATAAGCATCGAGCCCTGGTAGCAGTTTCTACTGAGGGAATCCAAGGTGTGGGCCTCCCTACCTGGGGGCACCGAGGAGTGCATCTTCTGGCTCTTCAGCTGACGCATGGCTGACTCCACCACCACGGAGTTGTGTGGCAGCTGTGCCTTCTGGAATCCCAGGCTCCAGCAGACCCGGTACATTGAGTCGAGCCGCTTGCTCACAACTGGCACCGATGCCAATGTCTCCCACATATGGAGCATTAGCAGTTTCAGATCGGTGGAATGGGTACCATGAGCAATTCTCTCGGAAGAACCTCGTATTGGAGGATTTCTAGCTCCTCCATCAGATGGTCCTCCTCCAACTTAGTTGGGAATGCTAAGGCCTTGAACATGTCCTTCACGAAGTCGAGGCATGCCATGTCCTCAGGCGGGGACCGATGCTGGGGCTTTGAAGGAGGGGAGTCCGAGGGGACATCGCGGTGGCGATGGGTATCTGATAACTCCTCGTCCTCCGTCTCCCACTCTGTGTAATCAAATCGAAGACTCGAGGGAAGGGTGGTCCATGGGCTCCAGGCATGAGCAACACCCGCATCCCTCAGAGGCCCCACAGCTGGCATCATGTGCACTAGCCAGGAGGACCTCTGTCCTGTGGAACGGGAAACGGATTGAGAACTCTGCCTCCAGGGACATCCTCGACGTCAATGGCCCAATGGTCTGGGCAAAGGAACTGGTGGTACCAGGTAACAGCACCCATTGCTGGTCCATGAAGGCAGACAGACTGCACTCCAGGGCTGCCATTCTGGTTTTGAGTCCAGAAGGCTCCGCAGCTATCGGCACAGGCACAGAGGAACACTGGCTCTGCATCAGTTGCCCCGAGAAGGGAGTCCTCAAAGATTGGCCTTGGTCTAGAACCTCTCTGTGATTGAGTCCTTCCAGGGGACTTTGGTAGGCCGCTCCCACTCTGATCCCTGGGACGAGCATCTAGGACTCCGTCCAAGGACACTGCCTATAAGGTTTTCTTCTTCTTGTGTTCCCTTCATGGAGACCCCCTTTCTGAGGAGCCACGACATCAATTGGGACCCACAAAGGTCCCCCGAGATTCTATGGCTTCAGAAGAGAACCTGGCCTTTAGAGGTACCAGGGACTCTGGGAAGAACTTATCGTGCTGCTGCTGGCAGCTCTTGAGGGACTTGGTAGACATCTTTTTACAAAGATCACATGCCTTGGGGTCATAGTTCGGCCCTAGGCAGCAGTTATGTGTGTCAGTAAGGGATACGATTTTGGCACACCGATCACACTTTTTGAACCACTGGTAGCCATGGGGGGGGGGGGGGGGAAATTACCCCAGCTAGGTTACAGACCCATGGTATTGCCAATTGGAAAAAAAGGGCACAAAGGTGCCAAAAGAAAAAAAAGATAGGAACCTGAGACTATGATGGAGACAGCAAGCTCAGGTGGCGGGAAGAGTACCAGTGCACCACCGGAAAGAGAATGAAACTCAGGCCAAGAAATATCAACTTTTTGGGGGGAAAGACCGGAAAAATCTGATATCTGAAGGGCTCCATGGAAAAAAGCAGACTGAGCAAGATGGCACCTTTGGGCGAGAAGGTCATTACGCATGTGTGGTGGCATCTCCTAAAGGCTTTCTTTGAAAGCTAAGGGGATGCTTCCGCAAGGGCTCCGTCAGTGCCAACGTCACCCATATGAGAGGACTGATTTCCTGCTTGTTCCTGGAGGAAAAAAAAAAAAAAAACCCCAAACTGTTAGTGTAGCTGGGTTTAAAATAAAGAGGTGAGGAAAGGGCCATTATTAAAGAGAGGACTCAGGTAATCCACTGCTTGCCCCAATACACGCATTATGGAATCTCTCTCTCTTTCTGGGAAACTGCTTGGTACTTGTGACCTGGATTGGCCACTGTTGGAAACAGGATACTGGGCTTGATAGACCTTTGTCTGACCCAGTATGGCATTTCTTATGTTCTTAACCCACAAAGAAATGGGTTGGAGGGAGTTGGAGTCCTGTAATTCTTCCTCTCTCAAACACTCAATTCCAAAAAAAACTTTAGGATCAGTGGACATTCCCATCATAGATGTTTGCAAATCACCTTTAGTCTCTCCAGCAGTTTTCTATTATAGTTAAACCTATTTAATTTTGCAGGGAGTAACATGCATTCAGAATAAAATTTTATAGTTGGCATCTTGATGACTCAGTTATTTTGGAAATATTGCACATTGGGAACCAATATGGAACAATGTCCCATTCTTTCCCTGTATCTAGGCCCAGCCATTCTGAAATCTGTGCTCCTTGTTTTCCTCTCATTCAACTGAACCCTGGATAAATCCTAAACAAAAACACTCTCCTCCATTAGATTTACTTAAAAACTCTTCCATGGGATTAAGGGGCTTTAAAAAATAAAGTTTTGATTGTTTTCAAATAGTATTCAATTTGCAATAAGGAAAATATCTTGGGAGAAGTGAAGTGATGCACATATTAAAATTACCTCTTCCCTCGTGAGAAGGCCATCACCTTTAATGTAATCAGCGACTGGTGAGATTGTTCTTCATCCAGCTAAACGTCTGTGGGTCCCACTACTCAGCAAGAAATCAGTCATTCGCTAGAATTTAAATCAGGGAGCAAACTCCCATTCTTTGGTAATTTTACTCTATACCTTTGGGGTTAGCCCGAATCAAGGGATGCTTACACAACAGAACAGGAATATCCATCCATCTCTAATACTAAAGCCCCCAAATCTTGTCCCTGCTCCTGACAGCTTTCGATTTCCTTCCAATGTTGCTACAAATTATTCCTCAACCAAAAGGCTAAAGTCCTCAAACATATAGCATTATAGTATCATCTATGAGAGTACGGTAAAATCAAACTCCCCATCTGACAGCTGCCCTTAAGCATTTGGATATCAACTTCAAAAAGACTGAAGCACTCTTCGTAACCAGAAATACCAACTTCACCCCTCCAGCTTTCATCAACCTGATGAACATTACTCTCCCAGTCAAATCTGAAATTAAATACCTTGGAGTTACACTAGACAAAACGCTAAGCATGACACACCACATAAAACAGACAGCCAAAACTATATTTTTTAAGCTCAGAACCATACAGCAACTCAGACCCCTCACTGACATCAATGATTTCAGAACAGTTGTCCAGGCTCTCATTATGCCACATTTAGACTTCTGTAATGGCATACTCCAAGGGACATCTAAAAAGAATCTAGACATCCTTCAAAGAGCTCAGAATGTCACTGCTCGAATCATTGCGAAAGTCAAAATATTCGATCACATCTCCCCATCCTATACGCTCTCCACTGGCTTCCAATCGCTAGTAGGATTCAATATAAAACCCTCATCACTTCTTTTAAACTCATTAATGACTTAGCCCCATCACAGTTAGCAACATTACTTCAGACTCCACCAGAAAACAGACTTAGAAGAAAAACAAATCTCAACATGCTACTAATTCCCAATGCCGTGAGAAAATTGAAACAAACCACCACTAACACTGCTTTTTCATATTATGCTCCCAGCCTATGGAACAAACTACCACTAAACCTAAGAAAGATTAAGGACCTTACCTCTTTCAGGAAGGAACTTAAAACCTACCTGTTTAGTCAACACTACAGCAACCTACAACCTACAATCAAATATACTACACAAGAATATACAACTAACCAAACACAAGTCTACCCCACCTAATTCAAGACTCACTTCTGTTAGCATTTGCTTATAACCATCTGATACCTCTCACTCACTGAATCCTAATTCCTTTAATAACTATTCTAAACAGCCCTCCCTCCCCCCCAATACTGTACATATGATTACAAATAACTATTGTAAATAGTTTTTGTTCAACCATGTAAATAATTTACACATTGTTTCTTTGTAACATAGTTCTTATGTTTCCCTTAATGTTATATGTAATAAAAAACAATATAACAGTGAAATATTGTAAGTTCCTTGTAAACCGCCCCTGATCTCTGGAAGGGGCGGTATAGAAAAGCACACAAATAAATAAATATAGCATTATAGTATCATCTATGAGAGTACGGTAAAGTCAAACTCCCCATCTGACAGCTGCCCTTAAGCATTTGCAGAGAAATTCTCAGGTATTTACTATTCCATATATGAAGAAATTATCCCAATTACTGAAATAAATTTACCAGCACCTTACACAGGAGCACCATAAGAAGAAACATCCGCAGTTCATTCTGATCACATTTATCCTAGTCAGGATTGAAAGAGATCTAGCACCACTTCTTGAAATTATTTTTAATCTGTTCCAACTTTGAGAGAAATCAAACTAAAAGGATTGCCCAATTTTATGGGAATATAGACACCCAAATTTTAATTTGCATATCTACCACTGTAAAGGACATAGCATCCTTAGGAAGAGTTATCTTCTGACTCTGAAATCTTAATTCAGAAAGATTACCATCTTATCACAGTTGAGCTTGTATCCACATACTATATGTTGCACTAACTGAAAATGTTGGTAGGGCAGTAAAAGGTTTTTCAAAAAAATGAGGGCATCATCAGCATGTAGAGCTGGATTATGATGGGAGTCCCCTACATCTATTTCCCGTACCTCCCCAGTCTAGCAAATCGTATGAAAAAGTCTAAACACTACCCCTCCCCAACCATCTAAGGAGAATGCCTTCACTAACGACCCATTAAATTTTTAAATGAGCCTTCCGCTCTCAAAGCACCTGAATCACTCTGATAAACACTGGGCCAAAATTAAGTTTCTTTAGGGTAGAATAAGGTACCCTCATTCTACCCTATCAGACACTTTGTGTCAAGCACCAAAAAAGCCACAGATTCCATTTTCTTTTATTTTTAAACTTAAATCTACTAAACTGAACACTCTTCTAATATCATCAAACACATAATGACCTTATTTAAATCGTGTTGCTAGTAATTTGGCAAAAGCTTGCCCACATTTAGTAGGGAAACAGAATGATAAGAGCTGCAGGTTTTGAGGTCTCTACAGTTTTTGTGCAGAATTGTAATATATGAATGGGAACAACATTCAGGAAATTCTCCCCATTACTAAAAAATCATTTAAAAAAAAAAAAAAAAAAACCACTTTCAATAACCTTGGTGACAAGATAGGCCAAAATATTTTGTAGAATTCCAGCAGAAATCCATCTTGCCCAGCAATTTTGCCCACAGGCATTGCTTTAACTACCTTCCATAACCCTAACCCCAACATGCTCCCTATCAATAGGGGCATCAAGAAAAGCCCTTTGACCTTCTGTTAACGCCCTCCAATTCCCGTGTGCTAAAATTTCCTCCATATTCTCATCAGAACACTGGAACTCAGAAGAGTAAAGTTTACTCAAACACTTTCCAATATCCTCCCTCCCCCTCCTAACAGGCCCTTGTTCATTTATTTCTATTTGAATTTGTATGTATTTAGCTCACACCTTTTCCAGTATTTATTTATTTATTTTATTTATTTACATTCTCTTATATACCGCGCTATTCTGCATCAGTGCGGTTTACATTGAACAAACTGAAATTACATTGAACAGGGCATTATAACTTGGAGATAACTATTTTACAGGGAACATGGGCTATGGAGGGTTAAGTGGCTTGCCCAAAACCACAAGGAGCACCTGTGGGACTAGAAACCCCAGTCCTTCCGGCCCAAGGTTGCTGTCCTCTAGTGGGATTTGAACCCACGACCTTCCGGCCTGAAGTACCTTGCCCCAACCACTAGGCCACTCCTCCACTCCAGTAGTAGTTCAAGGCTAATTAATAATCGGGTACCATAAGTACAATCCCTGTCCCCAGAGGGCTTACAATCTAACAGGCTGATGCAGAAAGCCAGCACTGAAGTTGCACGCTATTGTTGTGTATGCATTAAATGTTCCCTGTAAAATAGTTCTCTGTGTGCTGTGCTTTCCTGTCTAATCAATGTGTTTATACCTCAAAAGTTTCCTGTCATGATTTGACAATTTCCAATCTGTAATCAAACCGCTGCTGATCGCTGGAAGTAGCGGTATACAAATGTATACTAAATAAATAAAAATAAATTTTAGTAGCACACCAATGGCGCAAAACGTCAGAACCAGTATGCAGCAAAGGGTATGTATGAAAATGATTCTGCGCAAAATGCTTTCGTGTCAAGTTGAAAGGAAGGGAGCCGACTCACTACAAGTGCGCATGCACGTAAAAGTCAAATGCTCATGTTACGCACATAGGATGCACAGGTTCTTTTGGCGCTCACCCCGTAATAAACCAACACTATTTTGCCCAAAAACATTTTGTAATGAAATCAGAACAAACAGTAGTAAATAGAGAATGATATAAGCGAGTCCAAAGAACACACAAGGATAAGAACTGAAAGATATTTCTTCTTGAACACTGAAGTTTCGCTTATAAGCTGAATGATACATGCAGAAAATTCACACTGGTACATAAACCCTGAAACAGTCTTTCCCTACACGTGGAAGATTTTTAAGTCACCTCAAATCAGGCGTAGAGATAATGGCATTCTTGGTTATGTAATACTCTCTGCATTTCTCTACATTGGGCGCAGACCTTATTTATTTATTTTTAACAGTTTTTCAATACTGCTTTATCCTACGGTCAAAGCAAAGTTTACTTTGAAACAGAACATTTAATACACAGCTCATTTGCATAATATTTAAATGTTTGGCATTGCTGTGCGCGCTTGATTTCTTTTGCCGTTTACTCACGCATCAATCTCTTTTTTGCATTTGGCGAAGCAGTATTTATGCATTATCTGCATGCAAAGAGCACGCTAGTCTTTCTGCATCAGCCTGTAAGTCTGTACCTGAGGCAATAGAGGGTAAAGTGACTTGCCCAAGGCCACAAGGAGTATCAGTGGGAGTCAAACTCTGAACCCAGGCTGCTGCACCAACCACTACGCCACTGGACTGCTAACAACTTATCAGTTTTCCTTCCCAAAAAATAGAACTTGGGTCCTGTCTTTCTATATACAAATTCCACTTCCTGAAAGAGTATTTTATTAATATCAGCCCCAACTATTTATTTATTTAACTGTATTTATATCCCGCTTTTCACCAGGTCAAAGCGGCGTAACAAAGGGGGGGGTTAATCGGTCATAGGGATAGGGCCATCACCAGGAGGGCAACATTGATGATTTTGACAGAGGATAGACATAGACATAGACTACATTTACCTGGTCTGTCAGGGTCTTTGAGACAGGTGTGTGCTTTTGTTGCTGGTGGTGGAAAGCAGGCTGGATTTGACGGGAGTCTGCATCATGAAAGCGCGATTTACCCTGTGCTGAACTCAACCATCAGCCATGACCCCAAATGAGGATTCTGCGACCCCATTTGGGAAATGAGGTAGATAAAGGTGAGCCAGTTGATATAGTATATCTCGATTTTCAGAAAGCCTTTGATAAGGTCCATCATGAAACACTTGGAAAATTTAAAAAAAAAAAAGCCATGGGATAGGAAGCAATGTACTATTGTGGATTAGGAAGTGGTTGAAAGATTGAAAACAGTAGGGCTAAACGGCCAGTTTTCTCAATGGAGAAAGGTAAACAGTGGAGTGCCCCAGGGATCTGTGCTGGGCCCACTGCTCTTTAAGATGTTTATAAATGATTTGGAAATGGGAATGAGTGAGGAGATCAAATTTGCAGATGATACCAAATTATTTGAAGTTGTTAAAACACAAGAGGATTGTAAAGAATTGCAAGACGACCTTGATAGCTTGGGAGACTGGGCATCTAAACAAACAGGAACAGAAGCGAGGGACATCTTGAACAATTTTCAGAAGACTGTGTTCATGAGAAACTAGCTCAACTTAAAGTGGACAAAGCGATGGGACTGGATGGGATACACCCTAGAATACTGAGGGAACTTAGGGACGTACTAGCAGCTCCACTAACTGACCTTTTCAATGCCTCGGAGTCGGGCGTGGTGCCAAAGGACTGGAGAGAGGCTCATGTGGTGCCTTTACACAAAAGCAGAAGTAAGGATGTGGTTGAAAACTACAGGCTGGTTAGTAAATTATTGGAAACGCTGCTGAAAGAGAAAATAGTGAGGTTTCTGGAGTCCAGCGGATTACAGGATCCGAGGCAGCATGGATTCATAAGAACATAAGACATGCCATACTGGGTCAGACCGAGGTCCATCAAGCCCAGTATCCTGTTTCCAACAGTGGCCAATCTAGGTTATACATACCTAGCAATATCCCCAAAAGACAGGTTCCACAATGCTTGTACTGGGTCAAGCATTGATATCCTGGGTCCCTTTTTAATAGTGGTTTATGGACCTTTCCTCCAGGAACTTGTCCAAACCTTTTTTAAACCCAGCTATACTAACAGCCCTTACTACATCCTCCAGTAACAGATTCCAGAGTTTGATTACACGTTGAGTGAAAAAATATTTTCTCTTATTTGTCTTAAATAGTTTACCCTGTAGCTTCATTAAATGTCCCCTAGTCTTTCTATACTCTGATAGCGTAAACAACTGATCCACGTTTATCTGTTCCACTCCATTCATTAATTTATAGACCTCTATCATATCTCCCCTCAGCTGTCTCTTCTCCAGGCTAAAGAGCCCTAACCTTCTTAGCCTCTCTTCATAGGAGTAGCCTTCCATCCCCTTCACCAATTTGGTGGCTCTTCTCTGTACTTTTTCTAATAACGCTATGTCCTTTTTAAGATACAGTGACCAGAATTGCACACAATATTCAAGGTGCGGTCGTACCATGGAGCGATACAGAGGCATTATAATATCCTTTGTTTTGTTCTCCATCCCTTTCCTTATGATACCTAGCATTCTATTTGCTTTCTTGGCCGCCGCTGCACACTGGGCGGAGGGTTTTAACATGTTATCCACAATGACTCCTAAATCTTTTTCCTGGGTGGTGGTTTCTAATGTGGAGCCTTGCATCGTGTAACTATAGTGTGGGTTATTCTTTCCTAGGTGCATAACTTTGCACTTGTCCACATTAAATTTCATCTGCCATTTGGATGCCCAGTCTTCCAATTTATCCAGATCCTCCTGCAGCTTTCCACAATCCTCTTGGGTTTTAACAACTTTAAACAGTTTTGTGTCATCTGCAAATTTGATAACCTCACTAGTTATTCCCTTTTCCAGGTCATTTATGAATATGTCAAAAAGCAGCGGACCCAGTACAGATCCCTGGGGTACTCCACTATTCACCTTTTTCCATTGGGAATATTGGCCATTTACCCCTACCCTCTGCTTTCTATCTTTTAACCAGTTCCCGATCCACAATAGTACACTGCCTCCTATCCCATGACTTTTTAGCTTCGCCAAAAGTCTCTGATGGGGGACTTTGTCAAAAGCTTTCTGAAAGTCCAGATACACTATATCAACCGACTCACCTTTGTCTACCTGTTTATGCACACCTTCAAAAAAACATATCAGATTAGTAAGACAAGATCTTCCTTGTCTAAAACCATGTTGGCTGTCTCCCATTAGGCCATGACTATCTACATGCTGCGTAATTTTGTTCTTTATGATGGTTTCTACCATTTTCCCTGGTAGTGACGTCAGGCTCACCGGTCTGTAATTTCCTGGGTCACCCCTGGAACCCTTTTTAAAAATTGGTGTTACGTTGGCGACCCTCCAATCTTCAGGTATTACAGATGATTTTAATGAAAGTTCACCGATTACCAATAGCAGGTCTGCAATCTCATATTTCAGTTCTTTCAACACTCTGGGATGTATACCATCCGGTCCAGGTGATTTGCTACTATTCAGTTTATCAAATAGTTGTAATATATCTTACCGGTGTGTAGCGATATTTCTCTCAATTCCTCTGCAGTATCACCTTTAAATACCACTTCAGTCTTGGGTAACATCCCTACATCTTCCTCAGTAAAGACCGAAGCAAAGAATTCATTCAGTCTCTCTGCTATAGCCTTGTTTCCTCTTACTGCCCCTTTTACCCCTCTATCATCTAATGGTCCAATTGACTCTCTCACAGGCCTTTTGCTACGAATGTACTTGAAAAATTCTTTATTTTGTGTTTTTGCTTCCGTAGCAAGTTTCTTCTCAAATTCCCGTTTTGCCTGCCTTATCAATGCTTTGCATTTAACTTGCCAGTGCTTGTGCTGTTTCCAGTTTTCATCATTTGGCTCATTTTTCCATTTCCTGAAGGTTGCTTTTTTGGCAGCAACAGCCTCTCTGACCTCACCTTTAAACCATGCTGGCAGTTTTTTGGACTTTCTTCCACTTTTCTTAATGCGTGGAATACAGCTGGTCTGGGCTTCGAGGATAGTATTTTTAAATAACACCCAAGCTTCCTGTAAGTCTTTAACCTTTGGAACCGCTCCTTTTAGTTTTTTCCTAACTATATTCCTCATTCTATCATAGTGTCCCTTTTGAAAGTTAAAAGGTAGTACTGTGGATGCCTTTACTATCTGTCCTACACTAATTAAATCAAACATGATCATACTATGATCACTATTGCCAAGTGGTCCCAACACCCTTATTTCTTGCACCAGATCTGGCGTTCCACTAAGGACTAGGTCCAGTATGGCTTCCCCTCTGGTCGGTTCATGAACCAGCTACTCCAAGAAGCAGTCATTTATTCCATCTAGAAACTTTATCTCTTTAGCTTGTCCTGCTGTGACACTGACCCAGTCGATACCGGGGTAATTGAAATCACCCATTATTACTACTCTGTTGTGGCTTTTGTTAGCTTCCTTGATTTCTTTGAGCATTTCATCATCCATTTGTTCATTCTGGCCAGGCGGCCGATAGTATACTCCCACTGCCATCACCTTCCCCCCCTCATAAATGGAATTTCAATCCATAGAGATTCTACAGCAAATTTGTTGTGTCTGATGATCTTAAAGTAGCTAAACAGGTAGAAAAGGCGACGGCAAAACCTAGAAGGATGCTTGGGTGCATACATAGAGGAATGGCTAGCAGAAAGAAAAAGGAGGTGATAATGCCTCTGTATAAGTCTTTGGTGCGACCTCATTTGGAGTATAGTGTGCAATTCTGGTGACCGCACCTTCAAAAGGATATAAACAGGATGGAGTCAATACAGAGGGTGGCTACTAAAATGGTTAGTGGTCTTCATTATAAAAGCACATGAGGACAGACTTAAAGATCTTAATATATGTACACCTTAGAGGAAAGGCAGGATAGAGGTGATATGATTGAGATGTTTAAATACCTCCATGGCATAAATGTACAGGGGGAGAGCCTCTTTCAATTGAAAGCAAGTTCTGCTACGAGGGGACATGGGATGAGGGTGAAGGGGGATAGATTCAGGAGTGATATGCAGAAATATTTCTTTACGGAAAGAGTGGTGGATCCGTGGAATAGTCTCCCAGTGGAGGTGGTAGAGATGAGGTCAGTATCTGAATTCAAAAAAGCATGGGACAAACACAGGAGGATCTCTAAAGAAAAAAAAGGGATTGTTGTAGTTGTTGATATGGAAGGACAGACTAAATAGAAACATAGAAATATGACGACAGAAAAAGACCACATGGCCTATGTTTCATTTATTTCATGGTGCCCAAAATGAAGATTTTTCTTTCGCCCGATTCACAACCTCAAGGGCATGAACTGCTGTTGCCGAGCACCGTATTTTCACATGGAAACACCGACATCAGTAATAGTGGTGGTAAGGCGCAGAAAGTTTGACGTCTCTCGACCTCACGGAGGTGTATCTGCACATTCTCATCCATCCAGAACATCAGCAGTTTCTCCGCTTTGTGGTGCCAAGGGGCCATTTCCAGTTTCGAGCGCTGCCCTTCGGTCTGGCGACCGGCCCTCATACCTTCACCAAGGTCATGGTGGGGGTGGTGGCAGCTCTCCGCAAGGAAGGGGTTTTCATTTACCCGTACCTAGACAATTGGCTGATCCGGGCGAAGTTCAGGGACAACAGTAAAAGAGTAACAGCACGGATGGTGGAGTTCCTTCAAAGTCTCAGTTGGGTGGTCATCCTGGCCAAGAGTTGGTTACGGCCAGCGCAGGAGCTAGAGCATTTGAGAGTGTGCTTCAATACCCGCATAAAAAGGAAGAGAATAAAATCAAGGTGTAGTTGCACCATGGAGTGATACAGAGACATAATATCCTTTAATATCGTGTGCAGTTGCGGTCACCATATCTTTAGACATTTGATATACCTTTCAGGTGGCCCTGGCATCAGAGCAGTTTACAATAAAAAACAGTGGTTGTAGGAAAATTGAAAAAGCAACACCAGAATTATGACAGGAAAACAGAGAAAGGAAGAACAGGAGAGAACAAAAAAAAAAAAGGCAGAAAATGAGTGGTTACAGGACAGAAAAGATACGCAGGACTAAGGGGGGGTGGACTTGGAGTATCTTAAAGGACATAGTATAAATTAGAAAAGGTACAGAGAAGAGCAACAAAAATGGTAAAGGGGATGCATGGATATCCCTATGAGAAAAGGCTAAAAAGCTTAGGGCTCTTCAGCTTCGGGGGAAAAAAAAAAAAAAAAAAAAAAAAACCACACGCAAACGGCTGAGGGGAGATATGATAGAGGTCTATAAAATAATGAATGGAGCAGAAGGGGTATATATAGATCAATTGTTTACTCCTTCAAAACGTAGCAAGACTAGGGGACACGCAATGAAGCTACATACAACATGGCACATTTAAGACCAATCGGTGAAAATATTTCTTCATACAACACAATCAAGCTCTAGAATGAATTACCGGAGAATGTAGTAAAAGCTGGATTTAAGACAGGTTTAGACAAGTTCTTGGAGGAAAAATCCATAAACCACTATTAAAAGAGGACCGTGGAAATCCACTGCTTACCCCCTGGACGAGCAGCATGGAACATGTGTGCCTTTTGCGAACCTGTAAGAACATAAGAACATAAGATATGCCATACTGGGTCAGACCAAGGTCCATCAAGCCCAGTATTCCGTTTCCAACAGTGGCCAATCTAGGTCATATGTACCTAGCAGTTTCCCCAAGGGACACAGGTTCCACAATGCTTGTATTGGTTCAAGCATTGATATCCTGGGTCCCTTCTTAATAATGGTTTATGGACCTTTCCTCCAGGAACTTGTCCAAACCTTTTTTAAACCCAGCTACACTAACAGCCTTTACTACATCCTCCGGTAACAAATTCCAGAGTTTGATTACACGTTGAGTGAAAAAATATTTTCTTTTTATTAGTCTTAAATAGTTTACCCTGTAGCTTCATTGCATGTCCCCTAGTCTTTCTAAATTCTGATAAGGTAAACAATCGATCTACGTTTACCCGTTCCACTCCGTTCATTAATTTATAGACTTCTATCATATCTCCCCTCAGCCATCTTTTCCAGGTTAAAAAGCCATAACCTTTTTAGCCTTTCTTCATAGGAGTATCCTTCCATCCCCTTTACCATTTTGGTAGCTCTTCTCTGAACCTTTTCTAAAATCGCTATATCCTTTTTAAGATACGGCGACCAGAATTGCACACAAGGTCTCACCATGGAACAATATAGAGGCATTATAATATCTTTTGTTTTATTTTCCATTCCTTTCCTTATCATACCTAGCATTGTATTTGCTCTCTTGGCCGCTGCTGCACACTGGGCCAAGTGTTTTAACATGGTATCCACAATGACGCCTAAATCTTTTTCCTGGGTGGTGGTTCCTAATGTGGAACCTTGCATCGTGTAACCATAGTTTGGGTTGTTCTTCCCTAGGTGCATAACGTTGCACTTGTCCACATTAAATTTCATCTGCCATTTTGATGCCCAGTCTTCCAATTTATCAAAATCCTCTTGCAATTTTCCACAATCCTCTTGGGTTTTAACAACTTTAGTTTTGTGTCATCTGCAAATTTGATAACCTCACTCGTTATTCCACTTTCCAGGTCATTTATGAATATGTCAAAAAGCAGCAGACCCAGCACAGATCCCTGGGGTACACCACTATTCACCTTTCTCCATTGGGAAAATTGGCCATTTAGCCCTACCCTCTGTTTTCTATCTTTTAACCAGTTCCTGATCCACAATAGTACACTGCCTCCTATCCCATGACTCTTTAGTTTTGCTAAAAGTCTCTCATGAGGGACCTTGTCAAAGGCTTTCTGAAAGTCCAGATACACAATATCAACCGACTCACCTTTGTCCACCTGATTATTCACTCCTTCAAAAAAACATAACAGATTAGTAAGACAAGATCTTCCTTGTCTAAAGCCATGTTGGCTGTCTCCCATTAGGTCATGACTATCTACATGCTGAGTAATTTTATTCTTTATGATGGTTTCTACCATTTTTCCCGGTACTGATGTCAGGCTCACTGGTCTGTAGTTTCCCGGATCACCCCTGGAACCCTTTTTAAAAATTGGTGTTACATTGGCGATCCTCCAATCTTCAGGTATTAGAGATGATTTTAATGATAGTAATCTGTGAACTAATAGCAGGTCTGCAATCTCGTATTTCAGTTCTTTCAACACCCTTGGATGTATACCATCCGGCCCAGGTGATTTGCTACTCTTCAGCTTATCTAATAGTTGTAATACATCTTCCCGATGTATCGATATTTCCTTCAATTCTTCCGCACCTTTAAATACCACTTCAGTCATGGGTAACATCCCTACATCTTCCTCAGTAAAGACTGAAGCAAAGAATTCATTCAGTCTCTCCGCTATCGCCTTGTCGCCTCTTAGTGCTCCTTTAACCCCTTTATCATCTAATGGACCAACTGACACTCTCACAGGTTTTTTGCTACGAATGTACTTGAAAAGGTCTTTACTTCGCGTTTTTGCTTCCGCAGCAAGCTTCTTCTCAAATTCTCCCTTTGCCTGCCTTATCACTGACTTGCATTTGACTTGCCAGTGCTTGTGCTGTTTCCAGGTTTCGTCGTTTGGCTCTTTTTTCCATTTCCTGAAAGATGCTTTTTGGCAACAACAGCCTCTCTGACCTCACCTTTAAACCATGCTGGCAGTTTTTTGGACTTCCTTCCACTTTTCTTAAAGCGTGGAATACAGCTGGTCTGGTCTTCCAAGATAGTATTTTTCAACAGCCAAGCATGATGTACGTCTTTAACCTTTGCAACTGCTCCTTTTAGTTTTTTCTTAACTGTTTTCCTCATTTTATCATAGTCTCCCTTTCGAAAGTTAAAAGGTAGTACTGTGGATTTCTTTACTATCCCTCCTCCACTAATTAAATCAAAGGCAATTATGCTATGATCACTATTGCCAAGTGGCCCCAACAACCTTATCTCTTGCACTAGATCTGGTGTTCCACTAAGGATTAGGTCTAATATGGCTTCCCCTCTGGTTGGTTCATGAACCAGCTGCTCCAAGAAGCAGTCATTTATTTCATCTAGGAACTTTATCTCCCTAGCATGTCCTGACGTGACACTGACCCAGTCGATACCGGGGTAGTTGAAATCACCCATTATTATTACTGTGCTGTAACTTTTGTTAGCTTCCTTGATTTCTTTGAGCATTTCATCATCCATTTGGTCATTCTGGCCAGGCGCTCGATAGTACACCCCCACTGCCATTGCCTTCCCCCTTTTACATGGAATTTCAATCCATAAAGATTCTACAGCAGATTTTGTTTCCTGCAAAACTTTAATCCTTTCCGACTCAATGCCCTCTCTAACATAGAGAGCAACCCCTCCACCAATTTGATCAGCTCTATCATTATGATATAGTTTGTACCCAGGTATCAGTGTCCCACTGGTTGTCCTCCTTCCGCCATGTCTCTGATATTCCAATCATATCTAACCTTTCATTTAGTGCTATATATTCTAACTCTCCCATCTTATTTTTTAGACTTCTAGCATTTGCATACAAGCATTTTAGAGAATGTATTTTATTCATATTAATTTGGCTATTGTTAGACATGGGTAATTTGGGATCTTTAAGCTCTGTCTGCTCCATACTTGAGGGCATTTGGGCTACTTTACTCTTTTGTGGAACCTCTCTGCTTTTGGTAGTATCCTTCAAAGATACATTCTTCCGAACCATCCGCTCTTGGGCGACTGTCGGCTTTCCCCTAATATCTAGTTTAAAAGCTGCTCTATCTCCTTTTTAAAGGTTAATGCCAGCAGCCTGGTTCCATCCCAGTTAAGGTGAAGCCCATCCCTTCGGAAGAGCCCCTCCTTTCCCCAGAATGTTCCCCAGTTCCTAACAAATCCAAAACCCTCATCAAAACCCTGTCAGGTACTTGTGACCTAGATGGGCCACTGTTAGAAACAGGATACTGGGCTTGATGGACCCTTGGTCTAACCCAGTATGGCATGTGTTATGTTCTTATAATTATGGGTCCTCTTATGTTGTTTCTCCAACTTATCTAATCTCTCTCATATCCTTCTCAGAAGTAGCATTTTTTTTTCGCATAAAGCTGCACATTCAATGTATTTTCCTCATACTACAGCTTTCATTGCATCCCATATAGCCCTGCTCGAGATCTCTTTAGAGTAACTCAAGAGAAAAAAAAAACATGGATAAAAAAAAAATCATTTTCCAATGTCTTTTATAAATTAGGAGTGACAAAAAGGAAAGCGAAATTACCTATAATGGGGGTTCACCATGGACAAGTAGGCTCAGCAAAAAAAAAAATATAAAAAATTCTAAAGAGTATGCACCAATCACCCAGACATAGTGCCCATCCTGTTTCCACCTCAGTATATCCTCCAGCCATAGATAAATTCATCCTAAAGGGAAGGCAGGTGGGTTTGTGTGGCTGACTTATTCTGATGTCCATAGAGAACCCCCAATTACAGGTAAATAACTTTGCTTTCCTTTTTGATGAGCTGCTTATTCTCCCCTTCTTAAGGGTAGCAACTAGGTTGACTGGGGTGGCTAGGGATGTAGCTGCCGAACAGTGCAGGTTACCCTCTGTGCCTTTGTTTAGGGTTGTCTCTGCCAGTCTGTGCTGGTTACATCCCCAACTACACTTGATGGTGGGTATCTGCCACTCTGTGAAGATTATTCCCTTCTGACCCTTTGTTCAGGAGAGTACAACAATTTTTTTATTTTTTTTTTATTTTTTTTAACTATTGCAAAGGATTAGCTTGGAAGTATCTCATTTTCTGCTGACCTGGGGGTTGCAGAGCACTGTGCTGGTCAGCAAAATGGTCTAAGCCCCAGGCTAAGTGCAGCTCAGATAAGTGTGCATATATTTGTAAAATAACCACCAACTAAGACTCCTCTGCAGTAAGCTGCACTAGTGCAACAGTTTACTCCCAATTTTCTCCACACTAAATCTTATTCCTGATACGATAAGAAAACAAAAATAATCAGTGGTAAGAAGCTGCAAGGAAGTAAACTTAAAAGCAATGTCAGGAGATACTTTTTTTACTGAAAGAGTGATAGATGCTTAGAATGCCCTCCCGATGGAGCTGGTGGGGGCAAATACAGTGACAAAATTCAAAATGGCATGGGACAAACAGCGGATCCTTCCACTGGGATGGTCGTACACTTTGTCACTGCTATGACGAGGACATTACTCAAGAGCGCACAAAAAGCTAATCAAGCTTATGGGACAGAGGGTACATCTGAGCGAGGACCTTGGGGCCTTTCATTCCCAGCTCCAGACGATCCAAGACAGGGTCCACTTGAGAAGTCTGCAGAGGAGCAGGCTCCACAGTGCACAAGGCCAACAGGCATCCTGAATGAGGATAGAGAAGTCCTCCCTACAAAACAAGTGGATCACAGATGAATCCATGCTTTCAGCCAAGAGAAGCATTCCTGCTCACATGCATCAACTAGAGAAAGGGAATCCTCCTCTTCATCCAAACAAACCCCCATAGGGGATAAGGCATTTCTCCTGTAGGAACAGATGAGCAAAAGGGCAGAACGGATGTACTTAACCCCTTATCACCAGCTGGAGAGGTGCCAGAGAGCTCCAAGTCACCCATATGGGAGGCAAGGGTCTTGGGCCCCCACAAGGAGGGCTGCTATGCAGCTAGCATGGACTGAAAACAGCCTATGAGCTGTTTCAGCTGCTGCTGCTGCTCAAAGTCAGAAAAGAAAGAACCTTGCGGTCCAAGAGTACCCAAGGGAGCCTGCCAGCTAGAGCCTGTGGCCCCATCACCATGCTCCTCCTCCACAAAGACCATGTGGCTTTCTTGGACGGCCACTGTTCCTGCAGGTAGGAAAACTTTGGGAGATGTGGCAGAGGCATGCAAAATGGTATCTGTTCCTGAAAGGGAAAATAAAACCCCACAAAGATGTACCCCAAAGCATCCCCATCACACTTGAGGCAAAGGGAGACAGCCACAGAGCTGATCCAATGGAAGGTGCAGGAGATGCAGCAGAGCACCCGGCATCATGGCAGAGCTAAACAGAAAAAGAAATTAAAAACCCATGATTTAAAATATAAAAAAAAAGAAGCAGAAAACTGCAGCAAAAATAAAATCCCAGCAGTTTAAAAGATGGTTGGGGAAAATCAAGAAGGGCTGCCCCAGCCACCCTCATAGGCCTGATAAAAGGAAACCCACTTTTTTTTAAAATCTGAAGTTGCTTTATTATAAGCAGCAAGAGAGAATCAAATATAAGACAACTGAAAAGAATAGCAATTGAAAGAAAAAATATCAACAAGCAGATAGAGGGCAGCAAGAGTTAAGGATGCCTGGACTCAAACTTCTTAATTCCCATCAGGGACACCCCAGGGTTCTCCTGTCCCATTTCTGGCCCACCAGTGCTGGGACCTGTAGGTAACAGCACTGGATACAGGGCAACTGCTTATTCAAAACAGGGGCATGCCTGAGCTGCAAGCAAACGTTGGACCTAAAGGTCTCAGTCACAAAGGCCATAGGACTGTTGTCGGGGCAAGAAGAGACAGACTTAACTGCATTGCTGCACCAGTCCAAACACCTTGCCATATGTCAGAGGCAGACAAATGCTGGCTTTAATGTGGATTTAATCACTGAAAGCTGCTCTAGTCTGCCTCCACCTGCTAGCTGGGGAGAATAACCCACTCGTCTGGACTGGTCTAGCAGGATATGGCATACATTAACCTGTATAAAAGGGGCATATGATACAGCTTATGCCAACTGGTTAAAAGAAAAGGAGCAAATCGGTACAGCTACAGGATTTCAACCTCTATTGCAAATTTTATGAGCATCAGGAGTGAAGGAGTAGCCCAATAGTTAGAGCACTGGCTTGGGAAGCCAAGAGACCAGGGGTTCACTTCCTACTAGCAACCTTGTGGTCTTGGGCAAGTCATTTAACCCTCCATTGCCTCAGAAAAATCCAAGTTACTATAAAAAGTGTTGCTTCACTTGGCTGGATATGCAATATGGACTATAGCAAGACCCTGGTTCATCATCTTAATGAACTAAATATATTTTAATATATTTTAACACCTAGGTAAACCAACCCCCCCCCCCCCCACACACACACTTTCTCTCTGCTGCTGCCCTTCGTCAGTCCACTGTCTGAGCCTGCAGCAGCAACTGAGCATGCATGGGTGCTTACGTGCTGCAATCTTGCCTGTCCTCTGGATTCTGCCACCTTTACACAGACACCTTGTCTGCTTACAGGTAGAGCTGGCCCTAATGATACAGAAAATGAACATGACTGATTCTGTTTAAACAGATTTTTCTACCATTTTATCATTTCAATCAAAGGAGTTTAATGTACATTACCAGGTTTAAGTTACAGTGTAAACAGGGACATTGATAACTATACAGTTATAACAGACCAAAGTATTTTCGGAGAACCTAATTTTTTAAATTTAATTAATCAAGGTAATCTCCCTCCTCATGGTTTCAGATTTAGCATAGGGACTTATCCTTAGAACAAGACTGTGGTCTTTAAAGGCTACTTTCAAATTCTGCCTTAATTTCAGGTTAATCAGCTAATGGAATATGTACTCTAATAAAGCAAGCTGATACATACTAAAGAAGAAACTCCTCATCTCCATTCAGTGGGCTGCAAGAGCACTATTAGTTGTTGGGGTTTTTTTTAGCGCTACATGTTTCTAGTCCCTGGACTTCCTACAATTCATGATAAAAGTTTGTGACTCACTTTTATACTAATACTGACTTTCAGCATCCTGCGATTCTGTCCAAAGCATTATCACAGACAGCTAATGGTCATTCAAGGACACATTTGCAAAATAAAACAAACATACTCCTTTAAAATTCAAACTAACTTTTGGCAAAGAGTACTGCAACTTCCTTTAAATGAGGTTCCTTTAAACTGCATTAACCACTTAATGCACGAATTAGCATATGTTATTAGCACACAGCTGCAGTTAACAGTTACTGCAGTGGCTAGATACTTAGCACATGCTAATTTGCGTGTCAAATACATAACATGGAGAGGGGTAGGGAATGGATGTGGGATCAAACCTTGTAACGATTACCTTAACTTGTAGTAAGTGACCTGCATTAACTGAAAGTAAAGATACTGGGCACCTCTCCCCAAAGTTATCACATAGAATAAATTAGTCATAAAAATAAAATAACTGCAATTTTTTAGCAGAGTTTAGTGAAAGGGCCCCATGGTAACATTGTAGAAGATGGAAGATAAATATCAAATGATCCCTCTCATCTGCTCCATAAAGGTGTTTAGAAATGATTAGTAGTAGTAACAGTAGTGCTACTGACACTCACTGCACATTACTAAACAGAAAGCACTGGGTATGGTTGTTCGCAAACTATGGGTTATGATCCCAAATGGTGGGGGGCGGGTCACAGAATCCACATTTGCAGGTCATGACTACACCTGCAGCAAGAAAAACTGGATAGTGATGTCATAGGTTTGCACAGGTCAGCAACCCACTAATAATTGGCTTGTGTGGCCTCTACTGGTAGACAGGGGCCAATCTGAAGTGCAGGCACAGCAGAAAGCAAGCCTGGTGCCCCAAGGAAAGGGCTGGGGTGATGCGATCCTATTTCACATCAGAAAAAAAAAAATAGTTTGGAAGCACTGGTTTACTGCTGCAAGCCCACAATCAATCATACCGCCTTTCTGCTAGGAAAATAAATACTGTAGTCTGATTCCTAACTCTTCTCCAGATAACCTAGTTTCACCAACAGCAGGTTTCTACAAACTTGGAGAGATGATCTCTTGAAAATGCAAGCTTTTATTGCAACCTGCTTCCAGCTGATATTCTTTAGAGTAAAGCTGTCAGACAATAGGACTGATTTCCATTGTAAAATGTGTAATGCAAAATCAATCTAGCTAAAAAGGTATGACATATGTTAGAACCATTTACCAGCAAGAACTACATGACTTAGAATAGGTGTTCCCAACCCAGTCCTCAGAAGACATCTAGCCAGTCATAAGAACGTAAGATGATATATGTTTTACTGGATCAGACCAAGGGTCTATCAAGCCCAGTCTCCTGTTTCCAACAGTGGCCAATCCAGGTCACAAGTACCTGCCAGATTCCCAAAAAGGTATACAGCGCAGGCAAATCTGTTCCATGTAAAATCGTTGTATTCAATGTAAACTGCCTTGATAACACAAAGGTGGTATATAAGAAATGCAAAATAAAATAAATCTATTCATTGTGGTTATCCTGAAAACCTGACTAGCTAGGTGTGTCCACCAGGAAGACTGAGTTGAGAACCCCTGGTTTAAAAAGACTACTCAGTTCAAGCTGTCTTATCCTACTGGTTGAATAAATTTGTTCCTGCAACTCAAGTCACCTAGGAATTCCTCTCAGTTGTTTCTCATTAACCCTTCTTCTCACTCTCATACTATGCATGCCAAATAGTTTATCTTATTCCATAATGCAACATCCGGGACTATTGAGAGGATAAATGTAAACACTGAGACATCTAATAGGATTTCCACACTGTATAGTGTTCACACCAAGATTTTGTTTCCTGCCCTCCAAAACAGAATACTTTCTGCTTGTCAGAAACATGTCATGTTTATGTACTTTAAACACTAATAACCAAATATAGCTAAGTGCCATTGAGTCAGTGTCAACTCATTGTGACCCTCTGGATAGTTGTCATAAACTTTGTGTTTGGTCTTCAGTCACTGTTGAGAATAGCACCCATAGCTGCTGTTATTGTATTGATCCATCTCATCGCTGGCCTTCCTCAATTACGTTGACCTTCAACCTTGCCAAGCATGTTGTCTTTCTCTAAAGATCTCTCTCTTCACATGATGATGTGTCCAAAGTCAAAGTCTTGTCATCTGAGATTCTAAAAAAAGCTTTGGTTTAATTTCCTCTGGTACTGACTGGTTTGTTTTTCAGTCAGTCCATTGTATACACAGTATTCTTCACCAGCACCATAATTCAGAGGCATCAATTTTCTTCCTCTCTCTTTCACTGTCCAACTTTTGCATCCATAACATGTTATTGAAAATATCATAGCTTGGAGCATTTGAAAAAAAATATGAAACGACTTGTCTAACCAAAGCAAATCAACCAAAACAGTCACACTACCCATCAGCAGGACAATTCTAGAATACAAAACAATAGTACGAGGAACAGGTACCACATGGCAGAGTGTAGCATGCAATTTGCTATCTTCCTTCAATTTCAAACAATACTGGGAGAAGGGGGGAGGGGGAGAAGAAGGTTAATGTCATCTCAGGCTTGGGCAACTCCATATATAAACAGAGGGCTGGATACAAAAATTCTGTGCTAGCCCTCGTGATAAAGCTCTAACACAGGGTTTAAGCACAGCAGCTTTGCTCAGCGATGCTGTAAGCAAACAGCATGTAAATGAGCTGGGCACAAAAGGTTTGTTAACATTTAAAATTTGCTATAACCACGTGTCCTTCGCACTTCAGAGCAGTTTACGATATGATTAAAAAGAGTTAAAAAAAGAAGAGGTAGAAAACTATTGAGAGAGAGTAAGAACAGGGGTCCCAGAAATACCGTGCAGAATAAGCTCAGTCCATTTCTGCAACTACCCAGGCAAGTCAGCGCAACTTAACACTTCTAATCATGGTATGCCACTACAAAATAATTTTGTAATGCTGCTTTAAAATTTAGGGTCTAATTTCCTAAGGTAAGTTAAGGAAATCCAAAGCACTGGAGTTAGATAATAAAAAGCTGTTTGTCATGTGATGTCAAAAGATGCCCTTGAATTAGAGGGCATAATTATGCTATTTTGCTATAAGGACTAAAAGGTCCTTCCTTCCGGCAACATAAGGAATCAACAGATTGGAGAGATAAAGCACTTTATTTAGGCCCTGTCACTGTATGTGTAGTGTTAATAGCTTAAATTTGATACCTCAGTACATAAGAAGCTAAAAGACACCGTCAACTCAGAAGACCAAGGCAGACCAAACCTTGTTATTGTGCTCCCCCCAACTGAACCCTCCAAGAAACGTCCATGGTGGCCCGGTAGCATCTACCCCTACCCCCCCCCCCTCCCTCCCTCCCTCCTAAACCCTCAGAAGCCTTCTGATACCTCCCCCGATACTTTAATAGTTGGGGGGTTAGAGTGATCTCAAGCAGTTCCCAGACTGCCACCTGGAAAATGGCAGTGCCTGACCCCCGCACTGTGCATTCTGGGATGTACCAGACAGGGTTGGTCTTGTGATGCACAGTGTGGGGTCAGTCAGTCTGCTGGCTCCACGTTGTGCATCCCAGGATGCTCATTCCTGCCCCCGAACTGTTAGAGTACTGGGGGAGGGGAATGAATAGGAATGCTTCCAGAGATTCATGGGGTAGACACCACTGGGCCATCACGGTAGTTTGTCAGGTTTGGGGGATGACCCCAATTCAAACGGTCTGTATGGGTGCCACTCAAAAGTCACCCGAGGTGAAATGTGAAACATCACTTTGTATTACCTTTAAGCAATCCAGCAGGTACCAGGCTTAACAAAGTCCCTTTTGTGCGTGTGTCTGGCTTGCTCAGCACTGATTTTTCGTGCACAGCTTATCTGCATGTTGTTTGCTTACACCATTGCTGCTGCAATAAAGAGTCTATGTTAAGAACATATGAAATGCCAAACTGGGTCAGACCAAGGTCCATCAAGCCCAGTATCTTGTTTCCAACAGTGGCCAATCCAGATCACAAATACCTAACAGTTTCCTAAAGAGACACACAGGTTCCATAATGCTTGTATTGGAGGCAAGCAGTGAATTACCTGGGTCCTCTTTAATAATGTTTATGGACCTTTCCTCCAGGAACTTGTCCAAACCTTTTTTAAACCCAGCTACACTAACAGTTTCAACTTACATTAGGCTGAGTAAGATGGCTTAAACAAAGGAAACATGTTAAGTCCATGAAAAATGGCTGGTCTTGGAAAATATAACTAAAAATATAAGGGACAGTATAGCGCAACTGTCCCATGCCCCAGCCATTCAGTATGATAAAGCCATATGAAAGGGCCCAAGGAAATGCTGTTAAGAATAAAATAAAAAAAAAGTCTCTCTCTTTGCTATGAGCACTGCCAATTCCCTGAGCAGTCAGGTCTACATAGTTCATAAGAAAACTGTGGCCTCTACACCCACTGGCCTTACACTTCATTGTGATGTTATAATAAAAACAACTTTCCAACAGAAATAACCCGCATGAACAAGAACACCCACCGCATCAGAGCCTTTTCCACTTACACACCCGACCTGTGGGATGAACTCCCCAGCAACCTAAGAGAAACTCAAGAGCTAAAGAAATTTGGAAGGACCTTAAAACATTCCTGTTTAAGAAACATTTTACACCTGAGCATTACCCCCCAGAGATTCAAACTCCCTCAACAACCCAATAAACAATCATGCATGCCCAACTCTGCAAACCTCCCACTACTCCCATCCCCCACCCCCTCCTTGTAAACAGTTTGCTGTATGTAAGTTCAACAGTCTTTAAATTTCAATTGTTATTTATCTAAATGTTGGATGTAAACCTGTTTGATTGCTTGTTCCTTGTAAACCGCCTTGATTACCAGATAAGGCGGTAGAAAAAAAAAAGTCAAATAAATAAATCTTTGTTCTGTGATAGGTGAGGGGATGCATAAGTAAACAAAACAGCATTTCACTGTTGTATTAAGTGCTTCCTAGTCTTAGCACTGCCTGAAAGGGTAAACAGTCATTCCCTATTTACCTGTTCATTTTAAAACGACCTCCACCACATCTGCTCTCAGCCATCTCTTCTCCAAACTGAAGAGCTGTAACCTCTTTAGTCTTTCTGAATAGTTGATCTCCATCAGTTCTGATTGCTTTATCTCAAAAAGAAATGGCAGAACTGCACACAATAGTCAAGGTGTAGTTGCACCACTGGTCAATAGAGAGGCACTGTTTTTTTTCATGATCTTCTGGGTTTTATTCTTCATTCCCTTTCTATTTGAGTTCTACTAAACACACTGATACAGGTTCCACTGGTCTTGTGATTTCACTGTCCATCAACTTTTGGCCCTTTGCACAGTGCTAGTTTCTGTTTTCTAATCTACAACATCAAGAATCATAAGAATGTCTGGCTAAGCCTGTCTTGCTATTTACTGAAGCACATTATCTCCCAAGTTACATAGTTCACTGCTATCAAGTAATCTTTGATTGGCCAAAGGGTGCTGAAGAGAATTCTACATTTTTTTCCGGTTGCATTTGTTTCACTTCTGTAAGTTTTTCACAAAACAATAGCTTCTATGCCTTCTTAGTCTACTGTCTTAAAAGCAAAAAGATGTGGGGACATTAAAGGTTCTCATGTTTAGGTTAAAAAAAAAAAAAAAAGCCATTAGACTTAATAAAATGAATTTGTGGAGGCAAAGGATGTAAGGGAGAAAGAGTGCATCATATTGCAGAAAGCGTCCTTACAATAAGCATTAAGATTCCCTTGCTTTAGATTTTGTTCTGCAAAACAGAGCAGGAGAGAGAGTCCAGAGAATGGTGGTCAACATCGAAGACGACACCTGAAAGTAGCACTGAACAGATTACCATAATGTGTCCCAACCTGGTCACAGAGTCTCACTCAACAGGTCTGTTATTCAGGATGTCCTCAATGAGTATGCTTCAGATAAACTATGCATGGATGGTGTGAATAACCTGAATACCAGACCTGTCAGATCAGGTTCCTAGACCACTCTGAGAAAAACGAGGTTACTTACCTGTAACAGGAGTTCTCCGTGGACAGCAGGATAAGTCAGCCACAATAGGCGACGTCATCCGATGGCACCGAGACGGAAGTACTCTCAATAGCTCAGAAGGGCTTTGCCCTTCTGAGCATGGGCTACCAAGCCACTCCTCCGGGTCCGCCCCTAGCTAGCCACTGAGTCACTAGCTGAGCCCACTGCTAGGGGCACGTACCCAGGAGACCGAGACCTTGCAGGGGAGGTGGGCAGGAATGTGTGGCTGACTTATCCTGCTGTCCACGGAGAACTCCCGTTACAGGTAAGTAACCTTGTTTTCTCCTAGGACAAGCAGGATGAGTCAGCCACAAAAGGTGCCTCCCAAGCTATGGTGAGCTGAGGAGCAAGGTTAGGTCGCGTGATGGACACAATGCAAGGGGGTTGTGCAAGTCGTCTGTTTATTATTAGGCAGGCAGGGCCCACAACAGTGCGCGGTGCAGAAACAGTGCAAATCGTGCAAGTAACCATCAATTGTGCAAAAACAGTGCAAGTGGCGTGACAGTGCAAAACGGCTGCAATGTGCAACAATAGTGTAGAAACACCAGCAACAGGAGCAATACTACAGGAGCAATACCTGCTGCAACAACAATAACAGTGCAATACCGGTGTAACGGCTAGCGCCGCAGAGGTATATAGATTGGAGAGGGATACAGTTCATAGATGTATATAGTTCAAAGGCATACAGTCAAGCTCTCGGGCCCGTCATGGGCATAGTGGATCCACAGTGGCCAGGATTGTGCGGCCGAAGGCAAGGATCTCGTCCGAGAGGTCGCGGCAGTAGTGTTTCTGGAAAGTGTGGGGGGACGACCAAGTGGCCGCTCTGCAGATGTCCGCCACCGGGACAGACTAAGTTGGCGATGGATGAGGCCATCGCCCGTAGCTGGTGTGCGTTGACAGGAGGTGCGGGTACTAAGCCCGCTCAGTCCAAGCAGAAGGCGATGCATGCAGAAATCCAGAGAGATAGGGTCCTTTTGGAGACCGGGCAGCCTGGTCTGTTCGGGTCGTAGGAGACAAACAGTTGTGTCCCTTTGCGTTGGGGCGCGGTCCTGTGGAGGTAGACGCGGAGGACCCTAATGCAGTCCAAGATGTGCAGTCTCTGCCCCTCCAGGGAGGAGTGTGGTTCGGGGTGGAAGCTAGGCAGTTCGATGGACTGGTTAATGTGAAAAGCTGGAGGGGAGCAAGTAGCTGCCTCTAATCACAGGGCTGACAGATCCGGAGCTGCTGAGGGGGATCTCCTCCTTCTATGAGAGATTTTTCTGCTGCGTCTGTGTCTTTTTGGAGGTGCACGGCTGTGGAACTGCTGCTGCTGTGCCTGGATCGTCTTCTCCTGCTTCTTGTGTGTTTTCTAGAGGCTGTGAAGTGTCGGCGCGTGCGCCAACAGGGGGGTTTCCCGGTGGGAGCACCAGGATCTCCTTGAGTGGGTGGTGTCATTGTCGTGGTGCCAGTCAATGGCACTGCGGGAGGCAGAGCCAGGGGCTGGTTCGTTGCCGTGGTGCCGACCAATGGTGCCACGGTGGGCAGAGTCCAAGGCAGAGTCAAAGGCTGGAGCGTTGCGTTGGAGCTGGCCAATGGCGCCGAGGTAGGCAGAACCAGAGGCAGAAGTTGAAGAGAAGATGGCCACCAGCAACAAGGGGAGCTCCTCTGGAGCTTGCAGGAGCCCAGACAAGGGCAGGGGAGCCGGGAGATGAGGCAGAACATCGGATGGGAGACAGGAGACATCGTGGCTGCAGCTGGGAGCCGGCAGAGGCACAACTGGAGCCGAGGAGGAGGTGGAAGTCTGCAACGGGGAGGTCACTGGAGGCACAGGGGGAGCCGCATGGGTAGCCACATGTATAGTCGGGGAAGGAACCACCGGGCTTCTCACCTCCAAGATGAAGTCCTGCAGCGCGTGTCGTCTTAATTTCCTGGCTCGGGGAGACATTTTTGCACAGTGAGTGCAGTCTTTGACCCTGTGAGTGACTCCAAGGCATCGCAAGCAGAGAGCATGTGTGTCAGTCAAGTTCATTTTTCTTGAGCAGCCAGGACACTTTTTAAACCCCGGTTTAGGCATTTCTTCTTCTTCTGTGGTTCCTTATGTAGAGAGGTTTCTTATGGAGAATTTTTCTTTTTAAATCGTTCTTGCAGGTAGTATGGTGGAGAGTAAGAGAGTCCGTCTTGTAGGCAAGGCGGAAGACGAAAAAGTGGCTAGGTAGCCCATGCTCAGAAGGGCAAAGCCCTTCTGAGCTATTGAGAGTACTTCCGTCTCAGTACCGGATGACGTTACCTATTGTGGCTGACTCATCCTGCTTGTCCTAGGAGAACACTGAATTACAATATACTCTTATAGATGGATTAGTTTTACACATACTATGACAGTAATGAACCTCACTCCTAAGCTAGGATGTGTGGACTATGATCTCAAGCCTCTCAGATTTACTAATGCCCACCATAGTATATGCAGCATGCCAAAGAGAGGCTTTCTTAATATGATAACTGGAACAGTGCGCTTAAAATCTAAACATAGTAAAGCATCTATCAGGAAGGAACTATTATAGAATTAACAAATCCCCAGTCTAGAAAAAATAAAGTCTACAATCAAATTACACTAGGAAACAAAAGAATATTTGAGGTAAAGATGTAAACATTAATTCAGTAAAATGAAACCCTAAATTTAATCATTTATAATCCTTTGTTACATAAAAACACATTCACTCCAAACTGTAGCCTCTAAGGGAATGGGTTTTTTAAATCATTTAGATATCTTTGGGTAATTTACAAGATTAAAAAAACAAAACAAAAAAAAAAACCACCACACACACTATAGTTTTGTCTACCTTGTTTTAAATTTATACATATGCAAGGTTTGAAAAATCCCTTGGGACTTACTTACCAGAGATCAAATACACTTGCCATGTACTCCTTACCCCACCCCAACAGATTCACTCCACTCTTTTGACTATGCAAATACCATCCTGCAAGACTTCCTGGGTATTCCATCCATCCTTTACAATTAGCATTGAATACTGCGGCTCGAACCATCTACGGAGCATCTAGAAATGAGCATGTATAATGTATATGAGCATGTATAATCCTAATCCAGCTTCACTGGCTCCCAATAAGCAGTTGGATGTTATCAGGAGAGTTTTGTATTTGAGTCAAGATTCTCCACCACCTATCAGCACCCTCACTGGAAGATCTCCTACATTGGACTCCTGACAATAGAGCGAGATGAACAAATATGATAAACACTCTTACCATCCCATCCATAGCCAGAAAAAGCTCCCAATTCACCATGAACAGAGCCTTTTCCCTCTTCGCCCCTCTACCAGGGAACTCCCTACCTCCTCCTATTCGTCTCATATCAGATTTGACCACCTTTCGCAAAGCGATCAAGACACACCTATTCCACCTTGCTTTCCACCACATAACTTAAAGTGTCTCCATCAATATCATACTCAAGATCCTATCAGTCTGTAAATAATTCCCCAATATTATAAGCTACCATGAATGATCTACCAATGTAAATAGTTAACTGTTTATACCTTGTTCACATGTTCAATATACGATGTTGTTACTTTGTAAACCATGATGATCTTGAATAGTGCAGTATAAAACCAAATAAATACATTTTTTGAGGGGGCTGGTGAACGTATGATGATGATTACATCTCTGTCCTGCAGCGTGCACACCTCTCACCTCACTCCAAAGCAGACTTCATTCTTTCTACTCCTTTAGTGCCATTCCTTACCCCATGTCTCCTCTCAAGCAACAACCAACCCCAAGATACTTCTTGCAGTTCCTCTCCTTTGGAGAGAGGGGAGACCTAGCACTCTGACCCTCTTTAGAGAGGAGAGATGTTCTCTGTGGCCCAGCTCCATTGCCCTATGTCATCTTCACCATTGGCCCACTACACCAAACTATCGGCTTCCCAGCCATGGGGCCTATTCTCTACTAGCAAGAATCTGCTCGTCTACTCTCCCCTGGCTCTTCAGCTTTAATGTCTGCATCCTGTTTCTGGCTTCAAGTTCTTGTCAGTGGTGAAAATCGGTTCACAAGTAGCAAGTAAGCAAGCACATTGTTCAAATCCTGTGTATATAGGTGAATATCACAGCACTTTATCCTTCTCTAATCAGGCTCTAATGAATTTCAATAGGGTGAACTCAAGGACCATGGTTGGCCTTCACACTTAAGGCTAAAATGCATTACCCTTTTTTGAAAGAAAATCTTTTGTATGAAACATACACATAAAATGCTCAAACACCAAATTTTGATCATTTTATGCAGTTTTCATGTGTTACCCACTTAGCAAAAAAAAGGGTAAATTTCAGTCCTTCTCTTTAGGTAACCTGTCATATGAAAGTTAACTAATTTATAAATAAGCTACGATAATGTAAAATTATGCAAAGCAGCTCATTAGTTATCAATAATTACAAAATGGAGATGTGAAAAACTTCACAGGGCTATTTCACAAAGAGAACTACACCTTCCCATTTTTTTTAGTAAACAGCTGTTCTATAGCTAACTTTCATAATAAGATTTGTTACCAAACTAGTTTAAATCTGCAGAAAACTGTCCCATGAAGAGACCACTAACCCACAGGACAAAATTAACACAATGTTTGCTTGCCAGCTCCTTTAGAAAACAATTACAAGAAAGAATACAATGGTATTTTCAGGTCATTTGAAATGGGGTTTTTTCAACAGAAAACATATTCTTAGTATTGATATAAGCAGTTTGGACAAGTTCCTAGAGGAAAAGTCCATAACAAATTATTAGATAGATGTGGGAGAGCCATTGCCCATCCCTGGAAATCAACTATGGGAAACAGATCTACTTTTTTTGAGATCTGCTTGGTACTTCTGTCTCCAGCACTAACCAGTCTGGGTCACAATACTGGGATTGATGGACCTTTGTCTGACTCAACATGGCTTTTCTTATGCTTCTTATACTGAGGAAAAGCCTATTATGATGGTCTTGACAAGGTGCAAAAATAATTTGTCTCCTAGAAATGCTGCAAGTTGAAAATATACAATGCTATTAGATTACTAAAAAGATAGTAATACTACCTTTAGGGCCTTCAATAATATTTCTCCAGCATCCATCTCTGATCTCATCACACACACAACAAACAGATCCAGGAGATCTCCAGCTGTTGACACCCTACTTATACCAAAGGTTTCCATAAAAGTTAACCAGTCATCCATCAAATAGGTCATTTTCGAACTATGCTCCTAGGTGTTGGAACAAACTCCCTCCCAACATCAAAGCAATTAAGGACATTAAACAGTTCAAAAAAGCCCTTAAACACCACCTTTTCAATCACACACTTTATACACCTAAACACCCCTTCCCCTCCTCCACCCTCTCAACCTCATACCTACCCTAACGTCACAGATTATATATTACCTACATGTATTTTGCTAGAAATGTATATTATTTCCCTGTTTACTTCCATGTTAATATTCCTGTTATTTGTAAAATAGGTCTGATATATCTGACCAGTGTTATATTGTTTCAATGTAAACCGCACTGACGACAAATAGCATGGTATATAAGAAATTTTAAATAAATAAATAGAAAATATAATCTTGTTTTTCTTTTCCATGGTTGTATATTTGACATTTCTACCAGTTATATGTCAAACTTCATTGGATCTAACTAAACAAAATTTCTTACAGTTTGTAGACAACCAAAGGCATTTCTCTTCCAAGAAACTTGAGAGTGGCTCAGGAACAGGGGAAGGACTGATTCCTCTATGTACTAAAATTATTGGGCTTGGACGATTGGGGGGGGGGGGCGTCTTTGTTATTGGTGTTTTTTATGCATGCGATCATTGTCTTTTTTAGTTGTGTGTGTTTTATTGTGCACTGCTCAGATCAGCTTGCCATATGTGCCGACCATTAAAGTAATCAAATATCTTCACTACCAATTACTAAAGAAAAAGAATTCCTTCTATTTGGAATGACTTATTTAAACAGACAAAACATTTCAGGAAGCAAAAGAAAACCAGAAAGGATTTTGTAAGCAGCACTTTAAACCAGTAAAACGGCTTTTAGTCCTACTTAATTCATGGAAACGATTCGTTTCAAATGCAAGCGCATAGTATTCCTGCCAGAGCTAAAATGCTACCTGCGCAGCACCCAAGGATGCAATCGTGAGTGCGAAGGGAGGTCCGGGGAGTGTATCTCTCAACCGAAACTGGGTCCCATTTCACAATTCGATCTGCTCCCCGGCTGGAGAAGGGAAGGAGCCTTTCCTGAATCCCAGCCCGACTCACCTGCACCTGTTCCCGGAAGTGGGGCTCCCTCGGCGGCCGGTGCCAGTGCCAGTGCCAGCGCCAGGAGCGGCAGCAGCACCCAGGCGGTCCACCGGCGGCAGCGGTCCAGTCCCATCATTCTGTCCGCCGGTCCTCTGGCCCCGCTTCGCCTCTCGTTCCCCCCGTCCCAGGGTGACGTCAGGAGCGCGCTCAGCGGCCCCGGCTCGAGCGACGAGGCGCGGGCACGGAGGGGGTGTTTTGCTCGCCTCACCGCCGGGCTCTGCCGCAGCCGCTCGTCTGACGTCCGGATACCGCCACGGCTCCTTCCCCCTGCTCCTCTACGCGCATATTGTCCGCCTGTGCCCTGGTCTCGGAGCCCGCAAGCCGCCGCGTCCGCCGTCAGTGAAGCAGTATCCAGGGCAGCCCTCACACGGCTCCATTTCCTCCCGGCGCCATGTTGTTTCACGTCACGCTTCGGGGTGGGCGCTAACAGCCGAGTGACACCTGAAGGAGCCAATTGGAATGAGCCGTGGGAGGTGTTCGCTGAAAGGTGAGTTGGTGACCTCACCGAGGAACTGCACGAAAAGTTGAAGCATCGATCCCCTGGCGACCGGCTTAAAGAGCTGAGGAAGGCGTGGGCTAGTCCGATCCCTGTCTGCTCCTGTTTATTATATTCTTCAGTTCTAGAGGCTCCTCAGCAGTACCCGAGAATTTGTATAATTGAAGGCATGAATCTCCAACGAGTTATCTGCTCTCCAGAAAAAATAAAAGACCGCAGTCCCTGAAATCCAGAAAGACCTCTGAGAGTCCTTGACGAATCAAATATGTGTCAAACAAGGACACTGTTAAGCGCCTGTCCCAAAATACCTTTGCATTGTTTTTCTCTCTTTAGTCACTGGCATCTATGCGACATAATATGTGGAACGTACACCTCCCCTGCCCACAAAGACCATCTAATTTTAACCTTATCTTTTCCTTTTAGAGTACTGCTGACCAGCCTGATCTCCGGCTTTTGAAGATATTTTTTGTCTAGTTCGAGTTTATTAAACGTTGTATTATATTTCATTTTCACATCTTTTTATACTGCGGCAAACATGCAGTGGAACAGAGGTCTAGAAGTGTAAATAAATAAATACCCTTACTTCCTCCTTCTGCTGCTGTTTTGGCCTTCCCAACTACCACTCTTCTGTGAAGAAATATTTCCTTATGTTGCTACCTAGTCTCCCCCATGAGCTTTGTAATATGACCTCTTGTTACAGAACTTTCTTTTACCTTCCTTTACCACCATGGGCAGCAAAAAGGGGTGGGTCACAGGGGCGATGGCCCCACCAATATTTTGCCCAACACAGCATCAGAAATAGAGTATCTGGGAGCAGGGCTAGAGATTGGTTTGTTTGGACCCTCAGACTAACAAGGTGTTCCACTGTACCACCATGCTGTGTATCTGCCCCAAGCATTCTTAAATTCTGCCACAGTTTTGTTTGCTTCTGCTAGGGCTTTTTCCAGAACACAAAATAAAAACACAAACCCCCAAACTAAGCCCAAAAATGCAAAAAGCACAAAAATAGTATAACAAAAAAACAAAAACCAACATGTGAGAGAAAACCAGAACCTACTTGGATACAAAACATATTATACAATAAACAGAGGAAAAAAGACCTCAGTCAACCCTCCAACCAACATGAGTAAGGAGTAAGTCTATAAATTAATGAACGGAGTGGAACGGGTAAACGTAGATCGATTGTTTACCTTATCAGAATATAGAAAGACTAGGGGACATGCAATGAAGCTACAGGGTAAACTATTTAAGACTAATAAAAGAAAATACTTTTTCACTCTACGTGTAATCAAGCTCTGGAATTTGTTACCGGAGGATGTAGTAAAGGCTGTTAGTGTAGCTGGGTTTAAAAAAGGTTTGGACAAGTTCCTGGAGGAAAGGTCCATAAACCATTATTAAGAAGGGACCCAGGATATCAATGCTTGACCCAATACAAGCATTGTGGAACCTGTGTCCCTTGGGGAAACTGCTAGGTACATATGACCTAGATTGGCCACTGTTGGAAACAGAATACTGGGCTTGATGGACCTTGGTCTGACCCAGTATGGCATATCTTATGTTCTTATGTAAGGAGGCAGAGTCTATCAAGGGACAATCATGCCACACTAATCGATAAGACTCTGTAAACATCAGCGGTCAAAAAAACCTCTATAAAAAACAAACAGATACCTCTATAAAAAACAGGCATTGAAAGTGAACAGTCACAGCAAAATAGCAGCATAAAACAGCAGCAACCTGAACAGAATGCAAAGAACTTATCTGAAGAGCCAAAAATCAATGAAGAACTGCATCACTACGTTCATGAAGAAACTGCAGATCATCGAAGTAGTGCACCGCAACGGTCGAGCTGCGAGAGCCCCGACACCAGGTATTTCGCCTTACGGCTTCCTCAGGGAGCTCAGAAATGTAATGTGCCAGGCTCAATCAGTGAAATAGCGCTGATCAAAAAACTGTCCATGAGAGCAAAGAAGAGCTGTGATCTGGCAACTGAAAATCCAAAAGATGCTTTTTCCAGGCATCCTCATTTGGAGTATAGTGTGAAATTCTGGAGACCGCACCTTCAGAAGGATATAAACAGGCTGGAGTCAGTACAGAGGGTGGCTACTAAAATGGTTAGTGGTCTTCATTATAAAGCATATGAGGACAGGCTTTAAGAATCTTAATATGTACACCTTAGAGGAAAGGCGGAATAGAAGTGATATGATTGAGATGTTTAAATACCTCTGTGGCATAAATGCACAGGGAGAGAGCCTCTTTCAATTGAAAGCAACTACTGCTACGAGGGGACATGGGATGAGGGTAAAAGGGAATAGATTCAGGAGTGATATGCGGAAATATTTCTTTACGGAAAGAGTGGTGGATCTATGGAATAGTCTCCCAGTGGCAGTGGTAGAGATCAGGACTGTATGTGAATTCAAAAAAGCATGGAACAAACAGAGAGGATTTCTAAAGGTAAAAAGGGGTTTGTTGTAGTTGTTGATATGGAAGGATAAACTAGATCAGCCATGTGGTCTTTTTCTGTCGTCATTTTTCTATGTTTCTATCATGGCAACATTTTCGCTTTCAGTCCAAAATAGTCCAAAGAGGTGGGCAGTAGGTGAAACTTTATTGATCCTTATTTGATAGAGGCCCAAAATGGGTTTGGGCCTCCTCTATCAAATGGGCTTGGGTTTGAGCCTCCTCTATCAAATAAGGATCAATAAAGTTTGTGAGTTTCACCTACTGCCCACGTCTTTGGACTGTTTTCTCTGCTATCTTGTGTGGCAGTGCGCTGTTTGCTTCCTGGTGGACAAACATTTTCGCTTTCTGCATTATTAATGCCAGGGCTTCTGAAACTTGTCCTAGGGGCTCCACATCCAGTAGGTTTTCAAAATATCCACAGTGACTATGCATGAGATAAATTAGGATGCATTAACCTGGTACATGTTAATTTATCTTCACTGAAAACTCAGCTGACTGTGATGTCACCAGGGCAGATTTGGGAAGCATGATTTATTGTCCTTTCCCCATTCTGTTTCCCAAGACTTCTAAAAAGAAAGTCCTACCCTTTGTGTCATATGTATTATTTCAAAAGCTTACATAATAACTTCTATTTAAATATTGTATTGTTGAACTGCTCATTGCTTTTTCTTCCCATTATTATTTCCCTAAATCTATTGGAGAGAACAGCTCTACCAGTAGATGACATAAGCAGTCCCAAAGGGCACCAGTATTTGAGTGTGGTAAAAACATGGACTGCCAGTGAAAGAATTGCAGCAGACACCACAGTAGAGCTGTCAGAGATCCTCAGACCCCATCAGCCAAAGAATTGCCAGGATAAGCTGCATAACTGGCTAGCCCATGACTGAGCTTGTTTGTGATGCTGGCGTAGCACAATGGGAAACAGCAGCAGTGACTTCTGCCACTTAGTTGACCTGAGGGAAGGAGGCAGTACTGGGGCAGGTACTGAGAGAGGAAGTGAGCAGAGGCACTGGAGCTGATGCTAAAATAATGAGCAAGAAAAAACCTTAGGGGCAAATACTGAGGCCAGGAGAGGAAGAAGGGGAAGAGAGAAGGTGAGGCAAGGAGCGGGAATTCTGGGTAGAGGGCTGGATGCTGGGGAAGGGAGCAGATTGAAGAAGTTAGGAGGTAGATGCTGGGAATGGAAGCAGGAAGGTGGATGCTGGGAAAGGGGGGAAGGAGGCAGGAGGGTAGATGATGGAAAGAGAGTGGGAAGAAGAAAGAGGGAAAGTTATGTGGAAGCCAAAGGAGGAAGTGCTATACCTGAGCCACCACTAGTAGGAAAGAGTGATGTACTGGAGCCGTTGCTAGTTGGTAAATCCAGGGGCAGCATGGGGATGGAAAAAGGCACCTAATAACCTTGTACTGACCTTAATATTGGAGAAGTAACAATAGCAAAAGCATCACCCATTAGCAAAATTCAGCACTAACTATACTATTAGCCTGTTACTCTGGACAGATAAATAGCTGGCCTAAAGTTTGCCAGAAATTTTCTCTGATCAACTTTCTTCAGTTATGGACTGACCATCTCAAAGAAGTTCCTGCTCAGCAGCTCTTTGAATGGGTTGAAGAAATATGACTACATTTCCCTTAAATTACAGGAACCTCATTGGTTACCAATTAACTGCCGCCACCTATTTCAATGTCTACATATGATTCATAATATTTTGCATGGAGAAGTTCAGACAGAACTAAGTGTTATGGCCAATTAATATGCATCTGTGTGCTCTCTTTGTTCAAGCCAGCAATAGGTGCTTATGGTCCTATCAGTTACTCAGGTACATAGCACGGGAACAAGATCACAAGTGCTGTCTGTTGCTGGTCCACACCAATGGAATTTGCTGCTTCTGGCCATTCATAGGAAGAAACACTTCTTAAAGTTTCAGAAGAAGCTAAAAGCCCACATGTTTTGCACTGGGCTTTTTTATATTTTATGAATTTTAATATTATTTATGTGATTTGAATAAGTATCTATGTCTGTTCTATTCCTACTCGCTTAGAAGTTCTAGATGGGTGACATAAAAGGGGATCTTTTAGAAGTCGTAGTGACAATTTAAACCTGTATAAGCAGCAATATACACACATAAATGGCCATCTTAGAAAGGGTCCAGTTTACACATAGCTGTCCATACCATGTCAAAATTGCACATGGACATGTTGGCAGCATGTCCTGGGCAGGATAAAATTCTGCATATGTATTCCCTATTTCATACAGAGAATGCATGTAGTAGCTCAAAATTGCCCATGTCTGGATTTATACCTGCTCCCTGAACGAATAGGTATCTAAAAAGTGCCCCTTTTGGTCATCCCTTTACATCCCCCTTAATCCCATGGGGGGTCATTCCGAGGCATGAATAGCAGGGACGTCCATCCCCGCTATTCAGGCCCTTTCCTGATCCCATATACCTTCCCCGCACATTTTACAGGGAAGGTAGATGGGGCGGATTGGGGCCGGTGTTAGGGCAGGCAGTGGATGGTCATCAGTCCCAGACGTACAGGGCCGATTCCAATATCAGCCCTGTATATCCGGGGCCAGTGGCTTGAACGGGGAACTTATTCCACCTCAGAAGTGAAATAAGTTCCCCTAGTCGTTGGGAAACGGCGGACCCGGGGTACGGTAAGGGCAGGTGGGGGCAGTGGACATTTCCTGCAGCCCGACCCTGGACTTAGGAGGCCAGATCGTGGTCAGGCTGCAGGAAATGCAGCTTTGGAGCCGGCAGCCAGGGATTGTGGCTTTTCAATGGAACCCCAGTGCCTTGGCACCGGGGCTCTATTGGAAAGCTCTGACTGAGCTAGCCGGGCAAGGCCTGTACGTGCATGCTGCACAGAATTGGGGTCCCGGCCTGCATGTACGGGCCTGTTCGCAATTCTGATCCCATGGGGCTAGACGTGCCCCCATGGAGTCAGAATCGTGGCTCTCTTTGTACATCCGATACTGACCGGGTGCACAGAGGGCCCACCTGTCTATGTCAAAATTGGGCCCATAATGTTTGTTTATTTCACCCTTTAGATTGAAATTAGGTCAAGATAGAGGCCCCTGTAGTTAATTAAGAGCATCTGCATGTCTAGGTTTGCAAAATGGCTCAGCTGCACATACAAGCATCAGTGCTTACACACGTACGTTGTGAAACGCTGGCACTTACATGTGTAAGTTGTCGGTTTCCTCTCTTGATTTTTCCCACGTGTACGTTCGTGACATGACTCTTCCTGCTGCATGTGGATATACAGCCCTGTGCATCCGTGCATCTCCTTATTTGTATTTTAGAAATGGCTCCATCTTTAGCAGAGCTGTTGTTAAACTACCGAAACAGCTGTAAACGTGGCGACTTCAGCATCTCAATTCTGATCCTAACGTCCCATCCAAAATGTGCCTTAAATGGAATAAATGAACTCAAATTAACTTGATCTGTAAAAGTTCAGTTTTACTTGGCAGAGGATGGTCTTTACTCTTTCTGCCACCAGATATTCTCTCTAAGCATCTCACTGTTATCTGGATAGTATTGGGGTGGCCTGTGGGTGGAGCATTGATGGAGCCAGCACTAATCCAGAGAGTGGTGATATTCAGCCACGCTCCAGATATATTATCTGAATAGATTTGGGACATCTGAAAGACTGTCCTTCATGGATCTAGATAGCAGCTGAAATCACCATTATCTGCATAGATGCCATGCTGATCAATCTATCCGGATATTCAGCACCAGCCTCAATCCAGATACTGGTGCTACTGTAAATATCCAGAATAAATATAAATGCCAACCGTGATGTTTCAGTATTGGGCCCTAGATGTTCTGTGGCACAGAGGATTTTGGATGGGCTGCAAGCCCCCACCCCACCTACGACTGATGCATACATGGCACTCCAATATAGATAGACATAGACAGTTATATCCGCTGGCATTAACAGATGTTACTAAGACAGCTGTGTTGCTCATTTCAGTTGTAGGCACACCCGTGCAAATGAGAGAAGGGAACATACAGTCACACCAATCTAACTTTGCATGACAGCATTCAAGCAGGGTGATGAACGGGGAGTAGGGAGGCAGCGCTTGTTATTCTTCTTACAGAACTTCATGAGGCACGGCAGCCGATCCACAGGCACGCAGGGGTGTCATTAAAGCTGCTTCCTGTAACCCATGAATCGCCATAGTATACCTCTCCCCCTGCCAGTTTACTAATGAGAGCTTGTACCGATCAGTAGTTATGCAGGGGTGATCTGATATTTAAAAAGCTAAAGTCACTGAAGTCTGTAGAACTGGATCACAATGAGAGTGTAAATGAGCTCTCGTGAGGATTGGTCCAGTGGAATTTCCTGACAACATTAGATCTTTTCAGCTGTCAGTGAGACTTGGGAGCGTTGGCAGAGCCTGCTGTTCTCCAGGTGTCACTTACATGCTAATAGCAAGGCTGTACACAAACAATGCTATAAATATCCGTCCACCACCAATCGATGCTCGTGATAGCAAAAGCCAGTGCACCTAGTCACCTTAAATCTAACCCTTGATGGCAGGAGACCAGAAGGAAGGTTTCCTTGAGATGATCTGAGAGGGTGCAATGAAGAATACGAGCAAGTAATGAACAGTGAAGTCATATAAAACAGGACATTGCATGTAAAGACATGATGATAATTGTATACTTGATTCTGGTTGTAACTGGAGTCAGTGCTGCTATTTCAACACTAAGGTGACATGATCTGATCGTTTATTGTCAGTCATCAACTTCACAGCAGTATTCTGCAAGAGTTTAGTGTTAACATAAAATCATTCACAACGCCTCAACTCTCACTCTGCATACCTTAATATCAACCCACAGCTGCAATAGATCCATAAGACAGGGCATGTTTAACATGTTAGATATCCCAGCAGAAAGAACAAAATGCAGCCAAAGGACCAATAACATAACCTTCTCGCTATATGTCCCAGCACTATGGAACTCACTTCCGCCACAAATAAGAGACATTCAACTCCTACAAGACTTCAGAAAATCCCTGAAAACCCTCCTAGTCACAGGATATTATGGCCTAGTAACAAATGACACTTAACCAGCATCTCCAATCGCAGAACATTCACCTTGAGCACTAAGGAATTTACATTGTTGCGTCACAACATATACATAGTTTGGCTACTTGTTTGAGAGTTTGTGAACAGCATTTGTTACAATATATTCATTATGTTCAATGTACCGTGCACTTCTGTTTGAACCATTTCATGTTACTACACTGAGTTACTTGTAAACCGTCTCAACTTATAGAAAGGTGGTATAAAAAGCCTGTTAAATAAATAAAGGGAAGAACAGACTAGTAATTGAGTCTCATAATAATGAATCCATGAACCAAGTGCAAAGAGAATTTATTGTATTTATTTATCTGTGTTTGTATACCGCTGATCTACGAATCTAAGCAGTTTACATAAAAGAACTTGACCTGGAGTGAATTACATGATCAGTAATCAATTTCTCAGAGAGAGAATTAACCATACTTGAAAAAGAACTTTCTTGGTTAAGGAGGAGATTTGTGGCTTATCCAAAATAAATCCTAGAGTGGAGACAAACCCTTTAATTGCAATTAGGGTACCTGATATGCAAATACAATGCAATGCATGCTATTGAGTCAATGCTGAGAGCACAAAAAAAACATTTCTTACAAGAAAATCAAATGCTTCTGTTATATTACGGTTTAGCTCCAGCTTGTCAATGAGCAACCAAGAGACAACACTCGCTGTGTGTGACTTTGACCTGGAGGTGAGGGGCAGGAAGAAGGGAGGGTTGGAAAAAATAATATAAATATTCTCAGATTTGGTTTTATTGTATGAAACCATTAGATGTCATAGTGAACAAATGTTTCTCCCATAGAAACTCATTGAAGCTTTGATCCTTTTGCATAGGTTATTTCTCCGGAACCCCCAATCCAATATGGCTGATTTTCAAATTTGATGCATCTTTTCACTGTTTTTTTTCCACCCATACCAAATTTTATTCCATTCTGTTAACGTTTCAGAGTATTATTTTGCTTCCAGATAGAAAGACAAACAGACATTCTCAATACCTTATATATAATTTCTTTCCAACATCTATTTGGTTGGAAAGAGAAAAAATGAGTATTAATAATTTTTTACCCGGTTGTTGAGTATTGATCAAGGTGATGCCCAGTCCAAAATTTCTCTCAAGGCAGGATACATGTTGATGCTCACTAATGATGTTGGTGTTTACTTACACTGATGCCAGAGGTCATTGCATCATTCATTCGTCTATTAACCTTTATTTTTGCACATTCAAGTAGTCTAATGTGGCCACCACATTACTTTTAGATGAAAAATGTCCTTTCAGTGAGGAAGCTTTCCTAAATTAACTTACAATTTTACCACTCTGGGTTTACTGCAATCCCTTTCCACATAAACAGAGACTAAAACCAGCTATTATACTGTACAAATATTATACATTTTGGGAGTCAATATTCAGCAGGATGAATGTCACTTAGAGAAATATGGATAATTAATCTGGACATCTTTATGCAGATTTTCAGCCATCCTCTCCATAAAATTGGACCACTGAAGATATTTAGATAAATAATTGAGCCATACAAATTAGGGCTGCTATTTGTACAGTCCATTTAGGCAGATAAAGTTATTTGGATAATAGTTGACTGTTGCTGGTATCTGCATAATTTTTGGTCCTACCCCTCCTCAGCTTAGATTCATTTCAGTCATAGATTGACTCATAAAAATAAAATTTAACCATTTTCCTGTAGTAAAATTTTGAAGTGAAGCATATGGCTGGTGCACGATGCTGGCAGCATAAATGTTTTTGACTATAGGCCTCTCTATTCAATAAGATCCAAATTTTTGCCTTGGCAGTCAGATTTCTTCAAGAGTAATAGAATCCCCATGTAACAAATACAAATAAAAGCACGGTTCTTTACCACCAGTCTTGTCAGGAATGTCTTGCCCATAGAACTCAATCAATTAAGGTATTTTCAAGCAATTGGCAAGTTAGCTTACATGGAGCTAAAATGGTGAAGGAGGGTTTATGGACCATGCAAACATGAACATCCATGTGCCAGACAGACACGCTGCTTCTGCTTCCTAGCCTGATTTCCAGCTGTGCGAGTCTATTCTCGTTGCCTCTTTATATTTCACTTTATTTTCCACCTTTGATATCGTTTGCTGTCTGTGTATTGTTCCAAAGTACTGTGACCTTCAGACCGTGTTTAAGGAATACAGAACATCACATGAGTTGATGTGATATATATTTATCTACAAGTGCCTAATAACCCAGTTAGTACAAGACAGAGTCAAACCAAGAAAAGTTATAAAAAAAAACCTTAGTGAATAGATGCCACAACGGATTTGTAAAAGGTCTTTAGCAAGGATCACACATCCAGTTCCTTTGTTAAACTGCCTGGGCTATTTTCACTTACTAGCCCATCGAACTGTGGTTTTTGTCTGCAATACTAAAAGAGTTGCTTGAGTTATTCTCATAATTAAAAACATTGGGCCCAAAATTCAACTGGGCAGGTTATGCACCACTACGATGCATAGCCCCGCCCACTGACCCCTAACTCCGCATATTCAATGCCACAGCGACGGCATTCAATATCCGGATTTGGCGCAAAGCAGACACCGCTGCAGAACCTAACCGGGTAGCCGTGATATTGCACCGATACCCGACTAGCATCTGTGGGTAAAATTAGGCTAGCAAAAAGCTGACCTAGTTTTAGCCGCAAATCGTTACCCAGTTAGCAGCAATCTCTACCTCCACTCCACCCAGGAATGCGTCCAACAGGCCCCGGTGCTAACCAGATAGCATCGGGCCACATAGGGGACATAGATGGGGATATTCAGTGGCACTAATCATGTAGGTACCATTTAATATCCCCATTTAAAAGGCATTTACATGTTTTACTGGGCTATAAATCATTTAAATGCCTTTCGAATATCGGGCCCATTAAATGTATTCTCTCACTTTCTGATTTTCCTAGAAACTGCCATTTGTGTCATACCTCTAGTCTTGGATTATTTTTCTTTTCTTTCTGGATGTGAGGTGAAAACATTTCACACTTGCTTTCAATTGCTCGCACAGCCTGCTTTTCTCAGACCAAAATAAAATGGACTATTTAGTGGCTTTGTGAGTTTACTGAAAGCAGCGGCTGAGCCTAACTAAAATGGACTCACTGCAGGCTCTGATACCTTTAAATGAACTAATCTTAGGCTTAGCCAAAAGTGGTATACCACTAAAAATCATTCGTGTCTGCCAACAATCCACAATTCTCTGGACCATGGCTCCTAAAGTTCTCTATTAAATCTAAGCAAGATGACATTCTACTGTTGGAAATGTATAGCAGTACTAAGCAACCAGGTCCAATTACTGATCATTCTCCCACACCTTCCCACTGATTCGTTCCACCCTACGTCCAAATACTCCATTAAATAATTTACAGTGAGAGGTACGTGAATCATTCATAATAATCAAACAGTTATTAGAAAGACACATGTCATCATGTTTGTGATTGTAAATTACCACACCGCATATCATACTCAACAAGGTACTCATTTATATCAGTAATAACATCTTAATCTCTTATTGTACAGTAGGATGTATATTATTATTTCTAATATCAACAATGGCCTGAATTCACACCTTTTAATCAGCTGCATAACTTGGTTTATTCATCAATATGGGCTGACCTGGTGCATAGAATTGGCTATTTCCTCTCTTGGCCAGTGAATAAGCTCTAGAGATGTAGTGTAAATTGAAAATTAACCCCTTTTATGCCATCTTCTAAGAGTTTAGGAATCTACTTTAGGATTTGAGCACTTACATTTATGCTCCTGAAAAAGAAGCAACTATGGAGGCAGTGTTAGGGTATAGGGAAAATGTTAGTGGCCCAGTATTCAACTGGGCAGGCTATGCACTGGTACGGCACATAGCCGTGCCCGCCGACACCTAACCCAGGATATTCAATGCCGGGGGTCATATGTGTCCCTGGCATTGAATAGCCGGGTTTTGCCACACATGCCAGAAGCCACATTAGCTAACCTGGCAGCAGCGATATTGCATGCTGCTCGGTTAGCTCCTGCGCCTTAAAGATAGCTGCCTTAAATGTTAACACACATTAAAACTCGTTAAGTATTTAACACACTTCAAAAAAAAAAAACAGCTACGTACAAGTCAAACCACTAACACACTTTGAATCCCACGTTTTAAAACCTGTTGTTGTTGTTAAGTGCCATCAAGTTGATTTCGACTTCGACTCATGGCAACCCTTTGGACAGTTGCCTTAAACTGTGTTGACTCTTCAGTGAAGCACCTAACTATTGATTGAGTAGCATTCATAGTTGGCCTTCAGCCTTGTCAAGCATGATGTCTTTCTCTTTGCATGATTTGTCCAAAGTATGAAAGTCAAAGTTTTGTCATTTGAGTTAGGTTTGATCTCCTCTAGAAAAGATTGATTTCTTCTTTGGGCAATCCAGGGTATACACAGCTTTCTTTACCAGCACCATAATTTGAAGGCATCAATTTTCTACCTGTTTTTCTTCTTTAATGTCCAACATTCACATCCATATGACATTATTGAAAATACTGTGATTAGACAAGTCAAATCTTTGCATGCAAAATAGATCTCCACATTGGCGTCCTTCCAAGAGCAGTGTGTCATAAGATTTCATTGGTTGCTTGTCATTTCTTTATTGATTGATCCAAACAGGTTTAATTTGTCTGCTTTTGCTATTCTTCTCCATCAAGAAGAATTTTATGATAATGCTGGAAGCGTGGTGGGAAAGGGTTGCAGAATGCTCACTGCAGTTAACATGCATTACTATAATACGTGTTATTTGCAAAACTGATAGATAACACCCAACAATTAGTTGCATCTCGAAAGGTATAGTTAACTGCATCCACATTATCTCCAGTGGTGTTAATATGCATTAGTGGTTTGTCCCTCATGTTAACCTTCTCCAAATGCTGACCACTTCCCCAGACATTCAAAATTGATGTTAAATACAAAACCTTACCTCACTTTAGTAAACAGGCCTTACCACGCTTTACTAAATAGTCCTCTTACTTAGATCTAGACAAATAAATTGCTGTCTTCAATTTTGGTGCTGACATTTAGGAACATTTTCATCTAGATCTTAGGTGCTTAATATTTAGGGGCACGCTTACTAAAGATTAATGCACATTATGAATTGTTAGTGTGTTAAGTGCTGCTGCGCCCATCAAAATAAGAGAGCTGTGGCCACACTTAATGAGTATTAATGTTTGTGAATGCACGTTAGTCTTTAGTGAATATGCCCTTAGTCACCTAAGGGAAGCACTGCATATTTTTAGTTATTTATTTAGATTTAACTCATAGTAACATAGGAAATGATAGCAGATGAAAGCTAGCTTGGGCCGTCTAGTCTGCCCCGTAAGGTGATTAGGGTTGTACTTGCCACTCTGTGCAAGGTATCCCTTCTATGCTTTTGATTTAGGGTTGTAACTGCCGCTCCATGGAGGTTACCCCCCACCCCTTGCCTTTGTCTGGGGTTGTAACTAGCAGTCCGTATATATTACTCCCTCTTTTGTAACCGCTGTTCGATGCTGGTTGCCCCTCTCAATGCTGTCTATGAAGTGTGAAAGCCACTTAACTTTGCTTTGAGTGGAAAGGCTCTATCCTTTGATTCTGTCTTATTTTTATAAAGGGATCCTTTGTGCTTATTCCACATTTTTGGGATGATCTATGTTCAGAATAGGGTCGGCCCAACCCTTAGGCAAGACTAGGTAGTTGCTTAGGGCAACAACTTCCAAGGGGTGACATAGAGCAGCAGCAGGTCACAAAAACAGAACAATAGCGCCTAAGAGCCAGACAAACTCCGAGCCATCAGCACATTCCTTTACCTACAGGTAGAGTGGGCACACGCACACATAGATAGCAATGTTTAGTATTTAAAAGTGTGGACCCGATATTCAGCAGCGGCAGCGAGCGTGACTACAGTGCTAGCAGCCGGTGCTGAACATCAATGCCAGGCTTAGATGAGGCCCTGGCATTGAATATCTGGGGTTGCCACACAGACGCAGACAGCAGCGATATTGAGCTGCACCTCTCTGTACCTGTGGGTTGCTAACGGGGCAGTGGTGCAATATCGCTGCTGCCCGCTTAACGACGGGTGCTGCCTCCGATCTGGAACGCCCATGACATGCCCTGACGCTACACGATTAGCTTCGGGGCATGTAGCGGCCTTACTTAGAGGTATATTTAGCAAGTAATATCCCCAAGTGGCATTTGCACAGTTTACAAGTCTGTAAACCGTGCAGATGTCTTTAAATATCGGGCCCACGATGTCCAGTTCTGCATTTTTACAGGATAGCTGTGGGGGAGGTGCTATCTGGATGATCATGACTGTTGAGTTTAATTAACAAAATCTTGGCCAAGGGCATAAGGGTGAAGGTTCCTCTAGAGCACCCAATACCCTTGCATTGGCCCTACCACAGAGAGCTTACAATTTACTAACCTGCATTAAGATATTAACACTAATTAACTTGCATTTAATCCACTTTCCTATGATTAATATATGCTATTAGTAAATAGACACAGAGGGCCTGATATTTGAAGGGCAGTTACATGGTTTACAGGGCTGTAAAATGTGTAAATGCCACCGAGAGGAATCTTCAATGAATATCCACGATTATCTGCCTTACAAGCCCAATGCTAACTGCTTAGCACCAGGGCATGTTGGGGCGTTCTGGGGAACAGCAGAGGTAGAGACTGTCCCCAACCAGGCAGCAGCGATATTGCATGCTGCCCTGTTCGCAACCTGCACCTAACAGATAGGCGAGGAAAACCGGTTAGCTAATGCAGCTTTTGGCATATGCAGCAAACCTCGGATATTCTATGCTGGGGCTGCATATGACCCTGGTATTGAATATCCGGGTTTAGGGGGTTGGTGGGCACGGCTATACGCATAGCTACCTAATGGAATATCAGCCCTAGAAGATCTCTAAAGGGATAAAAAGGGACTATAGCAGTTGGTATGGAAGGGCCGACTAGATAGGCCATATGGTCTTTTTCAGCCAACATGTTTCTATGTTTCTAGTAATGATAACAGTGGTTGTGCTAGATCTTATTAATGCAGGTTAGTAACTTTAGCCCTAAGTGTCAAACTTGACCTCAGATGCACTTTTTTTTTTTTTTAAAAAAGCACCCCAGTACATGTGTGCAGGTGCCATACTGTGAACGCAGACCCCTGTGTGGTTTGCTCCCCTTGTTTGGTGCGGGGCTTCGGGTGAGCAGTGATCTGAACGGGGGTGAGAGCAGGAGCTCCCCCTTCCTCCACAAGCTGCCAATCAGCTGATATGTTTAACGGCATAAAATCCGCAGTATATCAAATTTAAATAAACATAAATAAACAAACAAACAAACATTTTTGCATGCTCTTTACTTACAGCGTCGCTGTGTAAAAGGTCGGTGCTAAATCTATGCTATGAAACTCTGCACTAAAGCTTTAGTGCCAGGCATTAGACTGTAAACTCTCCAGGGACAGGAAAGTACCTGCCGTTCCTGAATATAGCTCGCTTGAGCTGCGGTTGAAAAGGGGTTAGCCAAATTCAGATATTTAAGGTCCCAGGGAGCATCAGCAGGATTCAAGTCCTGGCTTCCCTAGTTCTCAGCCTGCTACTTCCCCGTAAATGAAGATGCATCTGGCTGTAAAACAGTAACATGAGAAAAATCAGCTATGCTGAATGTCCAGCCATACGTCCATCTCCTTAGGTTTCACAGTGCATTTGCCTTTTTGGAAAGTTAAGAACTTTTAGCTTTGGTAGGACAGGGATTCTTCAAAAGAGTGGAGTGGAGGAGTGGCCTAGTGGTTGGGGGCAAGGTACTTCAGGCCAGAAGGTCGGGGGTTCAAATCCCACTAGAAGACAGCAACCTTGGGCCAGAAGGACTGGGGTTTCTAGTCCCACAGGTGCTCCTTGTGGTCTTGGGCAAGCCACTTAACCCTCCATAGCCCATGTTCCCTGTAAAATAGTTATCTCCAAGTTATAATGCCCTGTTCAATGTAAACCACACTGATGCAGAATAGCACAGTATATAAGAGAATGTAAATAAATAAAAGAGCTGTTCATTCAGCTGCACTGAGCACCTTGCTCTCCTGCTAGGCTTGTCAGCAACTAGTACTGGTTAACTGGGACTCCCTACTGGGCCTACCAGAAGTTAGAGCAAGACCAGCTTTTAGGTTTTCATTTTATTTATAACCCTACTATGTTATTCTAGATATGGTAGGAATCCTTTTACAAGACTCTGCTATATATGGCATCTCTTCCCTGGTATTCATCTCTATTGATCCCCATAATAACTGCTCCCTATGATGTCATTATGCCATAAGACGCAAGCTCTTTAATACAGAAGAAAAGCCTTCTGGAGGGGAACCAATGAATTTTATATGCCTCTAAATGTGACTGCAACTTTCTAAACTGCACCTTTTTCCCCCAGTTTTCAGAGGGAAAGTATCAGAATTTTAAAAGTGAGTCATTTTCCAAAGCGGGGGGGGGGGTTCATTTTAGACGCTCTATTCACATTTATAACAGTGCGTATAGCGGTAGAAAAACTTAAAAGCAGCTTCCATGTTTGAGAAAGGCAACAGTTTGCACATTTCTGCAGCAAGGATGTGTATCCCTATACGTTTCGGACAGAAATATTCCTGGGGGGTGTTGCCACGTGTGCTGTGGGCAGGGACAAAAACATATGAGCCTCTTCCATTTCATGAGGGATGCGCGTTTGTGACCGCAATTAGCCATGTCCAGATTTATACCTGCTCTCTGACACAAATGACTTTTAAAAACGTGGTCATTTTGGTCATCTGATTACAGGAGATATCCCCCTTAATCCCCTATATTTATTTCCCTTGCTAATGAAAAGGGAGCAATAGTGGGTTCTCTCTAAGTAAGTGAGAATGTCCCCACATCTCTGTTTGCTAAATGGCCACCGCCACATCTGTAACTGCCGATATTTATACTTCCCCATTATGAAATGGGCATACGGAGACGTATAAGTCACCAGAATTTCCCTGGTGACTTTTCACATGTGTATGTTTGTAAAATTGCTTTTCCCCCAGCCCACGTAAATATATTTCAGAAACTTCTCTACCTTCAGCAGAGCAGTTTCTAAACCACCAACACAAATCTATACTTTTTGACCTGGATGCTTCAATGCTGATCTTCACATCCAATCTCAAATGTGCCTTCCCACAAGCAGTTTAGGTAAGATAACCTTGCTGAACTGAATGGAGCACCAGAACCTTCCTATGTAACAAGAACAATACATAAAACGAGACTCCTAACCCAGCAGGTTACAGGAAATCTCATTCCCAAAACGGCATTCTTTCATGGAGTCCAAGTAACTGGATACTGAGACTGGCAGAGTATAGGACAATCTTCCTAGAAGCTAATTGTTTGCTATTATTGGTACATTAACCTCAAAAGGAGGCTTCCTGCCCAGGCAGTTATCTGCATATAACTGACTTCTGGCAGTAAATTGCTTGGTGAATTGTTCTTTTCCCCATGGCTGGCTGTCCATCCGTCTTTCATCTCCAAGCCAGTATAAATAAGAACCAACCATTGTGCACAGTGACTGGATGGATAGGAGTTTCTGTGTTTCTCACTTGTCTTTTGTTATTCCATCTGGCATTAGTAGAGCTCCACGAGTGATATGATTAATCAAGCGTTTACTCTCCCGACCAAAGATGAAGGAACATAAATGTTTTTCAGAGAGGTGTAAACCAACTGAATGCTCAAGTTACAAATGCAAAGAAATAATAAAGCCTCCCTGGATCGCTAATATTATTTGTGCATTTACCCCCAAAAAGAAGCTGCTGTTGCATTCTAAGTGCTGTCTAAATTTCATATCAAGATTAGATATATAAGCAGGATATACGTAAGTATATTTTTAGAATACCAGGAAATCGGGGGGGGGAGGAGGGGGTGCAGGGAAGAGGTGATGTTGGATCCATAAGACTGTCACTAGCCAAACTATCCCATGGGAATTTCTTAAAACTGATTTGAAGGAAATATTATCAGATATCAAATCAGCCATCATCTGGCCATAAAAAGCAGCACCTGAAGGGTTTCCATAGATAATTCTCTCATTATAGCTATATAAAGATCACGCAACCCCAAAACAACTAACTGCTGCAGGGCAGGGGGTTTTCAAACTTTTATCCTGTATGGCCCTATTTTAACAACTGAACATTGTCCATGATCCAAGGTGATGGTGAAATTAAAACATGTCTCCAGCCTCCTTCCCCTCCCTCCAATCATCCCAAGCAGGAAGGCGGCAGTAGTCAGCATAAGGTTGCATATGTCCGTGTGCAGTGTGTGCTTACAGACCTAGTACTCAGCCTGGGAGTCCAGCAGGACCACTTTACCCCTTAAGGCCCAGGGCAACATTTCTGGTGGGGGCCTCCCAAATCTGTGCCCCCCCCAGCTTCCTCCAATTCCATCACAGGAGGGGGAGGTGGGCAGCAACAGTATTTCCAGAAGTGACTGGAAAAAACTGCTGCTTTTGGAAATACTGCTGCTGCCCACCTCCCCCCCCCCAACAGAATTTATGGCAATAGGGGGGGAGGGAAATGTGGCCACCCAAGTGTGCCACTGCCTCTGCTCATGTGTGCTGCTGCCGCTGCCACTGCCCACCCGGGCCAGCCCTGACAGCAGCAACACATCAAAAAGGCACCACAACTGCTTCCTTTTTCTGCACCGCAGTACCAGTGATGCTTCTCCTCCCCTCCTCCAATTCATCAGAGGAGGTGAAAGTGGAGGCATAAAGGGCACCATGGTACCAGAAAGAAAGGCAACTCACAGCTGTGTGTCCTTTTTATGTGTTGCCACAGCTGCAGATCCCCGAGAGGGGCCGCCGTGGCATGGGGCAGGAGCAGGGCTGCTGTTACACATGGGCCCGGAGCAGCTGCTCTTTTGCCCACAGGTAAAAGCGGCCCTGGTTTCCTGTCCAACAGGAAACTTACCTAGGAGGGGGAAAGGACCAATGAATGTTCACTGGCTTACAGACCACATGCTGCCTGGTGACTCCCACTACCTGGCATGCTGCACCCGTCCCTTGCCTTTTCAGTTTTGGATACCATGTTTACTCCCTTTGCCTCAACCCAGTCCTCAGGACACACCTAGCCAGTCAAGCTTTCAGGAGAACTGCAATGAATACGCATGAGAGAGATCTGCATAGAATGAAGGCAGTGCATGCAAATCTCTCTCATGCATATTCATTAGAGTATCCGGAAAACCCGACTGTGTATCCCAAGAACTAGGCTGAAACCCCTGCTTTACCTCAACTGTAAGTCTGTTCTCTGAATCCATCACCATTTCTGTAGCGATAATTACAGATAGCTGCAGAGGTGATATCCTCTATAGCTTCCTGATACACTAACGCGTATGTTTATTAAAAGGCATTAGACTTTTGCAGCTAACGCTGCGCATTAGTGCAAAAAGCACTTCGGTTACTGCAAAATAGTCTGCTGTCTGTCGGGGTGTGTCCAACATTTCCCCAGCAGATAATGTGGCGAAAATGCAGCTAATGCCACCCATCAAGGTGGCGTTAGCCGCATTCATGTCTGCAAAACATGCAGCTACCATGTGTTGTCAACACTTGTGGTAACCACATGGTACAGCCACAGCCACGCCCTGCCACTCTTGCTACGAATGCACAGTATGCAGCTATCTCACACAATTGTCTGCGGCTACTGCATGTGGTCCACATTAGCTGTCACCACAGTGCAATTTTCTCGCATTAGTGCTGTGATGACAGCTAGCAGCCTTTACTAACTATCCTCCTAAGATAGGCTGATTGTAGGGTCTGAAATTAAGGAGCTAGCAATGTTTTACTCTGTTGCACTTTTTCTCCTTGTTCTTATTCAGCTCATTTCCTTTACTCCTCATTGACAATATGCAGGAGTGGACTTCCTGATAGGCAATTGGCTAGGAAGAGCTGTCCCTAGAGGGGCAACCACTTCACCACCAGAACTATGTCCCTGTCATTGGGCATGATGATCCTGAATGGCCCCATCTTTATTTTAGGCCAGTTGGCCATTGTGACAGTGAGGGGAGAATTCTCCAGGCTTGCTGCAACTCACAATTTTGGAGAAGCTGTCACTTTCCCAGTTTAGGGAAGCTGGCTGTCCCAATGCTTAGGGGGTAGCCAAAGGGTTAAATCCACCACTGCTAACATGATGATAACTAGAAAAGAGCTTAGGATGTGCAATAAAATCTTAGCCACCTTAAGAGTCTTCTGTACAATGACAGCTTTGCAAATGCATCTAAAGGAAAGCCCAAAAATAGTTGGTTGTCAGGGCAACGCTCAGGCATTAGCAAAAATAGCATTTCAGTAGAGACAGCAGCTAGATAGAGCCGTGTGGGTACTATTGCTTACTAACACCTTCACTCTCCTGCTCGTTGCATGATAGCTAAGATGAAACGCAGCTCAGTCCTTCTCCAACCTGTTTTTGGTCACTCACCGATTCTTTCCAAATTCCCTTATCCATGGCACCTCACCTCAGACCCATAATCTGGGGGGCAATAGCTCCAACAACTATTTATTCCCACATATTTCCCTCTTGTCTCACAAGATGCACTTTTTCTCTTCATCGGCTATTGGAAATGAAGTCATAGATACACGGGGGGGGGGGGGGCAGGGATATGCAAAGCATTTTAGCCAGTTTCCAGACCTGCTAACATGCGCCCAGCCCAGAATTCAGGAGAATTAACCAGTTATCCCCACAGATTGCATAAAAAATGCACAGTTAAAACTGTCAGAGTCTGTGGGCGTATTGGAGGGTGGTGATGGTCACGATATTCAGCCTCTAGTCAGCTAGCTAAAGCAGTTAAAGTTAGGTCATCTGAATAGCTGTCCTAACTGATTCATGACACTGCTGTCCAGCAAATCTGGATATTCGGAGCCATAAACTGCATAAGTTCCAGTGCTGAATATCTGGGTTTAACGAAAGCTGCGGCAGCGAGTCCATCCACCACCAATGGATAGCACGTTCCCCTGTACATCATATAGATTCCCAGATTATAAGAAGAGGAAGATGAGCACAGCTTAGGAACATAACTAGAACCCATTTTTTTTGGGGGGGGGGGGGGGTCAAGGGTTAACAGGGGGGGCAATAAGTCTTTTTTTGTCTTCCCCCTCCCCTCCATGGCACTCGCCCTTTCAGCAGTGGAAGCTCTGAGGCCTTTCTCTGCTTTACAGCCGTCAGTGCACACACTACAATGGGACACGTGCACCACAGCTGCAAACCCGAGAAAGACCCAGGAAAGGCCCGAGTCACAAGTCAAGGGGCCCAGGCCCACCCATAGCTACACCTCTGGCTCAGGGGGTCACCCAGATTGGTACCGAGACATATGGGGTAATTTTATAAGGCACTTCTGTTCATAAAACAGCATTTTATATGCAGAAATGGCCTTTTATAAAATTGCCTGGACTTTAGGCACCTAAATTTATGCACATCCACTCTGCTTAAGCAGACGTTTGTCTAACCTGGCTGGAGGCAGCGCTGGGGGTGGGATTCACTTGTAAAATATACACATACTGTAAGCATGTAAAATAAAATGGCAAACGTGTGTGTGCCCAGAAGCAGTTTTAAGTAACTATATACTGGTGCTTTCCATGGGTTACATTTTAAAAAGGAGAAGTGGCACATCATTTCCCTCTTAATATGCTTGTTACTTATGCAGAGAGGTGGGCGGCCTATTATAAATTTATCCTCACTGTTAGTATAATTTCATTTCAGCCTCTTTCCTCCTTCTGCTTCTTAAGGGAAAGACAGTTCTCTGTAAAATGCCATCAGAGGCGGCGTGTAATTTCCCCTGGCTTTAGCTATGGACTAAAAAGGGTATTTTGTTCCTTAACTGCATTTTTTTTCACATTTGCTGTAACAGCACAAGTGTTATTTTAGCTCCAATTCCTTCCTGCTGCCCCACATTCATTATCACCAGCAACTCTAAACTGTTCCTGTCTGTGGCTATTGCCCCACAGATGCCTACCAGCCACTTCTCCCTCTCGACTTTATAGACAAGAGCTACCGGCCCAGTCAGCTGGGAGGGGACTAATCCCCCAGGCCCAATGGAATGGATGCGATTGGCTCAATTTACCCACTCTAATTTTGTTTTTTTTTATTCAGGCTTTCCCTTCTATGAACTGGAAGTATTAACACTACAGGTACACTTAAGGGGCCTGATTACCAAAGTGCGGTAAAGTTTACACTTAGCACAAGTTAATTGCAAAATTAACGTGTGGTAAGTGCAAAGCCTGTGAACTACCTGTAGGCAGCTTTCCCAGCTTATTCCCATACAGCATACACTATAGACAAGTAGTGTGGATATACATACTGCCCCCTAAGGGCATCCATGCTAACTGCACACAAACAACAGCACACTGCAATGCATGAGAATCAATGCGTGTTGTCCTGCCAGCAGGTAATGGCTATCCCATTCATAAGCTAACATGTAGAGCTTGCTAATTCACGCATCAACGGCTTAGCTCGCTTTAGTTTTGACTGGAAGGTGTCACTCTCTGCAACGTCTTCTAAAACAGATCTGGATCTGCATTCTAGTGAAAATGCTGGCTAGCAGTCCAATCCAGACTACAGATGCTAAAAAGTGCTGGAGATGCAAATTTCTACGCTTGGAATAATAGGGTCATTTACTGTAATTGGTCTATAGAAGGCTTTTGTAAGAAGAAAGAAATATTTTTAAAATGCCAGCCTTGCTTCCTGTTGCCAAGGCTGTCTTGACACACTACCTATGATGGTTTTCAACCTATCATGCTTTGTACTAAAGGGCTTTGGTTCAGATCCATCAGCTTGATGTCTGAATCATTTCTGTAGCAAAAAGCGGAAGCTCGGTCTCCATGCTGCTTGGAATTCATCTGGATAATTTACTGTCCACATGAATCCATTTGGCTCTTTCTTCAGTGCAGAAATTTGATTTGGAGCCTGGAGTTTGATGTGGGGTAACTAACAAGCTTCTATCAGCTGATTAATCCTGCCTGTCCGTGGCCAAAACTCTGGGAACTACCGCGTGCAACTAAATATAGGCAAATATAATAGATTGTTATGACCAGTTCAGTCTATGTGAACCCATTAGGTTCATAACCTGCCCCCGTGATTTCTCTTAGAAATTGGTACTCGTGTGTTTTCTATTTTATCTGGGATTCTGGCTATTTTGTCATGTGGTGTATGTGGGCTCTAATACAGGCTTTGACAAATATTTTTGGATCTATGCCTCATTCTCTAAATCTAGGTACCAATGAGGAAGGAGACACACACAACGCCAATGACTGATGAGTTCTCTCAAACTCCACCATCGCCTTCCGTCTCCATCTTCCTCAGTAGTCCGTCTCTCTCTTCTCTCATCTCCCTCTCTCGCTCTCTCCTCTCAAAACCTCCATCTCATCCCTGGCAGCCTCCTATCTCTTAATCCCTCTCTTCCCCATCAGTCTGTCTTTCAGACTCTTCTCTCATGCTAAGAGTTTGCCCTTAATCAGCCCCCTCACGCTCACGAGTTTCCCCTCTCTGAGCCTTCTTTCATCTCCAGCAGCCACCCTCTCTCTCTTTTAACCCTTTGGTTCCCATCTGTCTGTCTCTCCTCTCCAGAAGTCTACCTTTTTCTCAATCCCTAGCTCAGTTTCCCTCTCTCTCTCCAGTCACCACCCTCATCCCAACAGTCTTTCTATCTCCCTCTCTATCTCAACCTCCTTCATCTCCCTCCATTCCCCTTTTACTGAGGCTTCCAGGCAGAGGTACTACAACCCAGTGATGAAGACAGCTCTTGATTAGCCAGTGCAGGCCACCGAGGGCCACATCGGCCCACGGACATCGCCTCTCCTCTTTTTCATATTAGC